>VZTJ01006819.1:213994-330308 GCA_013397795.1 Orthonyx spaldingii | reverse complement strand
AAAAAAAAAAAAAGAAAAGGGAAGGGAAGGGAAGGGAAGGAAATTCTTGTGAGTTTAATATACATCATATAAAATATTAATTAATTAATGTTTTAGAAATTAATTTTAAATATTTGTATTTTTATTTTGGATAAACATATATCTCTGCTCACTGTCACTACTCTGAGGAAAGTAGACAGAAATACTGAAAGTTAAAGACTTGGTTTACATGAGAGCAAGTTAAAATACAGCATGGTAGGAACACGGCTTTACACCATGTAGCTCTTGCAATGCACTGGCTGAGTTACAGGGAGTAAAGGGAATCTGTTTTTTGGACTGTTGTCTTCAAAAAAAGTTTACAGTCTTTGGAAAAAAAGAGCATGACTCTGATCTGCTTTTAGAATAAAGCTCACAATATAACAATTCATTAATTTTGTTTTGTATTCATCAACTCCCTTTCACTACATGTTCATCAATTGTGCAATGTCTTTCTGGCTTCAGTAGCATGGATCTTGGATGTGCAAGTATTATTTGCTGCATTGTGATACACTTTAAAAAACTGCCTGAGCAAGTGTATGGTTGCTTGGATCCTTGTGTGACCACAGCAGATACGAACTGTAAATACCACAGAACTGTCTGAAATTCTTTGCCTGAAATCTTCTTAGAGAGCCAATATTGAAAACAGAGGAGAACAGAAAGACCATAATAGTGATGACATGTGAGCCTCTCTTCACTTGTGTGAAGACACAAGTAACAGGACTGAAAAGTAGTGCTAACAACTTTGGTTTGGAGACTAAAACAATGAAATAATCCTAATCATAGCCTGAGATCTCAAATTCAGACTCCATATCACATCTTGGTAAACTTGGAGATCTTATAGTTTATCTATCATAGAAAGTCAATGTTTTGTTAAAAAACAAAATTATTTTTAACCTTCTTTAAATGCAAATGTGTATCAAATCTATTTTATGTTCAGAAGCTGTCGTGGTTTAAATCTTAAAGCTATTTTTTTCCTGGTAACTATAAGCTTATATAATTTTTTTATAATATTTAACATTCTTGTGTCATTCAACTCCATCTGTTCCTGTCTTGGCTCTCACAATTTACCAGGTACCTGTTTCAGAAGACTGTACGTATATTCAGTGACTAGCAACTAACATGTCCAGTCCAAGATAGAATTTTCTCTCTCAGTGGTTTAAATTGCCAACAGAACTCTCATTTAAACAAATGAAAAATGGTAATATAGAATAATCAAATACTTCATAGTTCATCAGAATTATAAATTGCTTTACCAAAGCGTAAAATAAATTTCAGCAAACTGTCCATAAAATTAAGTTGTGCTTCACTTAAAAATAATCTGTAACCTGACAGGAACAAAATTCATATTATCTACCCGTTCCTGCCTGTCAGCCTAGGGCATAGAGCACAAATCCAAGTAGCATGAGATAGTCAACACCAGGAAGATGTATCTGGCAGCAGTAAATATACGGTATGTTAAATCATTTTTCAGATTATAAGATAGGTGTTTTCTAAAGTCTTAGTTAAGGCTAGAAATATTTCTCATTGACTATATATGCCTTTGGATTTCTCCCTTTTCAAATAAATGGAAATGTAAATTTTTTTCTTGATGATCCATTTCCAGACTTGTGCTACTTCTCCTTTGATGTACTTCAAGGAGAGAGAAGCAACTCACGCTTTCAGGGCACCTTAACTCTGAATTACAGTCTTGTGCCACATGATCTTTCCAACGCTCTTACTTAAGGAAACATTATATTAACTGCACATTAAGAGTGCCGTATTCTCAGTTCTCTTTCCATGTATACTATTTTGGGTACACATGGCCTTGCAGAAATACACGCTGATGATACTTACTTGTTTCTGTATTCATTAGGATAGAATTATTATAGGTATTATTTGGATAGAATAGTCACCACTGCTAACAGATAGTTTTAAGTTAGCTGTTTAACTCTACTGATCTCAATCTGATATCAATGCCCTCTGCTTTTCCCCTATCTCCTTGAGAAATAGTTGTGATAAGATACTTTATTTTAGCTCTCAAACACATTTTGCTGTTATTTTCATCAGTTAATAAACATCCAGAAGTTTCCACAGAAACTTAGGTTTCTGGGTTTCCTGATTTCACTGGATGAAACTACTCTGCAAATCAGATAAATGTTCAGTCTGAATACTCTGGTTAATCACATTGAGATTTTGTGACACAAAAAAAGCACTATGCTTAAAGGGAGCTTGAGAAAAACTCAAGTTTTTCTTGTTTTAGTGTTATGAAATTGGCCATCCTGTAAACATCCTTTAAACATACCTGAAAGATATGTCATGAGGCAGTAAGGGCCATATTTTGACATTGTTCTTTACTAAATAACTCAGTAATAAATACAGGGACATCCGAATCAGGTACTGATTTAAATGCTACTTAAGACAAAGACTAGTAAAAAACATCACACCTTATTAACAGTCACATTTTTTATATTATATTACAAAACCAATATCAATAGAAAGCTCAGGCAAATTAATTAAGACTTATTACTGACTTATGGTCAAGTATGAGATCACCCATATAATCTACATATCCCCAAGCATGTCTCTCATAATGTGAGTGTTCTGCATAAAATAGCAATGAAGAGTTCAGGGTGATAGTCTACTTTAGAAGGGAAAAAAAAAAATCACATTCATAGTGCAAAGACAAAACCCTTTTGTTGCACACCTACTGTTTTGCTAAAGAATGTGCATATTTGTGTCTGAAGGTATCAGTGAGATTTTTTGCTACTAAAAGGTCCGTGACCCCACAGTAAACACACTGAAGTAGTTCAAGAGATGTGTTGAATGCAATTTTATTATGACTCTGATTTATCATAATGATAACATCACAACATACATGATAGTATTGATGTCCTCTCAACAGAGAAGAGTTCAGCTGCAAAATCAGGTGATGGCCTCTATTTGCATTGCCATTGTAGTAATCGACAGTACAAACTTCTGTCTCTACACAACTCACACTCTTGCCCTCCACTGCAATCTGATGCTGGCTTAGTTCAGTAAGACACTCTGTCGTCTTCTCTCAAGTATCTATTATCCTTTGTTTTTCCTACACATCAGATATGCTCTCCTCCAGCTGCAGCCATCAGCTTTCACACACAAACAGCCTTGCACATTCCTTCACATTTCCAGTATCATTCACCCACTGTCAGGTAACTGAACAGTCAAATTTTTACTGTTAATTTTGTACTTGTCCAGTCTTAAAGAAACCCTCAACAACTGGACCCAAGAGAATCTTTCTTCAGTTAAGGCAAATGAAAAATCATAATTTCATGAAGCTTATTTTCCTTTACTCAGACTACACACTTGGATGGTTCTAGCTGTGATTGAAACAATGTCACTGTCCTGAAGACTAAAATGACCACTGGTTCAGGGCCGAGTGCTGTTTGGTTTCTATTTTATAAGGTCAAATCTAGGGGAAAACTTCTAAATGTTGAAAGACAGAAGATTTATCATTTAACTGTGTAGGAGTTTCAGCAATGAGACACTTGGTAGTGATCATGGCAGTGATGAATCGGTGGGTAGAAGGGTGAGAAACAAAGGTTCATAACTTCTGCTGTGAAAGCAGTGGTTATACTTCATAATCATAGACAATTCTTGTTAAACATTGATGTTTTAGGTGGCTTTAAAATAAAACTTAGGGGAAAAAAATCAACAACAAAACCACCAAAACCTCCACATTTCTCCATTTTAATTTTTTTTTTTTTTTGATTTTTCAGTAGCCATTTTAGATTTGCATATCTCCACAAGAAAACTAATAAATGAGAGTAACGAGAGTACTTCCCTGGCCTGGCAAATTTACTATGCAGAATATTTAGCAGAGCTGGAATAACAGAATAGGGTTATTATTAAATTGACTTCCTAGCCAACTCTCAATCCCTTTCTTTCTTCCAAGTCACAAGATTTTGTAAATAGCAGGTTTTAATGCAATATGGCCCTTATTTTAAATTGGAATTGCTAGATACTATAAATCCTAATATTACAGCTTCTTTGTGCCATTTGTACAATATATGTGAATCCTATTGCACAGCTGTATAATAAACATTTGTGTATTTTAAATGGCAATTTAACAGATTTTTGCAGTATCAGCTGCCCTTTTCTCCCCTCTGCTTCTCAGTGTTTTGCTACCACTCTCCAGCACAGAATCTAAATGAAGTAACAGCCTCTCCCTATTCTGAATCTCACCCTACAACACATACACTGCCACCGATATTCAGCTGATTACCTAGTTCTGCATAGAAAATTATGCACAATTTAATCTAATTCAGTTATTGTTTATATTGCTTAAAAGTTGTTTAATGCATTCAAGAGAAAAAACTCCATCTTTAAGAACTAATTCAGTTTGCTAGTAATGTAGCAACACGCTACTATAGAAACTCTTACGGGTAAGGTTGCAAAACAGTAGTTAACTAATTTCCAGAAGACTTTACAACAGGGTTATTTCTGTGGGGACATTTGTTTGTTCTGACTGAGCATGAATTAACCTTTGAGTTGTGATGGCATATAAGGAAAAAAATAAAACTATTAATCCCATGGCCCAAACTAATCAGAGTTAATATTCAGTCTGGGAAGCATCCTATCTCTAATTAACATGAAATAAATATTTTAGCTTATTTTTGATTCTCTAGGCACATCTCAATTCTAATATATTTCAATCAAACTCTTTTCCATTACCCTTCAGATCTGTATTCTTGTGAGCTAATTTCTTTGGTATTTTCAGTGCTAGACAAGAAATCACTGCAGTTAGTTTTAAATAAGACTGCATAAAAGAAAAGATAAATGGTTCTGGACAGCCATACTGCTTTGTGAAGTACTGAACTGTACTATAGGTTGACATATCCTTAAAACTGCTCCTAAATCATGAAGGCTCAACAGTCAGAACAGATTATTGAAATGTTCTTAAGTGGTTTTCTGACACCATTTTTACTTGAGCTATGAGGATATACTAAAGCATAAGGTGACATTCAGAAGTGGTTTTCGACATGAAATACATTACTACTTGTCAAAGTATGCAATGGAGATCATAGTATATATAGACTTTTCATATATTACATGATAGATAATGGATTCTTTGAAAGCATTTTAAGATGTAGTACATTAACCTATAAAGTAAAATATGACTACATGCAATTTTTAAGTTATTACGTACTTCATTAATAAATTATTAAACACTTTGAACTATTGAGGCAATGATATGTAGATTTCTATCGCATTTTCTAGTAATATGGCACATAATTTCTTTGTTTTACTGATTAAATAACCTTGAAGTAGCTGGAAAATGTTATTGTTTTTTCATTCCATTCCTCTATTCCTGAATTTTCAGTAGCCACTCTATATTCTACTTTGTGACCTGTACATATGTGTTTTACAGGTTACTAAAATAATTATTATATAAGTCAGCCCCGGTCCTTATTCTAACATGCAATGCCCTGAACCACTGCAACATTTCAAAAAAATCACGATTTCCTTCCAGTTGCTGTTAGACTAAGCACTCCATTCTCATTTCTTCAGAGTGGGTTGTATATCGTTTTCTAATCTGGTAGGAGGACACAGGCCACTGTACATCCCTGATCCTTTTTCCCTTTGATTCTATATATCCTCAATAGCAGAAGTCTACAGAGTTTAAAATCCAAACTAAACTCCTGTTTTATCATTTAAGCCACATTAACAGAACTGAGACAAATATGTACAATCATACAATCTGCAACCATAAAATATACAAGTGGGAGAAAGCTTTCTTGAGCAGCCACACTGAATCTTTAGAGGCTTCAGAGAGTTTTGAAGAGTAATTTGCTACTAACTAGTCTATTCCAGGTGCCTCTTACTAGCACTAATAGAAATCTGAGACACTGAAATTATTACTTTTAAAAAGTGGGGATTTTTTTTCTCTTTAGCTGCAGTTCTTTTAAATAAAGGAAAGTTCATTCCCTTGAGCTTGCTGATCAGCAAACATAGTTTTTTTGTTAAAAAATATACACCTTATTTTAAAAAGTTGTTACATTGACATACCTAAGACTTCTGTTTCTGCTGAGGTCATACTGTAATTCCTTTTGATTTACATAATACATGTCCAATTTCTTTTCAATAAAGTTGATCTTACTATCACACCTTCATTTAATTAGCTTGTGCCAGTATGATCTCTACCCAGTAATATCTTCCCTTCAGGAAAATATGCTTCCATGCAACATATGTAACGTACCTGAATTTAGAAATACATTCTAATTAACAAGAGAAGGACAGAGCTGTAACTGACAAAGCCCATTTTATAAGTGATCATAAATATAGGCAAAAATCTTGTTTTGGTATTGCCCACATATTGCAGTTGAGGATACTTACTTAACAGCAAAAATAATGGAGCTCATCACCTTTAATCCGAGAAGAAATTTAGTTTATGATGATTAAATGCTAATAACAACTCAATGACTTCAAACACATGATAGCACAAAGCAAATCTATTTAAATCCTGTTGTGACAGAGATTTTTTTGATGCTAAACACCCATTAAACACCAATAGGATTAGAGCATTTTACACTTTGCAAGTCCTTTGAAAATCCCTACTGCTCTCACAGTACATAACTTGTGATGTACTACAGGCAGTGTAAATTTAAGATTTTATTCTTTCAAATGATGAGTTAATGGGAATCGAATGGGCAAATATTCTTCAAAGGACAATTTTAGTTTACTTCACTCCTCAGAAGAAAACAGAATTATGTCATACGGAGGCTGAATTAATACTGAGCACGTGTGAGGCATCTTCACTGAAGAATTTTGAAGAGGAATTTCCAAAGGAGAACCAGGATTTATGGAGTCACTGCCCAAGTATTTCCTTTGTATGTAAGTATTCCATACACTGTCTAGGCAAATAGCATGACCCTTAGCTGGTATACCAGAAGAATACACATCTTCTGCCAGCCCTGAGACAACCTTTTAAATCATCTGCTGTGAGAGTACACAGGGGAAAGAGCCACTGCCATCGACTGCCATCTTTGACAAAACTTGGCTGGGCAAGACCCTGAGCCAAGAAAAATGAGAAATGAAGGCGAGCTGGAGATCGTGGTCACACTGGGGGTGGAGGGCTTGAAAAAAATGTTCTTGCTTCATTTTCTGCAATTTTAGAATAGTTTCATTTCCCTGGGTGCTGATGAGGACAAAAAAGACCTGTAGGGGGGTTTGTTAGAGCTGACTGCCCCTAAAGCTTTTGTCTATACAAAAGAGAAGGGAATTCATAGTTACTGAAGACTCCTACCTGTGGAGACTGAGGCACCAGTCTGGTGGCTTGACCCAAGCTAGGATCTCGGGTTCATTTCTTTGCCAGAGCTAGGTTCCAGGATGATGCAGAAGATCTGCTGAGGTCTGTCTGCCTCCTTGATATATTGCTTTTCCATTTGAGCATTGTTGGTATTGCTGAGGGTAATGCAAAGCATATAGAGAACAGACACCAATCTCTGAGGGCAAGGATAAAAGGCATGAGAGGGCCCATGTTGTGTCTGCTCAAGCCTGTCACTGAGGCAAAAGATTAGAGCAGAAGTGCTCTCATCTGTCAGGTCAATGACCGTCTGTGTGTGCCTGGTGTCACAGTCAGAGCTTTGGCTGTGGGATGCTTTCTGTACCCTTGCAGCAAGCACCAACTTCTAGTCTCCTCACAATGGTTCACAGCAGTAGGATGAGAGAAAAAGAGCACAAGTTCAAACATCAGAATTTCTGATTAGGTATTAGAAAAACATTATTTTATGGTTGTGGAAGACTGGAACACATTGCTTAGAGTGGTGGTAGAACCTCAGTCCTTGAAGACTGGTCTGTGCACAGCCTTGAGCAACCTTATCTAATTAGATCTGTTCTGAGCAGAGTGTTTGACTTCTGAAGGGTTTTTCCAATCTTCATGATTCTAAATGAAGAATGATGGGCTCCAGCTCTGCATGCCAAAAATTACTTCAGTAATTCCCTACCAGTTATTTAAAAGGATCTCAGAAGACTTGCTCAGATGCTTTTGTTATGAATACCTACGACAAGGCTAGATGAATCTCAGCTCCAGTTTCTATTTTGCTGCTGTTTGAAACCCATAGGAATTTAGGCACCTGAAAGCTTTAGTGCATTTGATATTTCATAAGTTCAAATCTTTTGGAAATAATTTCTGAGACAGAAAGCTTCTTTATTTTATAGTCCTCACAGTATTTCTAAGGTATAAGAATTTTATTTGGATTTTTTACCTTATCACTGTACAAATTATTCACTATTTCACTGATGAATGAGAAAGGCAGCTTTTTTCCACCTGAGTCTTAGGAACAGTTACACCCCAATATCTGTAAGGTTGTGTCACTTACTGACTAGAAACAGTTACAGAACCAATTTCTCTTGAAGCAAAACATCTCTGTGTTAAAGCCCTCACTGGAATACTTAAATTCTTATTCTGTGCACTTGTCTCCTAATGCTTGTTCATATGAATAAAATCATTGATTCAGTTAACTTTTTTGAGTTAGTGACTTATTGCTGTGCTGGAATTCTTGAGTAGTATAATGGTTACTTTATATAATAACCTTTACAATATGCTTTTGAGATTTTTGATGTCGGTATAATTCTTCTAAGTAGCTTTAAGTACAGAATAACAGAGAGAAAAATGTGAGCAGAGAAACATAAGACAACAGAAACAGAGGCAACTGTCTTTTTCCTAAAAGCAAGATAAAACTTCTTAAGAATTGAACTGACATTTACAGAAACATACTTTTGGCAGTATTACCTGACCAAAATTGTTCAACCTTATATTACAAAAATCAGCTTTCAATTGCATGCTACATCCCTTTTCAACTATATAATTCCTTGAATTATTAGGCATTTCTATCTGAAAAAAAGTATAGACCCTAAACTGACAGTGGTACTATTGATGACTAAATGAACTAGAAGAATACATTTCCTAGTTCCTGTTTTATTGCTGAAACTAGTAAGAATTTAGGCATCTATTCCTCACAGGAATTTGAGATCTGGTTCTACCTGATGTAAAATCTAAAGGCCTAATGAATGTCCCTACAGTAACCACTTCCAAAAATGAAACTAAGTAAAAAAAAAATTGTTAGCTAGAGATCTGTTGTTCCAACTTGTAAGCATGAGCCTAGATCTGGACTTGTTAAAAGTCTTTGTGAAAGATGTGAAGGGAAGTCTGTTTTGGCAAAGAAAGTAATGCTAATGCTTTCACCTCAGCATTTCTTATCATCCTAGTAGCCAGGCTCTATCATCCCAGAGCCCACAAGTGTACTCCAAGATTAACTAAAGAGGTTCCTTGCAAAATTCATTCACAGAGTGGGCCTGGTTGCACATGGTCACTGCAAGGAAGCGTCCATGTCACCACACTTTATGTCAATAGCTGAAACAAGGTGAGAGAGCAGAAAAGATACACTGACATAAAAACTAGGAGAACTAGGAAGTAGAAGTGAATCAGAAATGGAATCAGAAGGCTCAATCTAAAAATCAAGAAGATTTCTAAGACAGATGAAAGAGACAAAGGTGAACATGAAAAGCTGAAGAAGAGGGCTCATCAATGATGTTGAAACACAGACCCAGGAAGCTGATAAAGCATCTCCATAGAAACTGCAGGCAAAAACCTCTAGAGATTGGTAGAGATCAAGGCCAGACCAACTGAAAAAGGAGCCCAGATTTAAGGCTGTTTATGGAGAATGTGAAGTACTACAGATCATGAGAGTGGGTCTGTATGTACATGAGAACAAGAGGATCCATTCTAGGAAGAGGTTATGGAAAAGGAACCTGAGCAGGTATAAATAATTAATGTATCTAGGAGAAGATGGTGACATCTTTTGTCAAGAAATCCCTTTTAAAAATTGTCTCCTAATGATGCATTCTTCTTTTACTGGGTGCCTGGCTTTTATATATGGAGGATTACCTACTATTAAGTGTTCTGAAGAATATGATCATCACCTCAGATTTGTCACTCATAATCCTGAAATGTCTTACAAAATATTTGTAGATTTTTCTCATTAGTAACTGAACTTCAATTCATACTCTCTAGTAACTGGTTTAAAAACTAGCATACTTCAAACTAGCAGCAGTATAAATTCTTTAGTGGTAGTAAGTAAAAGCAAGAAAAATAAGAAAAAAAAAAGTGAAAAAAAAAGAAAAAAGAGGGAAAAAACAAAAAAAAAGGAAAGAAAAAAGGTAAGAAAGGAAAGAAAAAAGGTAAGAAAGGAAAGAAAAAAGGGAAAAGAGGAAATGTGAGAGAAGGAGAGGACAAAGGAAAGGGGAAGGGGTGGGAAAGGGAAGATAACTGAAGAAAACGTTATTGTGAGGCATAACACCCCAACACACAATTACAGATTCAGAGTGGTGTTCGAATAGCAGGGGAATTGAAGAAAAACAGTATTGAACAGTCACTCTGCTAAGTGAGACTATTGTATCCCATATATGGTATCAGACAGGTTTTTTTGTAGAGAAATATATTCTATAGTCATACAATTAAAACCTATTTAATACTGCACAAATTATTTAAAAGAGCACATTAAGTTTGCACAAGAAAATCCTCACATGTTCTAGAGCATGGAATGCAGCTTTAAAAATATTCTTTATATATTTTATGTGTGCAGAAAACATAAAAAGCATGTTCCATTTTATTTCATTTAAACTTGAATCACTCCAAGTAGGATTCTATGCATGAAAGTTCTTGATATACTACTTAGAAGGTTTTAATGAAATATTTGCTTTGAATATCAGTGAAATACATTTTTAATTTACCTAATATTCTCTAGTCAAATAAGTTTTTTTTCTGCAAGTAAACAAAAGAAACTGGGCTCCTTCTTGAAAATGTTCAGCATTGGTTATTTTCCTCTTGGAAGACAGTCCCAAACCTTTACTATTTAGATCACAGAAACTGTCTTTAATTTTTCAGAAAATTACTTTTTTCTCACCTAAGTGTTGTGATGTTGATCATCTTTTTGTTCAATTAGTTTTCTCTATTTCTCAGGCTGAATTTCACTCTGTGTATATATGGATAGCAACTTTATTCTTCTGTACCTTCATCTGGAAGCGTTCAATAAGCCAAGTCCCTTTAGACCCATCATAAACCACACGTCTCCACACTGTAATCCTAATCTCTCATACCTACCATCTGATCATTTCCCTGTCTGAATAATGGTATTTCAAACCTAGGTCTTGAGTAAATACAAGAGTAAAAACAAATTTATTCCTGTCTCGTGATGGCACAGCTTCAATGAGAAAGAGAGATTATGTCCTCCCCCAAAGCAAAAAGTTTTAACTTACTGTGGAAGACAATATCTTGAGTCTGCAGGTTTCTCTTGGTCCAAGTGCTTTGCCCTTATCACAAATCCCCTTCTCTCCACTCTGGCCCCTGACAGTTTTTTCCATAAAAACCTAGACAAAAGAATAAACAGTCTTAAAAGAAAGTGACTACTACTGTGCTTCTTCTGTGTCCCAGGTCCAATACTTTTTGTGTGAGATAGATTTGTTGTAAGATCATGGGCCAGATCAGGCCCATTAATGGTCCATGAAAAAAAATAAGATAAACAAAAAATAATTAAGTACTAAGTAGCAAATAGAACTTCCAAGAGCTCGTCTTTCTTCCTCAGGAGCAGGACAGTGAGCATCTAAAGAGCATTACCATCAAATAGAGGGGTGCTCAATGAGCAGAGACTGAGTGATAAGTGCATTTTGGGCACTTCTATTCTGCCTGATCTGAGTGACTGAGTTCCATGTTAATTGAAGCTGAATTCTGCATTTTTTCATGTGCATTTCAAAGACTGGGATATAGAATTTAGGCCCTTAAAGCACAGTACATAATGAGCAGTTCAGCCTTGGGTAATTATTTAAGATGTGGGATAACTCTCATTGTTTACTGAATGTTATAAACTAGACTTTGCACTATTGTCAGCGGAATTCACTACCTGCCAAGCTACAATCTTTTCTAAGCATCTGAAGTGTGTGGAGTGCTTTGTATTTTTTGTTTGTTTGTTTAGTGTTTTGGTTGGTTGGTTCTGTTTGTTTGTGTCTTTTTGGATTGTACAAATACAGATATTAATCTATTGGCAAGCTAGTCTGTTACAAGAAAGATTCTAAAACTTGATTTGGATTTTGCAAATCTAAGTGGTTGGAAAGCCAAATGACAGTCCTGGAACCAGGAGTGTTATCAGGTGGAAAAAAATTATCAGATTCTATCTTCCATAGGTTATTGACTAGAAAATATCTAAACTATCTTGTCTGACCTCACTGATAAAAAGAAAAACACATAACAATAGCAAAAACATTACATATAACCTTCAGGGCCATTATAAGCTGTATGCAGACAGAGAGAGACACACTTAGTTTTGTAACATCCTGCCCAATCACTCAAAGAAAAGCTTGAATCACCATATTCTTCAGTTCACAAAGGAGAGCAATAATAATTTTTAAGACCTCTACTGAAATACTCTGCATAAAGGAATGTGGGTCTGATTACCTTTTATGGACCAAATGCTTTCATTCTCTTCAGTGATGCAAAAGCAGCTGCCAAATCAGTTTGACTAACTGGTTAGCCGTCTTTACTGCTCTGCTGTGACACTGAGGTGCAGTAAAGCAGCTGGAATTTACTGAAAGTGAATGGGGCTTTGTATTTCCAGGAGTCACATCCAAGTTAATCAGTGACAGGTGATGTCTTTACTTAAAAAAAGAAAGACACACAAAAAAAGCAAACCCAAAATACAATTTGATGCTGACATTCTAAGTAGCTGTAACAAGATCACTCTTTTAAAAGGTTATGTCTTAAATTAATTTAAAAAAAGAACCAATCAACAACAACAAAACCAACCAAAGAGAAAAAAAAGGAGGGCTAGCAGGAGAGTTTAACGTAATTCTGACCATTCTAATCCTCCAAAGTAATGTAAAACATGTCCATCCATGACAACGATCAGGTCTAACAAATAGATAACTATAAGAAAAACTACAGTATTCCATGATCATTTGAAAACAAAAAGTAATGTGTAGAAATGTGTGAGCTTAGAAAAATGTAATTATATGAATTCTTGGTTAGGACAATGATTTCCTTGGTATGAAAGCCTTGATATCAAATGATATTTATTTTCCTTTTGGCTGTTTCAGTAATTTACAGACAGTGTTTATAGAAACTGAGGGTTAAAAATCTTGCAATATCTCACCCATAGACAAATTGTACATGCTTTTTCTGATGCTAAAAAGTTGTTTGGTTATTCATTCTCTTTTCATGTGTATGCATTTCTTCAGATGCATGTATAAGAAAATCAAATAGATAATCACAAATCACAATTTAAGGTATTTTTTGTACTCTAACAACTTAGGACCCTGCTATGGGATATGGATTCCTGTGTATTAGACACTACAGAAATAGGCAAAAAAGGGAAAGGGTAGCTGTATATCAGCTGTATATAGGTGTGATAAAATTTCATGTCTGCAAGACAGAGAAGAAACCACTAAACGGTGAAGCACTTGTACACATGTACACAAAACTATGCACAGGATAAACAGCCTATGTATTTGCTGTCACTTCTTGCCATAAACTTGCATGTCCTTCATTGATTCACATAGGAGGCCTTACTTCCTGCTAGTCTGAAAAAGAAGGTTGATTCATCTGGAGCTCCCCATGCCTCTTCATAACATTAAGTTACTAGAAAAAATGTTTGACTGATGAAGGACCTTCACCTTCCAGGTAGACCTCATCGAATATTCATGCTGGAAAATGGTGCAAAGTAGATTCCTTAAATATCTTCAAGATGTAAGAAAATTAAAGAAAGACAGAATTATACATTTTCTTGGTGTCAACTCTATCAGAGTTGATAATTTTAACTAGACTAGTAAGGTTTTCTTCCATTAGTCCCTTAGCAAATTACATTGAAGACAGAGATGCCAATCAGTAAGAACATCCATGCAGTACATCACAGATGATAATATATCAGCTGTCTGCAGCAAGAAGTAATCATTGCACAGTGATTAGGAAACAGAATAATAACCCTGTTCGTGATGGTGCCTCAGGGGATGACAACCATTAGTTTCTGTTCTGCTACAGGACATTTGGCAGTAATGACTGAACAGAACATCAGTAAGAGATCAGCTGCATGAATGAGTGGTTGTGTCAGTGCTGGATTTATTCTTTTTTAAACACTCTTGTATGGCAATACAGGAATCCCTGAAGAAACAAGTGTCAGGAGGAAGGGGTGATAGATAAAGAACCCAGAAATAACAGAAGCACAGTCTTGAAGAGATTCATCAAGCCATATATGCAAAAGTCTCAAAGATGCAGAGGTCACTGAAGTGCAGAAGCCTAGGAAGAAGTGCAGTGACAGCTTAAGGGGGAGTCACTGCATTTTTTGAAGCCAATCAAAATTATTGCCAAACATCTGGCAGCTGATGGCAGCTTTAACTTCACCCAGTAGGTTGGTCCATGAAATTACCTCAACAAATAATAACCTGGAAAAGGGAAAATAAAAAAATAAACAGATGAATCAAGTCTGAAAGGCTCAGTACTCAGAAGCATATTGATTGCTCCCAGTTGAAATATTTTCTTACAGAGTATGTAGTGGGTATTCAAACTGTGACCCTGGCCTGGAGATATTGTTTGTTTCCCAGACCCTACTGGACTGCAGGGATATGACATTTTCACCTCTGAGGCAAGTAAAGCAGCTGAGTTGGTTTCTTGCTTGTTTTGTTTTGTTTTTCATTTGCATTTCACATAATAAAAAAAATACAAACTGCTCCTTTTCCAGAAATACTATGGATCCTATTAAGCTCAGCCTATCTGGGGTTTTTTTGAGATTATGACTGACTGCTTTTAAACTTCTGTATCTGCATGGTAGTTTTCTCCTTTGTTAGAACTTTTTTTTCTTCTTTTATTTTGTATTTTAATTTCCAAAGCACCCCCTTATTATTTCTGTTTAAAAGTAGTTTATGACCAGAACCGTTGTTGGCTGGTGATATACTTCAGGTGTCTCTTCTGTAAATGAGTGGGGCAGTTGAAAAGATAAGCAAAGCAATTTGATAGACATTTGTTACAATTTGACCAGTGTTCTGAGGAGTGCAGACAAATCTGCTGACTTAAAAGTACAAAATGTCAATGTATCACACTGAAAACAAACAAACAAAAAAACCCAACCTTTTAAATATAATGATTGGTTGTTTTAAGAAATCTAAATGGACAAATCAGGTTTTAACTAATTTTGTGACTGAAGATTATTTATTTTCTTATAGTTACCTGAAGGCTGTAACTAAAGTGAATTGTTTTTTGAGTAATTGCTCTGGGGGAAAAATATCATTGTTAGAATGGGGAGAACCTTCTTACATAGCTTTTACACTGGTCCTGTCATTTATCATTATTACAGTGCCTAAGTTCACTTAATTCACAGCCTTTACTACTTAAGCTGTACATGAGGCTGTGGAGGTTTACTGATCAGGAGGAACCTCACCCATATTAAACATATCTGTTCAGCAATGTTCATTTAAAAAGATTGCTGGGGGTCTGACAAATCCAAAGCAGGCAAATACTACTTAATTTTTAATCACTGATTGCTAAGTTTCATTTATGACTGAGTGGCCATTGACTTAATTGCAATATTATAAACTCATAAGTGGTCCTTGTTCAGAAAAGGCACTGGAATATGCCCTGAAGAATGTGTTGCTAAATATAAGATTAGCTAGCCTGTGAAGCCTCAGCAGAAAAGCCATTAATTTGTGAAAATGGGGCTCAGATCGCAATTATTTTTCCTGATAAAGGTGACTTCCCTGAGACTCCTCTACCTTCCTAATGTTCCTCAATACAGTCATTATGATAATGCATTTTCAAATTGAAAGGATGTTGAATTATCAACTAAGATCCTGCATTTGTAATCAAATGTATTGTGATTGACTGACTTAAGAGTATTTTGCTAGGATGCTGTGTGGATGAACAATCAGAAGATAAATTCTGTGAGTGTGTTATAAGTTTAGGGAAAAAAAAATGTCTCTTTTTTGTGTCCAGGACATGTGTAGTGTGTTTGTGTAGACATATGAAACTGTAATTCTTCTGCATCTGCTTTAAAGGAGAAAGTATAACTCTTGTAAAGAGCATCATAATGCAATCTCTAGCTGTTTTCCTATTGAAATATATAAATTTTAAATAGTGTGAATTATATTGTTAAATATATATTTGACGATTATTTGAAGACACTGTTTTGGCTGCAGCAAACTGGTTAATCTAGTTTTAAAAACTATAGAAACATATTTCTAGCCTCAGATGATAGTTCACACTGTTCAGGCAAAATTAATTCAGCTACAAACAGATTTTCAACAACCTTCTTTCATCCTAGTCTAAGAGCATTCAAAACCTGCTAAGACCAGTTCACACTGGAAAAAAAGCAGGAATGAATTTTCTATCTGCAACATAAAAAGAAAAGTTTTTGAAGCCCATATACAGGGAAATGGTGTCAGGCCAGTGGTGCTTAACAGGATTGCACTTGAGTAAGAGACAACACAGGGAACACATGGCTGGCATGTCTATATCACAAAAAGTAGCTATTTTGTCTGCAAGTGTAAGTCAAAACCAAGACTATGCTTTGCAACCTGTTATCAAACTAATTTCATGACAACTAAAAAGTTGGAAAAGCTGAACTTTCATTTTAGTCCCCGGAAAATTAAATTCTGTTTTTGCACCATTATGACATTATTGTGCTTTTCTCTTTTCCATTTTACCCAAGAAAACTTGAGTAATAACTAAGTATTGAGTCAAACTCGTGGCTGATGAAACCAAAGACCAACATGACAAGTCAGAGCTTGGAAGAAAATTCCACGAAAAGTATACTTAAATTAAATGTCAAGGCCCCAAAATTCATTTAAAAATTCCATGATAAATCTTAGGTGTTCCTTTTTCTTGTTATATTCATGATGAATATATGAAACAGGCAGTAGATACATTTTCTGTTACTGAATTTTAGCATGTCAAAGAGAAGATTTAAATGTACACTTTAAACTGCACAAACGCAAGTCTGTATCTACTTGGTTAGGTAACAAAGCTCCTCTGGACACCCATAAAGGAGCCTAGAGAGAAAACAGAGGGAGGAGTAGCCCAAATTTTCCCCTAGTGGGAAACTCCCTTGGCCCATCACATGGGCCATCAGTGCAGCAAATGTCCATCTGCAAAAACCCAGAGGAACATTGCAATGTCCCTGGCAGGTGGGAACACAAAAGAAGGACTCCTGAGGAACTCATCCAGGCCCCTCCCTGAGCTGTCACAGCAGAACCACAGGCCATGGAACCCATTCTGTGAGTTGTGGGGAGCAGCTGTCCAGTCAACCCTTGGACTAAGAGGTGCTGCTGTCTAGGGGTGGGACATATTATCGGTGTCAGAGACTGAAAAAGTTCATGCTGCAAACATTGATATAAAGTTTTGTCCATTATAAAGAAGCATCCCTGAAGATACCTTACTGGAACTTTGGACTGCAAGTCAAAATACTGAGATTAGATAAAGGGAAAACCCATTGTTCAATCACCTGAAACAAACAAGGCTGGGGAAAGGAATGCACCCCAGAAGGGAATCAAACCCAGCATCTGTGCTGAGAGTCACCTCTGCCTGGACTTGGGGTGGGGGAGAACACAGCTCACACAAGCCAGGTTTACACAAACTCCCCCCCCTCCCCCCAACTGAGGTGGGGAGGAGGAGGTTTTTGAGTGCATAGCATGATCTCTGCTCAGAGGCACTGAACACCCATCCTCCCTTACACAAACTGGCCCAGCTATGGAACCCCTAACCCCACAGGCCACATCCATGGGACACTCACATGAGAAGCAGCTGAGGGGAAGTCATAATCCATCAAAGACCCCCCCAAAGCGCTCCCCAGAGTCATTCCTGAAGCCTTGCATCACAGGACTGCACTTGATGCAACAGGTCCAAAGTCTGTTGTAAGAGACAATGGTAAACCCCACCCCACTCCTCCCCCCAGAAGGACATGCCTGGACATGTCACCAGGCTTGAGGGTATATTAACCCATGGCATTCTATGCTTTTGGGGGGACCTTCACCATCAACAAGATGCTGGAGAGGATCAACAGAACATTGTTGGGATCCATGGAGTGGTGATATTTTCCTTATTCTGTCTCTGTCACCCTTTTTCTGTCCTCCCCCACCTATTTTCTACTGCTTTCTCTTCTTTCTCTCTCTCTCTCTCTCTCTCTCTCTCTCTCATATTGACTATCAAATAAAACCCATACTATTGACTGGCATATGGTCTCGTTTGCACCTTAATTCAGGCAGAGGTATTTCTAAGAACCTTCATAATTGGATCATGACAATAGGGTGCAGGGCAAAAGCACTTTGGGATCACATGGGACTTAAGGGATATTAGGGAAAACAGGTATGTGTACGAGACCACCTGCATATTTCCAGGTGTGAGAGCACAGTGGGATCAGCCACTTGAGCCAGGGAAATCCTGGGCAGATGGAAAGGGGAAGGAGTAGGTGTGTACCAGCAACTGCACTTAAGTCTCTGCCCTCAGAGGCTTGTACATCCATGTGCCAGCACCTGGGGAAGCTGGGATCATAGCATTTCACTGAAGTGTAACCAGCATCTTGAAATACTGCAGTGCAACCTGTGTCTGTCCTTCAAGCTCTTTTTCTTTCATTTTTTTATCTCCACTAAAGCACTCCACACATTTCTTACTCCTCAGGAGAAATACAAGCTTTACCCTCCACTGCCATCTGTAGCCTTGAAACAAAATGAGGGGAGGTGG
The DNA here is from genome assembly GCA_013397795.1 of Orthonyx spaldingii. Lineage (NCBI taxonomy): Eukaryota > Metazoa > Chordata > Aves > Passeriformes > Orthonychidae > Orthonyx > Orthonyx spaldingii. Next base: position 311,560 of record VZTJ01006819.1, on the reverse strand, counting down.
GGAGGTGGATGGTTGCAATTCTGGTTGGTTGGTTCACAATCTCCACTGCATGAGATTTTGTGTCAGACATTACAGTTCACTTTTGCAATATCACCTTCCGTAGCATTGTCTACTTTCTTCTTTTTATAATTCTCTCTAAATTTCCTCACCAACATCACAACTGAATACAGAGAAGTAAAATTACAGCTCCAAGATTTGCTAAGAAATGGTAGGAAACTAGTTAACAGCATGATCAGCCACTGGAAAAAAATTTACTCTGTATCACACAAAGCTATGGATAATTTTTAATTACTGGAAGAATAAGGGACATATTAGACCTTTTTAAAACAGCTAAAAATAAAATTGCAGAACCTATAATAAAAAGAGAAAGAAAATCTACAATGAAGATTTAAGTTTATCCATCAAATGCACTTGTTGACTCAGTTTGTCACTGTTAGAAGATGCTGAATATTAATTCAGGGATTAAGCAAAGAGGAGATAAACCATAGAGTTTTCAGTTAGGTATTTACATGGCTGACATGTTGGTTATTCAGATTGAACCATTTCTGTAAGATAGGTTGTAAATGGTTTCCAAAAATTACACACATTGTCAAATACTGATAAATGGGGTTAGGCATCTTGTATTTCAAAACAACCTGCATATAAATTCTCCATTGAAACAAAGAAGCAAGACAGGGTAGAAGAAAGATGCTTAGGGCAAGATAGGAGACATTTGAACAGGAAAAAGTTAGGGAAAAAAGTGCAGCAGTGTCTTGGTAACATTTCTAGTTATAAGTGTAAATGAACATTCATTCAAAATGTCATGGTTATTAAAACAATAATAAAACAGTTTCACTGATGTGAATAAGTGGGAAACAAGATCATTGCCTGTAAGTCTTTTGCTTGCACCTCTACCTGTTCCATCATGTCAAAAGGATTATATGCGAAGCTAATGATTGCCTTTATTTCTAAAATATTCAGTCCTACTGCAATTAATACTTCCTACAATAACTTCTTAACACCAGTATGTGTGGTGAAGAATAACATTCAGCATCAGCTCCACCTTATCTAAATACAGGGTTAGGTCCTTCTAGGAACTCATCATCTGCTGCTCTTGTTGCAATTGAAATAAGACCCCCTCTCATAATACTGTACCACCAGAATCAAGAAATAAGACATGCAAATGAAACATCGTTCAAGTTATTCTGAGAAACCCAGTTCCATTGTTGTCAACTGAATAGCAATGGACAAACACTTCAGAAAAAGTGTGGTGATTTTAGGCTGGAAGATGTTCCTTGCAGAAGAACCAGTGGTGTTGATTTGGCCATAACTTAGAGTGAAAATCAACCCAGACCAAACACACCTAGGTGTTCTTCCTGACTGAAAGTCCAATAGTGCAAAGATATATCCACACCACCTGCATCATTTGAAGCACAGCCAAAATTAATTGCATCACAACTGCATACCACCCAGCGCTTCTGATCCCAGAATCACAGGGATGGTGGAAAAGGTCTTTGCTAAAAGTGGAAAGGGGGAAACTTAAGCATTGTTTGAAGGCCTTATGAGGCTCACTTAGTGTTAAGGACAGATTTGAAGAACTCTTCATCAGACTTACCTTCTCAACCAAGAAAATTAATCTGAATTTCAATGAAAGAAAGCAAATGAGGACAATAGTTGCAAGGTTGAAAACCCAAACGTTCAGAATAATTTTTACTCTAACAATATTTGAATATTTGAAACAGTATCTATCTATCTATATATAATATTGAAAATTTATTCAAGAATCAAGACAACGTGTTAATTGGCTGAGTTTCTGAAAAAAACATACATTTCTGAGAGATTCATTTGGACTCATTGAATAATAAATTCTCAAGTTTCACACATTATTAGTAATAAAACAAACCCCCCAGCCTCTACAGAGTATGGTCCAAGTATGGTCCACTAAAATTCATCTGATATTTCCTCTTCCTCTTCTTCTTCTTCTTCTTCTTCTTCTTCTTCTTCTTCTTCTTCTTCTTCTCCTTCTCCTTCTCCTTCTTCTTCTTCTTCTTCTCCTCCGTTTTCTTCTTCTCCTTTTTCTTCTTCTCCTGCTTCTCCTTCTTCTTCCCCTCTACTTGCTCTTTCTCCTCCTTCACTGTGACTGTCATTATCATTATCAAATAATTAATATCTGTATAAGGGGACGGATTGTAAAATCTGAAAACTAAGAAAAGTTAATGTCTACTTGTTTGTGGTGACATAATTTGTTGTTTTGTTCTTCCAATTTTAGCTAACACAGGAAACAGGTAGACAAACATTTAAGATGGAATATTCACTGAGATTGTTTTTGTCTATACTGTACTATTCAATAATGCAGTGAATAGCATAAAAATACAGAACAGGCAATGGATAGGAGTTTGAAACTGATGTTCTAAGCCTTTAGATTTGTGGGTCCAAATTTTCATACATTGTCTTCCACCAGTACTGAGGCAGAAAAATGGAACTGGCTGAGGACTGAGCACTGTTACAAAGAAATGTCCTAGACTGCCTGCTAATGACTCACTTCCCAAAACGCTGTGTGACTAGAAAGTAAGGTCAAAAATCAATGAAATCTGCTGAGAGCTCTCACTGAAAACAATAAAATATGAAGAAATATGTCACTTCCTATAGACATTAAACATAAAAAAATGAACTTAGTTTTGCATTGTATTTTAAAAATGTAAACCTTGGCATGAAGTTTTTTCTCCCTTCTAGCCTGAAACTTTGTATATTTCTGTCTAAACCCCTTTACAAGACTTTTTGCTCCTATCAAGATGTAGATGTCTTCACTAGTGCAGACAGAATTGTGATGATAGTACTTTGCAGTGCTGAAAACAGCCAATCTGTATAATCTCTGTTTTAATATGGTTTAGCTCAGGCAGCTTTTCCTAATCCATTTCTGAGTCTGGCTAAATATTGGAACAAGAGAAATGTTATGTTGTTTGAGTTTGGAAAGACAGATGGAGCTTTTGTATTTGTTGCATATTGAAATCTAGCACAGAACTATTTCTTCTGCTAGCTGTAAAGTAACTACTGAATAAGTTGAAGGGGGGAAAAACTGGCATGGATGATTTACAGCAAAGACTCTATAATTCCTTAAAGTTATAAAGTAGGCATGTTTATTACAGCGCTGGATGCATGAGAGATAATCTCGAAAGATCATGCGCATCTTCTGCTTCCACAACTCCACATATATCACATTACATGTTATATATGCATCAAATTGCACAACACACTTATGCATATTCATTAACCTGTCCCGCTTCGTGTTATAATTAGCTTGCATGCCCATTACGCCTGCACAATGCTGCCTGGTGATTGTGGGCTGGGGTCCCTGGACAAAGTAATAGTCTTCCTCTTGATGAAGTAAGAAGTCTTCCTCAGGTGAACTTTATAAACTCTGAGTACTTGGCATGCTTCCTGGTCCCTTGGTCCAAGTCCAAGCCTCAAACTTGGATCTGGCCAGTCCAAGTCATGCTTGAATCTTCTCTCTCAATAGCCTAGCATCCTCCCATCCTGTTCTGGTGAGCATGATAGACATTAGCAAGCAGCATACATTGTTTTACAAGGTACCTCTACTAAATCGTTTCTTAACCCATCAAATCCCTTGATTCATGGAGCAGAAGTTTTAAATCACTTGAGTTTTGTGCTTCCTGCAATTGCTGATGATCCTTATTTACTAGGGTGAAAGCATTAAGAACCCCTAACAGTCTCAGTGTAGTCAAGGCACTTTATGTTTGAAATAATGGCATTTGGAAAATAATTTTAATGTCAGATTGAGAAAAAGCTCATACATTAGCATAGCCTGAAAAAAATAAAAGAAAAAATGCTTTCATTTTTCTTGTTTCTTATTCAGGGCTTGCTTGAGAGAGGAAATTTGGGGGTTTTCTGCATTTCAAATGTATTTTCTCACCATCTTGAACTGCTATATTCACCAAAAATAAGACTGCACTGACATGTTTGATTCCACTCTTTACAGTTTGTGTGTTACACCTTTTTATGTTGAGCCTTGTGAAACTAGTGATTCATATATAGGAAGAAATGTACAACAGAGACACAATTCTACAGGCTTAGGCATACAGGCAAAGATGATGTTTATCCCATGGATATTTGTACTAATGTTTCTGGTATTTCTTCTTTTCTCCATTTTCTTCTTCCTCATGACATTTCCTGTCTCATAGAAAACTGATTGAACAGTACACCAAAGATTCTATTATATCACCTGTAACCTAAGGCAAGATTAATCATACCAAGGTCGTTTCTGCTAAATCTGGATGTAGTGTGGTCTTTGAAACTTCTCACAAAGACTGTAATCTTTAAATAGTCTTTTTGAACACTTAATAATCTCTGACATTTTCCTGTCTATCTAACATAATATCTAACATTCTCTTGCTGCAATTACTTTTGTCCCAAAGATTTTGAGAACTGATTACTGCCCTTAGCTTTAAAAAAAGCTTTAACTAACAGAAGACTACCATCATATCTCTTCTTGATTATTTCCTCCAGTTCTTTTCCCTGTTCTTTACAATTTTCTCCTCCAGCCCCATTCTCTAGACTTTTGACAACACAGTTATACTCACATCCACTGAGATATATCCATTTCATTATTTCTCAAAATGTGATGACCAAAATGGGATCAAGTACTCCTCGAGTATTACAATATTTGATAAAATAGAAGTCCTTCAATTGACAAACAATATTCTTATTCATTCATCCCAGTATAATCTCTTTTTTTGATGACAGAATTTGACAGCAGCTTGTGACTCATGAAAGCACTGGATGGAGCTGACTATTCCTTTCTAAGTTTATAATTTAATTTAAGACTAAAAACATTTTAATTCTTCAGTGTGTTAGGGATCAGCCTTCTTCTGTAGAAGAAGTGAGTTTCCTAAGATTATGCTCCAGGTAAGTGAGCTCACAGGTCCAAAACTAGTTGTTTAATTTACTGATGATCATGAAACAAATTTCACAGGATAAAAGTTTAAGAGATGTTTACATTCTTACAAATGTCACTCAAGTATACATCTAAGAAGAAAGAAAAGAAGGTAGAAATATTGTAATTGCTGAAAATGCTTTGCTGTGATCTCTCATTAGACATCACCAACTAGAATCTGCACATACCAGACATGATCACCCTTCCATTCAAAATGTTTCAATGTTTAGAATAGACAGAAAAAAGTACAGGAAAAAAACTAGATCCAGTTCTGATGCTCACTGATTTAATATTTACTTGCAAAATTATGATTTTTATAGTTCTGATTTACTTATGCTGAGCTTTGTTGACACTGACATGAGCTGTTGTTCAAAATATGATTTCTAAGTTTGGCTGGGATACAGATAATTGTTTTCATCAGTTTTCTCCCTTTTGCTCTTATCCTGAGCCCCTCCATGCCTCCCACCCTGTTCCACTGAGACCTTAGCTGCCCAACAGACTTCTTCCACAGCACTAGTATATTTCTGAATCTTAAATGCTCTTGGAACAACGTGATTTTTGATATCTCAGGAAAAAATTAATTATTTTTGGTACCAGCTATAGTGCAAATATTTCTGTCACCAACCACATTCCTCTAAATTACATGAATTTGAATGTCATTCATGTGTTATCTTTTGCCAGTCTGCCTTTACTCCAAGGGCTATTTAAGGTCTCCTTTTTAGACTATTTATGAAGTTTATTCTGCTTTGGAAAGTTCTGTGGAATTCTGTGCCATGTATAAGGGAAACTATAAAAATTTAATCCACTGGTAATGAGAAATCAATGTTGGTATCATTAAGCTGAACTTGTAAACACAGAACTTTAATATGAATGTGAAATATATTGAGAGTTGAACACATAGAGGTGAATAAGGACATAAATACTTAGAGCTGGCTGCTGTATGTATGGCATTTTCTTAAGAAAGAAGAAATAAAAATGCTACACTTTGAACCATTATTTCATTCCCTCCTTTAAATTAAAAAAATCCCCAGCAATCTTAAGAACACCATCATCCAAAATGATGGAAATTAATAAATAGAAACTGAATATCTTTCAAATATTCAAATCTCATTAATGAAACAGTTTACCATACTTTATAATGGGATTTTGTTATGAGCTTACTCTTTAAAATATAGCATCCCATTCCAAAAAAAGTACTAATGCCTAGATCATTCCTGATACAAGCTAACAAAAAGTAGAGGATTTCTACTGAGTAGTTCTTGGATTAGTCTTTTCTAAGGCTAAAAATGTGTTACACAGAAAGTAATGAAATATTGCAAGCATACTGTAGAAATATCAGCTGCTGGGAGAGAAGATCTTTCTGTATGAGGAGTAATGTCCTTGCAAAGACACAAAAAGGTAAACCAATGGTAATGATATTATTTGTTGGTTAATTTTTCCTTACATTATTAAAAAAAATGGTCCTATGCAACACAATGCTACTGACATCAAATGAAATAAAAGCGTGAGGTCAAAAAATATGGGGGGATATTTCGTTATTTAACAATTGTATTTTCCTTCCCAGTATTATCAAAATGAACACAGTGATCATGCAAGAACAGTGAGTTCCAGGGACTAAGGACTTTCTACATTAAACTACTATTAGTTCAAGGACCAATTGGAAACGAACTTTTATAAAAACTGCTTAACTGTGCATCTGAATATGAAAAGAAATTGTTTATTCTGTAAATTGTGTTCACTGATATACCTTTAATAACTTTCTTCTTTTGTTTGTTTTCCTAAATTTCCTATTAAAATACAGCTGTTCAGATTTTATGACAAAAAAGTCAACATGTCTCTCAACAATGAATTTGAAGTATGCCACTAGTAGTTAACTCAGAGTGCTGGTGTCAGCTGATGTCAGCTAACATCAAATTTAGTGCCATGCACAATAAGATTTTTATAGGCCTGTAGCAACACTATTTTTTTTCCCATTTAAGTACATTTTGAATTAAACTCTGATCCATTTTCTTAATGCTTTCCACTCACTCAAATACTTTGCAAATCTCTTTTTCAAACTTCTGTCCTTACTCTTGTAAAGCACTGGTATTTCCCTGGTTTCCTCTAGAATACAATGTAGACAAATAACTCTGATATATGGCTCTCTAATACAAAGTCCACCCAGCTACAGAAAGCCTGTTCCATTTGGTAGTCATTCCTTAAAAGCTGCATCCAAATAAGAGCTTAACTATAAGAAAACAAGCAGTGTGTAGTTTTTAGATACCCACATTCTTCATTCACCTACTCTGAAGCCTAGATGGATGCTGCTGACAGAGACACCCAACACTTCCCCATTTACTCAGGAGTCAGAGACTTTTCTTTAGCAATCATATTTAAAACTGTTCCTTGTCACGCACAGCATCCAAGCTAGACATCATTCAGTCTGAGAAAAAGCAATAAATTTGGTCCAATCTTCTTTGTTCCTGTTGAATTCCTAGTGCTTTGTGCTGTTAAGAAGGCACATGTATCCAGTAGAAACACCGGTATTACACATTTAAACAGAGAGAGGCCTTCTAAATCTAGTCCTTTCCACAAAGTTACACAGTTTCAGAAAGGAAGTGTCCTTTGCCCAGCTTAATATCCAAGTTGTTTGGTTCTTTTCTAGCATAAGTTTAAAGTCTTGTTGCTGGAGCATAAAAAGAAATAAGATTTTCTGTAAATACTTAGGCTTAGATTTAAAGGCATGATTTCTTTTTTAACAAGTGTGCTTTAGTGAGTTTGGGAATCCATACAAGAGTATGGGAAAGCTTCCACGCTAGTGAGCATCATTTTGTGCATCAGTACTATCAGCTTAAACTAGTGCAGAATGTAGCACAGTCTAGTGCAGCCTACTACAGCCACAGAATAAAATATTCATTCTCTAGTAAAATATTAAACTTAAAAAAACAAAGAAAGCATATACTGGCAAGTCCTGCATTGTTGGTACAGGCAGCAGATGCTATTTTTTTCTGATGCCCAAGGCAAATTAAGCATACAGTGATGGGCTCTCACCTATTTAGCTACAGGGATCCAACAGCTGTACTCACTGATCTAGCTAATGAAGGAAATGAGGAGGAAGAAAAATTATGGTCTCAACTATATCTGGATTGCTTACTGAAATATGCAGATAAATACGGTTGAAATAACTCTTGATCACTACAGTTACATAATTTTGAGACATATTGTATTACTTAAAATTTATTTAAAAATATTCTTTTTTATAAATGACTTAGTCTGGATTCCAGAATTTTACCATGTGAAGCAAACTCAGCAGAATCATTTACTATAGGGCAAGACTAAACTATATTTTCAGGAGAGATTTGAATGGCACCAAAATCGCACCACATGCACACACACAGAAAATAAGTGCAAACAGATATGCTCCAGACATGTGCAAAGATGTTTTCTCATCCAAAAAGAAGTTAATATCTTCCATATCTCTACCAGTGCTCACTACAAGATTTAAATTATAATTGCATACTTATCTTTATGAGGTAAATAAAGTATTTTTTCAGGAATAAATAAAATAAATTTAAAATAAATTTTAGGTTAAATTAGAGGCATATATAAAAGTAGCTGGCCAAAAATGCTGGATATCACATAAGTAAAAACTTTACTTTGGAAAAAACTGGAAACAGTAGAGTTTAAGATTCTAAGAATTAACTCCTCTATTAATTGATGCATTCTTTTTTATTTTTAATTTCAGTTGAAGAATCTAATATGGCACCCTCAAAAAAATAAAAAGATGAGCAAATACAATTTTTACAATAATGTAAGAAAACTATTTAAAATCTGTCTGTAGTTGACTGAAAATAATATTTTCCAGAGTAAATCATCCCATCCAAAGAGATCAAAAGGTACTATTTCTTCCAAGGCAACTCGTGGTACCTGACACTGATCAAGGCACTTGAATGGAAAAGTTAAAGTGTCTAACTTTTAGGTATTTTGAGGTGGGCAAAATGTATCCCACTTTGAAGTTCTGTGGAAAAAGTTTTCTGTAGCAATATGGAGAGTAACTAGTTGCTGACAAAGTTTCTAGCTCAGTGTATCAAGCATTTGTGATAAGCAATCCATATTTAGGTGCATGAATGATCCTTTAGAGGCGTTCATTTTTTTCTGTTAACTAATGGGAGTTACTTGGCAATTAGCTTAAAGTAAATATCACCTTTTGGTAACTAGATAGAGGTGAAAAGATCTTAATTTTAAGTGATATTAGGACAAAAATCCTTTAAAACTCTTGGCTATGTAATTATCAGAGGGGCTAAATTTCATAATATTATCTTTTCATTTTTTTTTTTTTAGTATCATCACCACTTTTTGCATTGTTTCTCTCTTGTTGAACATAATAGGAGGTGGGTACTGTCTGAAGGCACCACTATTTTTCTTCCAAAAATAAAATACCTACTTGTTACTGGTCAGTGTGTGCATGTGGATTCTAGTGATACAAAACACTCCTTCTTATAAGCCACAACAGAAAAATCAATAATTTGGCTTATTCAGGCAGTGAAATTTCAAAAGTAGGGAACCTCTGGCACCAGCAAAGTCACTCCAAGTGACAGCGTCCCCAGTGGAGGTTTCCCTGTGTCCCAAAATGTTTCTGTTACCACTGACAATCAGCAAGAGAAGACAGAGGTGACAGAGTACTAGAGAAACCCTACTACCTTGTACTGAAAAATGCTGTAGCAATATTTGTTTTATTACAAACTATAGCTTATTATATGCCTGTTAGGAATATGGTATGAAGATAAATATGTACTGAAGGTAAAAGTTAAAATACATTAGATATAAGTGCTTTTACAATGAGGAATATGGCATCTTTTCTACACGTAAGTGAATTTTGAAAAACTCGACTTTGAAGTTTAAGGATGATAACTACAGAAAATATGTAAGGGGAACTAAGGGTAAGACACGCATTCAATAAAGCAAGAAGACAAAATATATGTTGTTATATAAACTCTCAGCATGCATGTTTTTGCCATTTACAACTGCACATGTTTTGTGTAAACAGAAAATTTTAAGGTAAGCAATCCCATAAAAGCAAAGCAATTAAAAGTTTTACTTGAAATAAAGTTCCTTCTTTGGCACACTCCATTGTGTATAGGTTCAACAGCACAGATGTTATGTTACTATATATCCTTCTTTTTTGCTGTTATCTACAATAGTTAATTGAAATATGTTCTTTGCTTTAATAGAGGGAGGGAAGAATTCACGTGTGTTTGTCTCTTTAATGAAATAAACTATTTTCAGCACAAGATTCATAGAAAATGTTTTTGGTAATTGTAAAAGACAGCTGTCATGATCATACTGAAACTATGATTCAGAGACAGTAGGTAAGACATTTATGTCAATTAAATTGTATATATTGTCTTGGCACATTATGTTCATGGTGTTGTTTAAAGCCTATTATTTCACAGCTCATTGGTTTGCCAAAAAGAAAAAAACACGCAAAATATTTTCCACTTTGGAAAAGAACTTAAACTCCAAAGGTATTAGTTCTTCAACTAATAACTCTTAGCAGTTGAAGCAAGGGTAGGTTTTATCTTTGAAATATCTCTATCAAGTTTTTTGTGGGTCTCATTGTGATGGAATTTGATATGGGTTATGTTATAGTTTCACAGCACTGAAACAATGAGAAACTCTCTTACATGTAATCAAATCTTGCTTACTCACTGGCCTGGCTCTGATCCTGGGTCAGAGGTCAGAATCTTGCTGTATTTCTGTGTAAGAACAGAATTGATGCCTTATAAGTTTATGAGACCTCTTGAAGCATTTGAAGACAGTTTTATCCTCCCACTACATAACAAAAGTTCGTATTAAACATAAATTATTCGTATATACAGATTCTCATATTATTCCCTTCCTTCTCAAACTTAATTTTGAAGCCTATTGCAAAACTTTTCTTTCAGGGATTTTCAGGGAGGTCATTCAAGGAGTTTAATACATATATATACATATGTATATACGATGAGAGTATAATTAACTACATCCTCAAACAGGGAAAAAAAACCCCAAACTTCTTCAAATGAATTTCTATTATTTTATTTCTAACTTTCTCCAGCGTATTTATATTTTCCATTTCTTTTGACTTGATACTAAAAAGTATTGATTATTTCACAGAAAAGTATGATTTTCTGTATTTTTGGAGAATTTCTTAATACAGGCAAGATTTATGGGTATTTACTATTACCAAATATGCAAATGTTTGGTGTTTCTTCAATGCTAACAGAGAAATCCTTAACTTCTTCTGAACTTCTGAGCTGCACGTCTTGCTAGAAAATGCTATTGTCAATCTTCATCAAGAAAAACCATAAGTCAAGCTTACACAGGTAGGTGATCCACCACATAAAATTGCAAATACATGAAACATTTCTGGTTTGATGGACTTCAGGAGTACCTTTTCTATTTTCTTTAAGACTTGCTTGAAGGCTTTCATGCCTGTATTTTCATGCAAAACTATGGCTTTGAAAAAAAAAATACAATATTGATAAAAATATGAAAGTAGCTTTCTGCATTCTTGTATTTTTGGAAAGCAGTAGACATAAAAAAACTTGTTATTCAGGTAATATCTTAATTTTGTTTTTCCAGTTTCCATTACCTGTAAAATGGAAAAAGCTATTATTTTAATTACATATTTTTCTTTCTATTTGGATGCCTCTAAGGTGTTTAACTTTGGCTCTGAATCTGCAAACACTCCTTCTTATGGATAACTCCCAAGTTTAAGAAAATGACACTTACAGCATATTCCAATTTGAGCAACACTAAGTTATCCTGGCCAACCAGTGATCCTCTGTTCATACATGTCATACAGGTCATGTTGCAGGAAATATGCATAGATGAGGCAGTAATTTCTATCATACCAAAAAAAAAAAAAAAATATTAAGAAATTGACAGTATACACAATACAGCTCATGGGAACAAAATAAGAAGAAATTAGAAAGAAATAGACGTTCAGAAACCTAAATCAAAGGCTCTGTCAGTATTTACTAATAAGCATGCTCCAGGTATCAGCAGAAACTCTGAGGAATTTCTTGTACACTTCACACAGGGAATTATGGCTCTAATTCCAATACCATGGAAGTATTTTTTCCTATTTAACAGTTCTCCTGCAATGCTTCCATGAGTCAATTGTTAAAAATCAATGCTTGTTTCTGTGTGGTGGCCTATTGCATTTTTAATTGAATCCAGAATTAAAAATAAATAACAAACACTATCTCTACTCATGTTCATGAAATAAACAATCCCAGCTATGGCGTTCTTACTAGAACACTAATATTGCACTTGGAATATGAGGCCATTTATTTTTGGTTCTCTGCCTAAAATATTGGGAAAATAGACATGGTTTATTTCTATTTGGCACAAGATTTATCTCTAATTTGAGAGTTCATAACTGCCTGGAGATTAGAAACAGACAACTTCAGTATAGTAAACAAAAATTTGTATCCTTCAAAGCCTCTTTCTCTTTCTGGAAATCCTTTGCTTTTTATCTCCTGGATATTCTAAGCAGCATGTGTTTTTATAGGTTCCCATAACTGTTCCTTTAAGTCTTCTTTTAGATTGGAACTGGTTTATTTTCCTTTAGGACTGGTAATGGTAGACATTTCATAAAAAAGGAACTTATCATAGAACTTCTGGTCCACCTTCCTAAGAGTGCCTTGTTTGCTTTTTTGTTCTAAATACAGAAAAGTTTCTAGATCAAGACATGAACTTGTCAGCTAAATTCAGTCCTGAGGCAGCTTTTTGTTAGTAGAATAGGGGTCATATTTACTGTAAACATCAGCTTGAATCACAAGAATAATATTAAAATTTCAGTGATGTTATTACTTCTATTATTCTGAACCTAAATATCTATAGATTTTTAGTTTCTAATCAGAATTTCAATTGTTAGACCAACTCTTAAATCTTCAAAAATTAGAGCATGATGGCTTCTTGGTTTTTTTACTTATGAGTCTTTCACCAGGACACTTTGTACAGCCAAAATTGGACTAGAACTCCATAACTAGTTTAAGTTCTTCAAAAAAAATAAAAACTGTGGTGTTCAGAGTTTGCTGTATGAGAGCTGAGATTTGAGTAGTAAGCTAGTTCCAATAGATAACAAATGCAGCGTGTGAAGAAGCTAGCCTTAGGGATTTTCTTTATTGTGCTATTGGCATTCAAAGTCATGTAAACAATTACCTATTTCAGCTGAATATCATCTAACATATGGATCTAATAGCTTTATTCCCATTTTAAATCTAATCAGTCTTCAACTTGGCTGTCATTAGGTGTGGAAAAAAACCAGATTTGAAGCAAAACAAAATAATTCAGGTCTGAAAGGACATTCAAGGAAAAACTTGTGATATTTGCTAGAGAAAGAGAAGTATTTTTGGCTCCATTAGTAGTGCTTCTAAAGGGCCACCGCACATTGCTCTAAAAGCAGAGTTTAATTGTCAACATTAGTGTGTTTACAAGGATACTGTTACCACTGAAGGATTTCACTTCAGTGGAAACATACCCTGGTTTTCCTTCCCCTTCCAGAGTCAGTTTATATTCTGGTGCAAACCTGCCAAGTGGACAGTAGCAAAGGGGTTTCAAAAGGACTGGCCAAGATAAAATGTACTGGGTTTACAGACATACTAAAGACTTTCAGACTGATAAAAACACACCCATTTAATTGATGAAGGCATTGTTGTCTCTGTCTGAAAGATAGACAGTCAAACTAGAAACATTTGCTGAACCTTGCTTTTTTCTATCAGGAACAAATAACTTTTTTTGTGATAATTTTTCTTCTTTTTTTAACATTATGAATTTTAAATTTTAGTCACTACTCTGATCATGATCAGAGAGCTTTCTGTAAAGTAGCAGAGAGAATTCTAAATAGCACTTTCTAAACTAGATGAATACTAACAACCAAGTGTTTAACAAAGCCTGCTTAATGTCCTGGGAGAAGCACAGAAGGTGTATTGGTTTTAGAAAATGAGAGGCTATATCTTCCTAAATAAGTATTAACTTTCACAGCTGCAACCAGTATATAGTCTCAGGGAAGCTGCTTAATTTTAAGGGAAATTCTATTTGTAAAGTTAAACTGTCAAACAGAACTGTAGAGGGACTGAAAAGTTTCTAGACTTATCTTGCAGAAAATAAGTAAAAGTACATGCTGGCATATTTGTGAAGTGAAAACTTTGTCTAAATCCTGAGTTTTTCAAAATAGCTATTGGAAAATTGCTCTTTCAACTCTAAGCGCTCAGAGAATCTAATTCAGGTTCATCAGATTTATGGCGAAATTTTTGCTGGTTTTATGGACACCAGAACCTGGTGCAGGGCTAAAAACAGTGGTCACAGGAGGAAAAGATAGCAATGACCTTCTTTTTCCCATTCCACTTATGGTTGTAGAAATCTTCTAAGATGAAATGATTCCATTCTCTCCTCTGCTGGAAAATAAGCTAATTTCTCTCACCTTCCAGAAGAATATCCCCACCCTTTCCTTAGTTTCTGAAGTAATTCAGTTCAGCAAACACAAGTTTTATATGTGTAGGGGCAAAGTGGGGTAAAAGACAAGAAGGAGATTTACTTCCATGAACAAGTTCCAAATGTATAGAATCTGCCTTCTTGAAGATTTAGTTATACAGTCTATAGTCCTTATGGATACTATGGATATGCCACCCATAACCATGGACACACAAACTAACAAGATCCTGACTCATGTATTTTACTACATGCTAAATTTTTACTGACACCATCTAAAGTTTGTCTAAATTTTCAGTCCATAATTTCACTGAGATACAGATGGATTTTTTTTTTTTTGTCATACATTCAAATATACATTAATCCATTTTCTACTGCAGATTATGAGTATACATGTATTTTCGGGAGACACATATGAAGCAGCATCAGAATTTAGAAAGGAATTTTTTCAGGATGAAAACATAGTCCTATGTATGACTGGAAAATCACTTGAATGCTTAAAAAACTTTTAATGCTGGGGTATCCACATGCCCCTGCAATTTCAGGGGAGTTAAAGAGTTATAGGAATACCAGTGTTGCTTTTGGTTGACAAAAACCATCTTGATTCCATGGTTGCTTTTTGGCAAGCCTCAAACCATTCACATTCCTTAAAGCTACAATTTTGCATACAGTTTTGTATAGCCTGACCCCGAGTGCAGTGATACGTGGTCAGCTGAAGTATCAGGGACCAACATTTGTACCTCTAACAAATTATCTCATTAAAAAAATTATTAAAAGGTTCTGATGTAAGACTGTGAATGATGTCACATATGGTTTTAAACACCCTTTTGAGTACCATTTGTGGACTAAAAATCCATCCTCTTGCTTAAGCCAGAGAAGAGGAAAAAAAGCAAACAAATTATATTATCATTTTTATGTTCTATGCATAATGCTTATGTTTCCCATCTGCAGTTTTGTGTCTTGAAACAAAAAGCAGCTTTTTTTTTATTAGACATATCAAACTCTATGTAGTTCTGTACAGAAACAGTTGCAAGTTAGATTTATAAAAATGTCTTTAAATATATGTTTTCAGTGGGATGAAGAATTCATCAAATTTTCCAGATATCTTGGACCTTCTCAGAAATTAAGTCACCTTTCAAGGTTATGCTTTGTCCTGATTTCTGAGGTTGTTTACATACAACTTCCATTATGAAAGCAAATCAATGGTACCTCTCTCAATCCATCCTTCTATCAACTGAAAAATAGTATAGTGGAAGAAGTACGCAAAAACAAATGTTACCAAAAATGCTTATCTTCATAAGAAGAAGAGAAGAACTTTCCTGAGTTAAGATCTGGTAAAAATTAATGCTTCAAAAATATCTTGACTTTGTTACTAAAGCAAATAATACTTATGAATGAAGTAAGAATTTTTAGTACCACTGCAGGAAGGAAAATCCACAGCAGTATCTGTCATTTCTAATTCAAGACTTTTAGTCAGCTAAGCTGACTAAACAGCTACACACATAGTCAGGGTGCCACGGGGTCCAGTTTCTCCCCATGGGCTTTAGGAGAGGAACATTGGAAGCTCCCTGTGGCCAGCCAGGGCCTATACCCCCACCCCATCCAGATGACAGCCAGCCAGGGAGAGCCAGGACAGCCCCAGCTCCAGCCCCAGGGATTGTTCAAGTCTCTGAGTTATGGGCCAAGGACGTGCCAGAATGTTGGAAACTGAAGATGCCTGCTGCAGCACTGCTAATGGCCCCAGGGTCTGAAATAGGGTCTTGGACCATGGGCCGAGGGCAGAAGAAACAGGGACACCAGGACAGTAGGTCCTGCAGTGTCCTCCAAACCCGGACAGAGCAACAGTGCTGGTCAAAGCCACAAAGCCTTCTCAGAGCAAAAGCAGCATGTAGAAGAAGACAATGCTTATATGAAAGAGTGTTATTTGCAAACATTAGGAAACTTGTTTATTTTTTCTCCAAGGCTACTTTTATGTTTACTTCTACACAAACTACTTTGCTCCTCAAGCCATTACATTTTTTTTTCCTTAAACAGCTTCATTTGAAATATACATAACACTATCTTTTGTACCATGCTGCTTAAATTATTTACTATCAGAGTAGATTATTGAAATGCAAGAAAAAGTTTATTCCCAGAGAAATGAAACAACTATTAACAGTAAATTGGACTTCATTACATTTTCATAAGTCTTGATTTAAGATGATTATAAAATTAATACTTCATTGCTCTAAATGCAAATGTCTCCTTCCTAGCTTATTTTATTATTAGTTTATTTTTGCAGTCCCCAGTCTTGTCAGAAAGTTGTGAGGTTAGTAAATTATTTTTACAAAACACACTGTATGTTTCTTTTATATACAGTCAGTAAGAATATAGGATACCTGCTGGTTCAATTATTTTATATAATTATGTTTTTGTCAGAATTTCTCTTGGCTGTATTTAGTTGTTATGCAACTTAATGTCAGAAACTGTAATGAATGCACTCTTTGATTATCACAAATGAACTAAAAAACCCCAAATGCCTTCCAAGAACTCCATTAGGCAGCTACTAGAGAGACATTTAAGAAGTAGAAAATCCCCCATTAATTTTTACTCTTTTACACATTTTCAAGAATATGACTAATAATTTCACAATTACCAAAAGAAATAGTGCCTCACTAGTGTATTTCCTTGTGCCTTTGACAAGTTTTAAGTAAAATCAAGTTCCATTCAGTGAATTTTTGTCATATTTTCTGGAATCTGCAGCTCTGTCAATGCATCAGTCTGGTGTCCTCTCAGTTGTGTCCTTTTTCTATCTTTGCAAGGGAATAACAGCAGGTGAAGCATCTTTTTTAGGGTGGTATGCAGATAGGTTGGCCACTTCACTTAGAAGCTTTCAAAAGTACAGTGCAAACACAGTCCACCCATACCTCAGCAGTCTCATCTTTACCCAATTGTCTACTCCCAGAAAACCTCCATGAACATAGTTTTTATTGAGATTTCTTTAACACGGTGCATTCAGACTTTTTTACAAATTGGTGGAGTAAATCACAGAGTGAGATGAAACAGGCTAAGGTGTTTGTGATAATAATGTGATGTATGAACCTTGTTTCCTTAGAAATCTCAGTTTAAAACCTCTTCATGTTTTTTCAAGTAAACTTATCATACAAAATAAAACTGCATTCGTGACCATAAAATGAGATAAAAGCTACATTAAATGTGATATGGAAAATATGAATAATATGTGTTAAATAGAAATACAGTTCCTTTTTCTTTCTGTTTTTCTTTCTTTCTTTGCCATAATTATGATTTTGTACATCTGTGTTTAGCTAGCAAGTTAAGTTCATTACTGTGATGTCCAGATGAATGGTATTTTATATACATGTATGTATATATATATATATATATATCTGTCGCTGTTGAGCCGATGTCGACACAAGAAGAGGTCGAGATCAAATGGCAAAAGAGGTTAATTTATTTATTAAATTCAGCTTTTATATACAAAATGACTGCTCACTTGATTGGCCACAGTCATCCACCCCCTAGGGCTGATTGGATGGAACTCTAACTGTCTGTTTTGAAAACAATTCAGGCAAAACATGAGCTTATCTTTATTTTTCCCATGGGAAGCAGACTTGTGCTGTCACATATATATATATATATATATATATGCTTGGTATATTTTAAATTCAGAGTCACATATTTCAAATACTGGATGTAAACACCTCTTCAGTGTCAACTGGTATTGTTGACAGAACAATTGTGACAACTCTTTCAAATTTCCATTTCATAGCATAAGCACAATAGCGATGGAGATGTTGCAATGGGCATGAGATAAGGCCAACACTCTAGAATATAAAAATGTTTATTTTTTTCCTCTAGGATTTGGTAACTTCCAGGGATGGGGCGTCTGCAAATTCTCTGGGATGTTCCAGTGTCTCACCCCTTAACAGCAAAGAATTTCTTCCCGATATCTACTCTTTTCCAGTTTAAATCTCTTACTCCTTATCCTATCACCATACTCCTTGATAAAATGCCCTTCCTTATCTTTCCTGTAGGACTCCTTTAGGTACTCCTCACAGCCTTCTCCATACTGAACAACCTCAACTCTGTCAGCCTATCTTCATAGGAGAGGGACTCCAGATTCTAATCAGGTTTGTGGTCCTCCTTTGCACCCGCTTGAGCAGCTGCATGTCTTTCTTATGCTGGGGACCTCAGAGCTGAGCAAATGCTCAAAGTGGGGCCTCATAAGAACGGAGTGGGAGAATCACCTCCCTGAGCCTCAGCCTGCCAATGGTCCTTCTGATGCAACTCGGGAAATGGGTAGCCTTTTGTGTTGCAAGTGAACATTTTTGGGTCATGTTGAGCTTCTCATTCACCAACACCCCCAAGTCCTTTTCCTCAGAGCTTCTCTCAATTCATTCACTGACTAGACTTGATTAGTGCTTGGAATTGCCCCAATCCATGTGCAGGACCTTGTACTTTTGCTTGTTGAACTTCATGAGTTTTGCATGGGTCAACTTTCAAGCCTGTCCAGGTCTCTCTGGATGGCATCCCTTCCCTTCAACGTGTCAGCTGCACCACACAGCTTGGTGCCATCAGCAAGCTTGCTGAGGGTGCACTCAATTCCACTGTCCATGTCCCCAGAAAAGATGTGAAATAATACTGGTTGCAGTATGGACCCCTCAGGAGCACCACTCATCACTGGTCTCTGCCTGGACATTGAGCCATTGACAGCAACCTGTTGAGCAAACGCTTCCAGCCAATTCCTTACCCACCAAGAGGTCCATCCATCAAATCCATGTTTCTTCATTTTAGAGATTGGCGTTGTTCAGAACCATGTAAAATGCTTTGCAAGTACCGGTAGATGATCTTAGTCACTCTTCTCTTATCCACCAAGGCTGCAACCCCATTGTAGAAAGCCACCAAATTTTTCAGGCATTATTTGCCTTTAGTGAAGCTGTGTTGGAAGCCACAAATCACCTCCTTGTTTTCCATGTGCCTTGACATTATTTCCAGGAGCATTTACTCCATCATCTTGCCAGGCACAGATCAATCTCTGGATCTTTCTTTCTTCCCATTTTAAAAATGGAAGTTATGTTTCATCTTTATATGTGTATAGATGTGTGTGTGTATGTGTATAGATGTGTGTGTGTATGTATATGTAAAATCTTTATTCATGCATACATATACACACTACTATAGAAAACCTATATTTATTCAAATTTTGTCTAATTATCAGCGTTAGATAAATATGTGCTTGACCTTGAAGGTGCTGTTACTTCAAAGCTCTGCAGTATACTAAGAAGAAATCTTTTTATACATATAATGGAAATTTCTGATAATATAAAAAAAAGTTTCAAGGGAGTTGGTTAGGCTATGATTTTCTTTGATGTGTTTTGGGTGGGAGGTGTTGTTTTTTTCTTGAGCCTGTGAATAAACACTTCATGGCTTTCTTCAATATCCTTTTAAGCACCTTTTTTTTTTTTTTTAGGAAGAAAAAAACCCCAAGGTAATCCAGAAGGAAAAAAAAGAAACCAAAAAGAAAAGTGAGATTTTCAATTGCTACATGACATGTCATATAAACATGCAAACTTTTGTCCCAGAAAAGTATTACAAATTAAAGATTGCACTGCACATGGATTGAGTATGCAGGTTTTCTAATTATGATAAACTTAGCTGCAGAATTAAATGTCATAAAACACACAAGGGCATTTAATTCAATCTTCATGGTGTACAGAGAACAATAACAGTTTATATCAAATATTGTCAGTACAAAGACAGTTAAATTTGACATATAAAATATGAAGGGAGCTCACAAACGTGACACTTCTAGATTTCTTTTAGGCTGGAAATAGACTGAAATGTCCAGAGTCCCTGGGGCATATCAATAACAAGTTTGAAACAAAAAGAAAAATTGTCCCATTTTACACTACTGCAGAATTGGAAGAGAAAAGTATAATTTGTCTGGTATGACTTACCCCTGGTTTTCCTAATTAGGTTCATCCAGTTCTATAAATGCCTCTTAGGAAGAGTTTTTAAGGTTTCTAATAAAGGTCATGTACTCTACATATATTTATTCATTCTGTGAACAGAATATTTACCTACTTAATATAATCTAAATGTTACTTAATAATGCCTTGTGATTGTTTCACTAAGCCTGCTTGCTGAACCATTCCACAGCCAAAATTATTCTCTTTAGGGAAAATTTATCTTCTAATGCATTATTCTGCTCTCCCGAACTTTGATGTCTATTCTAATATATCCTCATTGATCAACTTAACCTCTATAAAACTTCTATCTGTATATTTGTATTTTGGGGGTTTACTTTATATTTTTCATGCATGATTACTAAAGGCATTTAGTCTCCTTCTAAAGAAGATAGTGCTAGGAAATTATCCACACCTCTGACAATAATATGCATTAGTTATCTGCCTACAGCATTCACTGACAACAATTTGAAGTGTATGTATGTGAAAACGATAATCATACATGGAAGGTCTATACATTCAGGTAGACTTGATTCCTCTAGTTATTGCAATTTAGAGATCCAGAACTAAGTTTTGAAAAGTAATTAGTATTATCTGTCTTTTTATTTATAAACTAGGTAATTAGCCTGATTTTCAAGTTTTATTTAAACTAATTAAATCTCTGATTCACCAGCTGTGGTAATAGAAAGAGGGATAAATTTTATATACTGCAATAACTTCAATCTTTATTTGAGGCTAAGAAATAAGACTTACGAAGGACATGTTGGGACTAGCGCTACCCTATGATGGTCATAAAGGACAAGTGACCTAAACAACTAAGAACAACACTGAGAACATTTCACTGAGAAATTATCCAGGTGTCTAGTAGGAATTCTTAATTTACCAATTGTTCGTTGCAGTAGTATCCTAGCTGGACACCTGGCTTTTGTAAATGAAGAATCTAATTGGAGAAAGAGATATTGAACAAGTTTCTTTCAATAATTTTTAAAAATTTATTGAGGTTTTATTGAAGACCCACAGTTTCTATGACAGTTCAAAAATCTTGAGAGAAATAGAATAAACCATAAGATAGTGTTCATATTATTTTCACAAAACATCTAATTCAGATTTTATATATATGTCAAAAACATTGTCAGTCCATGTAGTTGAGACCTGCATCAGAGGAAAAAAGTTTTACATTATGCATCAATAATAACATCATATTTTCTAATTACCCACAATGAGGACAGCATCACAAGAGCAAAACCTCTGCCTATGTTGACAAAATATTCCTTATTGATATCTAAAATTGAAAGAAACCAGTCATAAAGAGTTGAAAACCATAGTAGAATGTAGGCAAATCACACATTTAGAAGATAAACTCCCCCCACCAAACAACTTGTTTAAAATTAGATATATAGACATAAATTATATAGATAAATACAGATATAGATGATCTATAGATACAGATATAGATATATAGATAAATATAGATATAGATAAATATATCCATTGTGACCTCAAAAATAGAAGTCTTTCCCATAGTAAATCACCTGCCTAGATTTCTCACTTGTTCCATATCTTTCTTATATATATCTAATTGGTATTTCTATGAAAGAAAGACAATGCTGTATAACTACTGTATGTATTTAGATGAATATCCTGTCATTAGTAGTTTGAATATTGAAAGTTAAAAATCCTAATTTGTCCAAAGCCGATATTTTACATTTGCAATAAATGACTTCTCATTATAATAACTTTTATCCTGCAAGAAAGCTTACTCACTGAACTATTTTGTGCTTATGCACTTTCAAACTGTCATTTCTTGTAACAAATTGGAAATAATACAATTTTGTCGAAAGTTTACCCTGTTTCGATTTGGTAAAACAAACTTTGTAGGGCTCTGTGTAAGAACAGCTCATGTAGGTGTTTGTATGTGCATTACCACAATAGTGAAGCCCAAAGACCAAAAATATCGAACTGAATTTGGAAAGTGAGATAAGAATCTGCAGCCCTGCAAAAGACATGCCATTGAACAAATGGGTATGTTAGTCAAATGAGAACTGTGTGACTATTAGAGTATGTGATTAGACTATATTTTTTACTTGGGCACAGTAACAAAACTTGAATAAGTTTCTACTTTTAGATATTTTCTTGCTCAGCAAAACAAATAAGATACACATGTAATACCTATGGAGTGTGATAACACATCTCAAGTCTCAGCAAACCCACAGTATGTGGGGTTAGTACCAAAAATATTGCCTTCTAAAGTGTCACAGTACACATCAGCAAATGCTGACAGTTACCTGCTCATGAGCTCCTATCCCACAACAAAGAGGAAACGGCCTGTTATCCAAAATCTAGAGGTGATCTATATTATTTTAGCAAAAGCTAATTGATTGGGATTACATTGACCAGAGGCTGACAGAGGCACACATACCACCACTTCCTCTAAATCATCTGAAACAGTATTTTGTGTCAGCACTGAAGTTGTCTACTTTTAGGTGTTTGCTGTGAAACTTATGCATATTTTATGCCTGTATGTAGCATTTTATAGGCATGAATTATTCTATTGAGAAGACAAAGTAGGTCTACAGTACTCTTTGACCATTTATGATTCTCAGTTAGGTATACCTAATACTTAAATATGATTTTAGTGACTACCATTTCTATAAAGTTAAAATACCATGTTTTTCCATTTTTAGAGTAATAATTACATGTTTCTGTCATTTTATATATGTGGTGAACTTTATTATACAAGATATTCAAGTATATTTATCTTAAAACAAGCATGATCAAGAAAGTAGAACGAGGTAGAATGTTAACTTCAAGAGTTCCTGGAGCTTCTTATAGCTAGAAGTGAAGGATCTCAGCCTTTTCATTATTCCTGAAGAATACGTACACTGCCTATATTTCTTTACAGGTAAGGTGTCAGGTAGCAGGGGGAGAAGCATAATAGAAATCTGCTTGCATCACCCTAGAGATGGGTAGAACTGAAACATAACATCATACACATTTGCAAAATAACCCAAAAATTTTACTTCCTTCTTAAGGAGAAGTCAGTACAATCATTGAAGCAACTGATTTCTAGAAAAATAGTATGTTATCTGAAATTAAATTTTCTTTTTTTCTAGCTACTAAGAAAGGTGAAATAATATCAGTTACAGAAGAAACATGAGTCAAGTTTTACTTTCATCTGGGAGGCAAAACAGAGAACACTGCCTGTCTTGAAATTCAAATTTACTCATCCTGCTAAGAAAACACATATCATTATATCAATCACTGTTTGTCATAATTACAGCATTTACATTATGTCAGTTATGACAACTCAGTTTCTTGTAGAAAAGAAAAGGAGAAAGCTGAAAAATGCTCTGGAATAGAAGCAAACATATTCTAAATTGTCTGAAAGGGAATTTTAAAACCATTTCATTTTTTAAGAAGTGATATTAAGGTAAGCTTGACCATCTGTCTAAAATTACATTTAAGTTACTGAAAAGGTCAGATCTGATCTTATTTCACAGATGTCTGCATTGATAATGAAAAACAAAACAGTCATTTATATTTGGTGTCCTTCCCTAATAACATTTTCTTCAGTAGAAAAAGACAGTGTTTATATGAAAGTGTGCTATTTGCAAACATTCGCAAATTTCTTACACTTCAGTTCTTAAGCTTCTCCGTACATCTCAACTGCTTTACCAGCTCTAGCCTGCTGAGTGGAGACTCAGATACTCTGCAGAAATGTATTCCTCTGGTAATTCCTGTCCTAGAATCATAGACTCTTTTAGTCTGAGAAAGAACTCTAAGGTCATCAAGCCCAACTGTTAAACCAGCACTGACAAGTTCACCCTAGAACATCTCTATAAGAGCCACACCTACACCTCTTTTAATTACCTCCAGCGATGGTGACTCAACCACTTCCCTAGGCAGCCTGCTGCAATGAATGGTAATTCTTTTAGTGAAGAAATTTATCCTAATATTCAATCTAAACCTCCCCTGGCAAAACTATCCTTGTTCTATCACTTTTTATGTCAGAAAAGAGTCCGACACCCACCCCAGTACTACTCCTTTCAGGTAGTTGTAGGGTGGTAAATTGACAGCAGGTGCCCACAAAAGTCACTCTGTCACTTAGCTGGACAGGGGAGAAAAAATATGTCACAAGGCTTGTGGGTCAAGATAAGACAACTCGTCAATTACTGTCATGAGCAAAAAGAGTCAATGGGGGGAAATTAATTTAATTTATTGCCAATCAATTCAGAGTAGGATAATAAGATATATGCTCAAAGCTTAGATATACCTTCCCTGCCACCCCTTCTTCCTGGGCTCAACTTCACCCCCAGTTTTCTCTATCCTTCCCTGCCTTCAGTAGTGCAGGGGGATGGGAAAGGGAGGCTATGGTCAGTTCATCACATTTTGTCTCTGCTCCAGACCCTTCACCTTTACTGGACTTGCCCCAGCATCTCAACATCCTTCTTGTAGTGAAGGGCTCATAATTGAACACAGGACTTAAGGTGTGGCTTCACCAGTGCCCAGTATAGAGGGACAATGACTGCTCTGGTCCTGCCAGACACAGTGATTTTGATACAAGCCAGGATGCCATTAACCTTTTTGGCCACCTGGGCACACACTGGCTCATTTACAGCTGCTGTTGACAAACACCCCCAGGTCTTTTTTGGCTGGGCTGCTTTCCAGCCGTCCACCCCAAGCTCGAAGCATTACACAGGATTTTTGTGACCCAAGGGCAGGACCTGACACTCACTAAAATTGAGCTGCTGGATAGCAACAGCAAATGATTAATGCAAAATACAACAAGAGCTTTCCTTAGAAATACTGGTTCAGTTGGCTGTATAATGAAAGATTTTGTCTTGTTACTATGCTACTACAGATGATAATGCAGTGAGGAGACACAAAAGCAAATATCAGAAGCCCTACACAGTTTATTTAAGCAGTCTGTATTTCCAGGTAAGGATTGTGATGGAAAATTTCAGATCTTAAGACAACAAACAAAAGTGACTAAAGATCTTCTTTTGTGTAGTACTGAAGCTACTGATACAGTTCTAGCAGAGAAGAAAAAAAATCTTTATGCTCTATCTGGTATATTATGAATAAAACATTCATGGAAGTCCCAGGGCTGTTTTAGTTCAGATGATATTATAATATATGACAAACTGAACACAGCAACAAGAATTGTCAAAGAACATAAAAATATGGTTTGATCTTTTAGGTCCACTCTCTACTGAACATTTCTTTCAGTGTGTTTTGTACTCCTGTGTTTACTACTGCATGGAGAATCATAATGGGTCAGAAAAAATTGGTGAATTCTCTAGAGTGACATCCAATGTGCTGTTTTGAGGAGTTTTGTGAGATGTTTCTCTACAGGACAAGAACAGAGACAACAATTAAAGGCAACTGACACTGACAAAAGAATAAGTTGGTCAAGACTGAACCAGACCACATTTCTAAGAAATAAGTAGAGATGAAAGATGGAGCTGATGGCAACAGATATCTGGACCTAATTTCCCTGGAAGAAAACCCTCAGAAGATGATACAGTTATTCATACGTTCCATCAAACTGAATCTTCCACTTCAGAATCTCATGTATTAACTAAGCCAGTGTATTTATGAAACTCTAAAAAGACAAATGCTGTTAGAAACTGCAGTTGAGGTTCTGAACTCAGCTCAGACTTTGCTGTAACTTGGCAATGATAAAGGCGGAGGCACACAGACTCCTGGGGCATCAGGCTGCTGATCAATTTGTCTTGGAAAGTGGTCAGGAGAGTGGTGAAGAAATCAGTGCCATACTGGCAGCACAAAAAAAAAGGTTAACAAGATTGCCTAACAATGAAGGAAACCTAAATGAAAACATGAACTGAAAGAGAATTTAAAAAATTTAGAAAAAGGGATTAGCTTTGGAGAAATAAAAGAACAGGAAGGGAGAAAAATAAGTGACAATGGATAGTTAGAAATAGATACTTTGGAAAAAAGTATCACTCTGTAAGGATGTGCAAGTGTGACCTGGATACCAGGTTTTACTATTTACAAATACTAACCCGACAGTATGTTATTCCTTATGACTGAATTCTCAAGTCACTTACGAAAGGCTTTTTGTTGAATTAGATGCATGTCATGGAGCAGCAAATTTGTTATAAATTCTTCCTTAAAGGCCAAGTTAACAAATATTAATTCTAATACAACTATTTTGCATGTAGAACACAAGAAAAACAGAGAACTGATATCACTACATCAGTAATGCTCAAAACACTTCTTTGCATACATAAGAACCAAGATAAAAATACTGTGTTTTGATATGTCACATCCCTTCTAAAGTACAGAAACACTTAAAGCAGGATAAAAGCAACTGTGGGGATTTTCAAAGTTATTCCATATACAACTAATCCTGTTCCTATTGAAAAATTTCCACTGTTTTCAGAGAATGCCACATTACATAAATTCTCAGTACATTTTAGAAGACTTTTAAACTCCTCTATTCTGTACTATCTTATTGACACAGTTTTACACTACCACTGCTTAACAAAAGCCAGACATCTAAGATGTGCATTTCACTCTCCAGCACTGAGAAAATTTGAAGCTTACCAGAGTTTCTTGGCTCCTTCTGAACTAGTAATTTATGTTTTGAAACAACACCATTAATCTCTGAGAATTTGTCTTGTCTAATTTAGTAGCAAAATCTCCTTTCAGCAAAAGCTCTAAACTGTAGTAGTAATGGTCTTTCTTCAGTGAATGTAACCCTTTTCCATTACTACCATTGCCACTTTGAAAATCATTTATGCCTTCAACAAGCACAACAAAAATCAATACAGGTCTTTTTCTTTAATATCTAGAGTAAAAACTGGGACCAGTTGTAAAAATATAAATGCATTACATATCACTTACAGACTTCAGAATTATTAAAATTGCTCTATCACTTACAATATTTGCACTAGTGAGAAGAGACGAGGGAAAGAATTTAAATTACGTAACAGCACATTGGTTATTTCTCTGCTTTCTGGAGGATCTGAGGCTGCTTTGTTTTAAATGTTTACTACATCAGAATCTCATGGCTACAAACATATTTATACAAGAAAACAGAATTTTAGACTAAAACCACAACATTTCCCACAAGGAAATTCAGGAGAACAGTATGAAGCACAAACTATTTTAATAGGCTGGCATAATTCAAATGGCAAAAATGTTGCCAAGTTCCACAAAATTTCTTCCTTCCTCTTCCAAAACAGTCATGGAACATTCTACAAATTTAAAACAGAGATGCAGCACATCTGAGAGAGGTAAAATGCAGAAGATATTACTTCTGTGAGAACAATTAGATTATAAAGAACAATAAAGAACAATATTAAAAGTACTATAACAAACTCAAATCAAACATTGGCGAGGATAATGGCCCATCTCAAGGACAGAGAGGCCCTTCAGGGAGATCTGGACAAACTAGACAGATAAACAATCACCAACCACGTGAAAATAAACAAAAGCAAGTGCTGGGATTTTGCACCTGGGATGGTACAACCCTGGATGTATGGGCAGACTGGGGAATAAGATGCTGGAAGGAAGTGCCATGGAGAGGGACATGGGGGTCCTGGTCAATGGCAAGTTGAACATGAGTCAGCAGTGCCCTGGCAGCCAGGAGGGCCAAGCGTGTTCTGGGGGGCATCAGGCACAGCATTGCCAGCTGGACAAGGAAGGTGCAGGGGCAGGTGTGGGTTTTCCTTGAGCCCTGTGTGCAGTTTTGGGTGTCACAATAGAAAAAGGGTACAAAGCTGTTAGAGGCCATCCAAAGAAGGGTGACCAAAATGACGGAAAACCTCCAGAGCAAGGTTTTCAGGGAGCAGCTGATGTCACTTGATTTGTTCAGCTTGGAAAAGAAGAGGCTGAGGGGCATCCTCAAGCAGTCTACAACTTTTCCAATGATGGCAGCTGAGGGCCAGGCACTAATCTACTGTCTCTGGTGACCAACAATAGAATACAAGCAAATCAAATGAAACTGCATCAATGGAACTTCAGATGGGACATTAGGAAGTGGTTCTTCACTGTGAATATGTTCGGTTACAGGAACAGTCTTCCTGGGGTAGTAGTCAGAGCACCAAACCTGTCAGATCCTGAGAAGCACCTGAACCATGCTTTTAGTCATATGGTTTAATTTTAGACAGTCTCGTGAGAAGAAAGGAGTTGGATACCTATGGATCTGTTCCAACTTAGGATATTCTATGGTTCTAAAATTCTAATGGACACTTATTTTTACCCTTCTCTCAGATTTGACTGTATCATGAAAGAGTTTAGATTGTGTGATTGCAATGGTTTTTCATGGCCTATAAACTGTTTGGATGACTATACTACTACACGAAGTCTTACTGAAACAGCTGGGATATTTTGCTTATATAAACACATATGAGAATAAAAAAAAAAAGTTCTTTATAACTAGCCCTCACTAGAGTTTAAATCAAGCATAGCAGCACTTGTGATGGGGCAATCAAACCCACCAGATTTTGAGTATCTAGCAAGAGAATTTCATTTTGGCTAATGCAGCTAGGAAAATGAGACACAAACTTGGAAATTAAACTTGTTAGAAATAAGCAAATATGGTTTCAAATTATATTATAGAGAAAACTCCAACATTTGAAAATGTAATTGGTTTGTTAGGAAATTTGCACTGTCTCTATGAGAGTAAGTCAGACAAATGATTATTTGGCAGTAACGTCTAGATGTAGACATGAAACAAATCAGGAAGAAGTGTCACTCCCTGACTCTACAGGAGTAGCAATGTTGCAATAAATTGATGGACCCATTATTGACATTGCTCTTTTACAAAGGTGTGCTGTAGTTTACCATAAGATACAGTCACATTTCAGACTGGATTGCACTGACATATGAAATTCCCTGGCAGAAACCCAGGTACAGGAGAGTTGTTTTCTTAATGCTTGCTTGCTTCATTCACTTCAAGCACCAGTTCAATAAAATGGAACTATTCTGCTCCATCTCCTGTTACATATCCAGTTCTCAATTCATACTGAGATATTTAACCTGTGTGTTTACAGCATCATAATAAACCAGAAGATACAGGAATGGAAAAGTCCTAAAAAGGCAGTTGCAGGCAGTTGTACTTTTCTTGATTATCTGCTTTGTTTTATGTGGGAATGAAAGTGACTGGTCTCAAGAGTGTCATTAATGGCGCTAAAAACAAAGGTTTTCAATTATTGCATCTTTGACCTGAGAGTTAGGTGAATTTTAATTTTAAAATCCTATTATCCCATAAAGATTTTATCTAAACTCTACATGGCTGTCTAAATCAAATTTTTTGCATAATAAATTACAGAATTTAAAACATTACCATACTAGTCAGTTCATTTAAAATTAAAAAATATTTATTTTAGAAAAAGATTGCTATTATCAATAATATTGTTACTTGCAACATACCTAGTGTACAGTTTTCAGTCATTACTAACCTTTCCCCAATGCAGGCTATTTAGGTTATTTCTGTATCATAATTATTTTATGACTCTGAAATACACATATATGCATTAGAAAGAATAAAGTGTGTTTAAAATTCTAGTTCACCTACATGATTCTTGCCAAAATACTTTGTTTTTAAAACACAGAAAGGGAAAGTAGTCAAAACACATTTGCCAAAATGGAACATATTTCTAGCTTTATAAAACATTGCAAATTTTGGCCAGCTATTTTGCACTCAGCATGAGGATCTTTGCACCGTATGTCCAGCTCTCATTTAGAATGGATATTTATCTTATTTGGAATAACAGTCATAAGAACTATCAAATCCCCAGTTACATGGTAACATAACAACTGTCTTTGGGTCATTTGGGGTTTTTTCCCCTTTTTCTTCCAAATTAACACTTTGACTCTGCTTCAGTCAGAAACATCTCCTCGCATTTTTAGACTTGTTCACCCAGTGAAATTATGAAGTGTTATATTTACAAATATCCTAGCAAATTCCAAATATATATTTTCCTTAAATTAATATGTTGCATTTTAATCAATTCATGTGTTGATAATGTTGAATAAAGAAGCAGCAAACACTAACACTGTCGAAAATCAAGTGCCTTTTTTTAAACCTGCAAATTAGATATTCTACACAGACCCAATATAGATAAACTTCCAAAATTTAGACTGAATCTAAATCCTATTACACAATGGCAGTAGCCAGAATACCAATCAGAGCAATTGCTGGAAAAGGAGTATTTGTAGTGTCCACATCTTTGCAGATTATCTGAAGCAAATTCCCTCATGCTGTTGTCACTGAGCTGTTACAGTGGGAATCAGCAGATGGTTAATCAATCCCAAAATGCCCTTCAGGAGTTACAACAGCTGGGTATGGTCAGCACGAGTAAACTCATCCAGAGTAAATGGGAACTGGGATCTGTGCAGCATGGAAACACAATGGTTTCCTTTCCATAGTATAAAAAAATGAGTCTGCAAGCATTTCTTATGGTTTGAACGTTCCAGAATAAATTCAGTAAGATTTCTATAGCAGTCTTGTGTAAACAGTCTACATATATAGCAAATCCAAAATCAATTTATTAGTGGGGATGGTGTTAATTAAATTGAATTACTCCAGGCTGAGCAAAAGTACCATCTGCAAATTACAGATAGCAGCGCTGCAGTTGATAATCTCAGGAAATATTTGCAAATTTCAAATAATTTATTCACCAGTACTTCTATGTAACCCCAAATACTGGTATACGTATTTGGATTCGAAAGGGTGGGAAAAAAAAAGTCATTATTAGACAAGCCACATCCCGTTTTACAAACCTCCCCCTTCCCTCCCCACTGATACATAGCTATTTCTGATACATAAAGCACAGAGTTCACAGTCTTTCATACTCTGACATCACAGACTAGGAAAACAGAATATATCAGAAGAAGCAATATGTGCTTGGAAAACAAAATATTATTTACAGCAAAATGTTCAAAAGCATGTTAAAGTTATTGTTCCAGTAAATATAATCAATTCACTTTTATTTTGACTTTTAGGTGCTCTTTTATGCATAAGTGTAAGCCTGTGTTTCATGTATAAGTATTTTAAATGGACATGGTGTGCTGGT
Source organism: Orthonyx spaldingii (assembly GCA_013397795.1). NCBI lineage: Eukaryota > Metazoa > Chordata > Aves > Passeriformes > Orthonychidae > Orthonyx > Orthonyx spaldingii. The sequence goes on along the minus strand of VZTJ01006819.1, from coordinate 280,157 downwards.
TTTGGCTGGGGTAGAGTTAATTTTCTTCAGAGTGGCTGGTATGGGGCTGTGTTTTGGATTTGTGCTGAACACAGGGTTGATAATATAGAGATGTTTTTGTTATTGCTGAGCAGGGCTTGCACAGAGCCAAGGACTTTTCTGCTTTTTGTAGTGTCATGCTGGTGAGGCGGCTGGAGGTTGCCAAGGGACACAATCAGAACAGGTGACTGAAACTGACCAAAGGGTTATCCACAGATTCACAGAATTTTTAGGGTTGGAAGGGACCTCTGAAGATCATCCAGTCCAACCCCCCTGTCAAGGTAGGATCACCTGGTGCAGGCTACACAGGAACTCATCCAGGTGTGTTTGGAATGTCTCCAGGGAGGGATATTCCATGAGCTCCCTGGGCAACATGTTCCAGTGTTCTGCCACCCTCAATGTAAAGAATTTGTTCCTCATGTTGAGATGGAACTTGTGGTTTAGTTTATGGTCTTGGATTTGTTCTGCTTTTGAACCTCTATCACATATAGGATTATATTCCCACAGCACTACCTTAAATTATTTTTTTAAAAATGTTAATATATGTCTATTGTATACAATGAACTTACCTTTTTTTTTTTTTTTTGAGAGAGAGAATCTTTTACAGTCTCTCTTAACTTACTGTTGAGGCCTTCTATGATATTCTCTCAACGTTATCACATTGCTCTCAGTTATGTCTTTGGGAAAGAAAAAGAATTGCAGTTTGCACTATGGAACTCTTCACACACAGTGTTTATGTTCCTTAGATATTTCTGGTCCTGACCTTTGCCATTAGCGATTTCTCAGCCAAACCCTCATTTATATTTAGCTAATTCAATTTTTTCTCTTAAGTCAATTTCCTGATCTCCTTGGTTGTTTTTATGCTATGCCAGAACAGCTATATTTGGCTTTTCTGGAACTCCTCTACCTGGAGAGAATGGCTCATTCTTTTTATGTCCTAACAAGTGTATGTCAACTGTATAACAATCCATGGATATATTTTTCAAGCAAAAGTAAACATGTTCTTTTAGTGTTATAAAACAAGGTATAAAGTTGCAGTATTGAGCTTTATTTTATTCCTGGTTAGCTCATTTAACAAAAAATACAAAATAACTTAGTACCCTATATAAGAGTATTTCTATGTCTCAAGGGTTTATTCCTGAGCCTGATTTAATATACATGGAGGCCAAGAGAATTAGCAGTACTCTCTTTACATTTCTGTTTTCAATTAGTGACAATTTTCAGAAAGTGGCAACTTTCATAGAATTAAGAGATTCTCTTTTAACTAGCTTCTGAAAATTGAAAGTGTGTCTCATTTGGAACTGTTGACACATATATCAAAGCAAAAAAAGTAAAGCAAAATGTCATACAAAAACAGGAAACCAAACAAACAACCAAAAAAAAAAAACAAAACCACAAAACCCCACACTCACAAGGAAAATTTGAATATCAAGATACTAAAATTTATACTACAAACTCCTGTTGCTGATACAATTTGTAAAAATGATTGGTTTGATTTTGGTAGAACAGAAGGCTGGTCTTCATCTTGGAATTCCAAAAATTAATTGAAGAGAAGGAAGAGAATTGAGAAAGAGTATTTTAAAAATGCAAATTGGATGCATATACTAAAGCTGTATTGAGAATTCTAGATGCATTTATGTTCTTACAGTGATTTCTTTGCAAAGAATGTATGGAAAAAATTCAAACACCATTTCCCTCCTTTCTAGTAAACACTATGAGTCAGAGTGTTTACTAGAACAGAGTAATAAAGATAGAGAAATAAAGAATATTTTGCCATCACTAAAGCTGGTCAGAAGTGGGTACCTTTAAAAGGGGAAGATAGGATGGAAAACACTCACTTATGTTTTCTGCTGACTGAATATTTACCTTTGGCTTAAGAGCACTGAAGTATGGTGTCTTATAGAAACTATTAGTGTTCTATTCCATATATGTGTTCTATTCATCCATGTTAGGCAAAAATTCCTGAGCAAAACCTATTTCCTATCATAGAGAGTTTCATCTTGTAGAGTTTATAATACAGGAATGTAATTCAAGTCCTGAGTGTTACAAAAGGAGAAGAAAAAATAAATACCTGTGCTCTATCTTAAAATAAAAAGTGAATAATAATGCTATTCTATGCTTTCATGGTTTTTCACTCAGAGTTTTTGGTAGGGAGAGGAGAAAAAAAAAAAACACCCTGCCACAGAATTCTTGTATTTCAGCCTGACATTTCTTCAAGGAAACACCTATCCTAAGGGAAGAGAAATCTTTTACTTACAAAAACAAATAGCACACCAAGTCCAAACATTTGGTGGGAAACCCAAAACTATTCTCAATTTTAGCTCAAAGAAAATATGCATAGCCATGCAATAAGGATGAGCTGCAAATGCTTAATTAAGATGAGCTCAGTAAGTAAAGAACGTGTGAAGTGCTAGAGTCTGAGGTTTGCTAGCAAAAAATATAATCAAAACCAGAATTTTCTAGTTCAAAAGCACTGCTTTACATATACCCAAAATTCTTTTCATGAAGGCACTCATTTTCAACTGTTAATTTAAGCACAACTATATCATGTTGGACAGAAAAAAAACCCCAATGCTAAAAGCCTCTTTGCACATTTTGTTAGATTTGTTTTTGTTGTTTGGATTCACTTTCACTTGGGAGGACAGAACATATGGAAATGCAATTGTACCAAAACTTTGGAAAAGCAATTGGATCAAAAGATCAGAAAGGCAATGCTTTCAAGCTTTGAGGTAGGACAGAGCTGGAAAACAATTTTGTGACTTAGTTTTCTCTTAAAACTAACCAATTATGCTTGTTTTCATATAAGTTGGAAAGAAAAAGACAATTTTTGGAGTTCTGAATACCCAAAAATTGCTCCAGATACACATATAAAACAAGAACCAACAATCTTCATTGTGACCACGTCTGACAGGCTCATGAAAATGTGTGGTTTTCATATGGAATATAATTCTTCCAACTAACAGTAGGAAGTATGTCAGTTTAATCAAAACTGTGTGTTCTGTCAGAATACTAAGGTTTTGGAGAAACATGGAACACCACCACTCAATGAAGCTTTTGCAAAGAAAACTGACAGCTGCTGCAGTAGGTGAACCTCCACAAGCTTCATTTTTTGACATCATTGCCTTTTTTGCTTGTATTTCTCATTCCACAACTCTGTTAAAAATATGTCTTTCCTACAGTTAATCTTTCCCTTTTACTTTAGAACAAAGATGGAAATTGTCATCTTCCCTAACAAATACTACAATTAAATTACATCCTCCATTTTGAGTTTTTGATACATGCTTGAGAGTTATCATTGCAAAGATACTTCGGTGATTCCTTCCAGTTTTACTACTAAAACTGATCTTCGTATTAAAACTACAGGGAAATAGAACTCCAATGCCTACTCCCACAGATGGCCAAGATAAGCAGCCCAGCCATCTGACTATTGCTTCTTACTTCATTTTTCACTTTTTCATTCTAACAGAACTCACCTGTTTCTTTTGTTATATAGTTCTATTGTAACCTGTTAGATTTCAATGATGCTTTTTTCCTTGTTTTCCTGAACTGAATTAACAATAGAGATCCTGATTGGCAAACAATGTTTCTGATGAAAGAAGCATCCAGTGACACTCATATGGTAAATCAAAGGTCTCTATTTTCCTTTCTCTTTAACATCAGAATAAACACACACACAAGAAAAGTAATGGGTTGGTAATTCAAGTACTGCATTAATAAAAGTGTTTTCTTGTTGTTTGTTTTTAAAATTACAACATAGGGAAGAAGTATATGTTTGAATACTTCCTTCTTTATCACGTTCGTCTCAGACTATTTTCAGAGCATAACTGCTGGATTATTTTGAGATCTTTGTTAAGCATAAATTTGAGGATAGAATATTTAATTCCATTTGTTTTTATGAGTACTTCATCAAATTTTGTAAAGCTTACTTCAGACAATTGATTTTCATTGAAAACATGAAGTATTTTATTTCAAGAGCCAAAATGCATCTTCTTGGCAGAATATTTTTTCCTTAATTCTTCTTATCTAAATTTTCTGCTAGAGAAGAACAATTTTGCAATAGTTTGCACACCAGCTCATCACTGAAGGTGCTGTACTCACATCAACCTGGATTTTTGTTTCCAAGAGTGGGAGCCCAGCAGTACAGGTAAAGACAGAGGTGAAGAATGTGTTGAAAAACTGTGCATTTTCAGTGTTGTCGGGAAAAAATTCCCCTCTTCTGTTTGTCAGCAGGCTAATATTTTCCTTCTGCTTCTGCTTCTTGTTTACGTTCTTGAAGGACGCTTTCTTGCAGTTTTTGACATCTCTGACTAATTTCAATTCAAGCTGAATCGTAACTTCATATTTGCATGTTCTGGAAATGCCTTGCAGTTCTCAGCAGGTATTTGTCTGCTCTCCCATCTCTGGTACACTTCTCTTTTGGGTTTTAGCAGACTCAGAATCTCACTGTTAAGTCAAAGGGATCTCTTGATCCACTTCTTCTAAAGATGACCAACAGTTTTTGTGCTTTCAGGAATGTTCTTCAAAAACTCCCAGCACTTGCTAGCTGTTTTATAGTCTATGGAAGATTCCCATAGAATCCCTCTCAGCTGAGCTCTGAGCAAGCTGAAGCTTGCTCTTCTGAAATCTATAACTTTGTCTTAGTTCTCACCTTCAGTGTGCTCAGCAGGATCCCAAATTCCACAACATAGTGATCACTGAAGCCAAGGCCATCATGCATAGAGCTAGTACAAAGCAAGTTTTCTTGGTTTGTGAGTAGGAAGTCCAGTGGCAACTCTTTCCTCATTGACACATCTAACATAGGTATGAGGAAGCAGCGCTCTACACGTTCCAGGAGCTTGGTGGATGACGTAATTTTTCTGGGTAGTTGAAGTCACCATAAGAACCAGGTTCTGTTGACCCAAAACTTGGTTAAGTGACCCAGTTATTACTTTGTTGGGCTTATCATCTTGGTGTGGAAGCAGATGCCTGCTGTAATATTCCCCTCTGATCTTGACCTAGAGACATCCAGTAGAGGTTTTACAATTGTCGCTGTTTACTTCTAGACACTTAATGTTCTCCTTAACATAGAGCATGACTCCAACTCCTCCTCCTCTTCTTCTCTGCCTCTCTTTATGAAGCAGCCTAGAGCCACCCACCATGATCCACCAGTCATGTGAGTTGCCCCACCATGTTTCAGTTATTCTTATGATATCATAACTTTCTGACTGGGCATGGAGTTCCAATTCCTCCTGTTCGTTCCCCAAGTTGCATGAAAGGCCACCACTTGCGGCAGTTGATCTTCTGATTCTCATCTTGAGGGTCAGTTAGAAACAGCTATTGCTGCTCTGGTCGGCCTGGCTTATTTCCCAGTTGGAGATTTGCTACTTTGGATTTGTCCCGTCCCACTCAGCGGATTTAGGGGAAGGTAGATGTACATACTCTGGGGGGGTTGGGGGACGCAGGGAGTGTAGGAGAAAAAAACCAAAGTTCTAAAGAGGTTCAATGAAAAACAACTTTTACTTGCAAATTTTAGAATATCCAGATAGACTAAAGCATTTGGCAACTTTGGAATATCCAGATAGAATAAGGCACTTGACAAGGCTTTGACTGGATTTTGTCATCAGGCTTACAATATATTTTGATAAGAAGAAGTAGGGGGAGAGAGAGAGAGATTAATGAGCTTAATTACTCATGATATTGAGTGATTTATACAAAATTGGTATATAAGGAATATGGAACATGAATTATCATGTAAATTTAAGAAAATATAAATCTTTATTCTAGATAATATAGTGGTTGACTAGTGCAGTAAAATGATATTCTGTACAACACCTAATGTGTTGCTTTTGTACTTCCTAGGTGACAGCAGGTATAGTTATTTCTTGTTTTGAAGTCAAAGATTAATAGTAGTCAGCTTCTAAGCTGTGAAGCACATCAGAAGAGCTTATTTTCGTGTCACTCCAGCATTTTTCCCCACAGAGAACGTAGCCTTGAAGATGGGAGAATGAACAAGAAAAGGAGCAAAAAGAAAAACTTCTTATGAACACTTCTCAGATCTCTCACACATCTAAGAATGGCTTTCTAGCTTCTACTGAAGAAATAAAAAGTTGGTTCTTCTCTTAAAAACGAATGTACAAATGTTATAAAAATTGCTTATGTCTGTTCCTTTTCCAGTTAAGATCTTTCCACTTTGCAGTAAACAGGATGCATCTTCAAATATCACTTACAATTTTGTCCCTTGAGCTTAAAAGCCCAAGCTCCTTTTTCCCTGTTACCATACACTATTATCACTAACCTTTAGCCTTCTTGTATTGTATCATATGTAGAATTGAAAGGCAAGTGAAAATTTGAATTAAATTTATGTATTAATGTAATCAATCTCATAGCCTTACTTCGTTTACAAGATATAAACATCACACAGTAGTTACTTATTTTTTCTGGAGTACATGTACCTTCTTCCAACAGATTTCCCTGAGAAAATTTTGCTCATACAAAGTTCACAGAGTCTTGTAAGATGGGAGTTCAGTCCTTGTAATGTCTACTTATTTTAAAGCTAGTGTTGCAAGCATCTGAATAATACAGGGGTAAAGGTTTGCAATAAAGCCACAATACATTAAAAAATACTCATTGTACCAGGGCTATTAATCAGTAAGTGGTAGTAGCCCAGGAAAGTAAGAGAGAAAATTAAACTTCCATAAATGAAAGATAATAGATGTCTGACAATGTCATGTTCCATTAAGTGATTTACCCAGCACACTCTCACTAGCCCTGCAACCTCTGGCATTGATTTCCATAGCAACAAATGGCAATGTTACCATCTGGAGCACATCCAGCAACAGGGGGAACAAGCTCTAACAGTGGAGTTCAAGAAAAAAAAAATCCATTATAGAAATCTAAGTGTATATCTTTACAAGAAATAATCACATGCTGGACATGCCTGTTTTGTGAAAAAGTTGTTTTCCTCATGCCTAGTGACTCATGTTTTGTCTAGTTCCTGTTTATGGTTTGGAAGGAGCATATACTGAGAAAAGACCTATTAGCCCAGGACACAGGTAAGCTACAAAGTTAATTATGGAGGAAGATGTATTATGTTACATCACTATTCTGAACCTGGTACCAATACCAATTCCTCCTTTGCATCAAGGACTGCCCTCCATGGTGAGATTATTGGATGACTCACAGCATCTCCCAGAAACTTTATGTGTAACACTTCCTACCATCTGCCAAATTTGCACAATCAGGTCATATGCAGTCTAGTATTACCTCTGCTCAAGGTAAGGAATGTAGTGTCTTTTATTTCTGAGTCATACAAGATATTTCTCTATGGCTATGAAGTATAGGAGTTTGTCTTTACCTTATAGCATGAAGACTGCTATTCTTATTTGTCCTGGTGGTACCAAAATCAATCCCAATTACAATAAGTTATTAGCTTTCTGTACATAACAAGTATGTGAGCAATTATATTGGATACTTTTATAATTTATTATAGCAATTTCCGAAGACATAAAGACTCTTATTTTCCAGGAGAACCTACAAAATAAACAAAAGAAAATATTTCCATTCTTTGTGAAATCTCAGGCTATTTTGAGATTTCTGAAGACTGTTTGGTGATTCTTTATTATGAGACAGTATACTGTGTTTGTAATTAATCATATATTGCTAAAAGCATTATCTTGGATCTTTCTGCTTCTCTGTGCAGCCTTTAAAAATCACTGGTATTCTGTCAGATGCACTCTGATGTGGCAAGAAGTAATGTAGACCAGTGTATCTAGAGAAGATATTTTTCAAACACACACCAGAAGTTCTTTCAACAATAACAATGAACATCTTTGCCAGGTGCTGCTACACAGAATAAAGCCTTTGACATTTACTTCCTGACCTTACTTCAGTGATCATGACTGTGGCATCCAGAGATTAACAGTTTTCAATAAAAAATGGGCAGAGCTGCTGTGGCTAATGCACACCAAACAAACACAGCAGGCTAACAACAGATTCCCCAGGCTAATACTGAGCTCTCTTCAGAAACAGAGAAGAATTGTAAATATTGCAGGAGAAATGTTTTAGCAGGTGTCTGCCCTGTTGATTTAACTTGGCCTCTTTGAGGGTTTAAAGCTGAAAAGGAGAACAAAGCTGTGAGCTGGAGAAAACTCAGGTTTTGACATACAATGCTTAGGGTGTAATCCCACAGTGCTCTTCCTAAACAGAGCAAGGGGCAGTTAGAGCATTAGGGATTACAGAAGTCACTGAGAGAGATCAAGTTTTCAAAATGCACATGGGATAAAAGACATGTTTCTGGACAATGAGCTGCTTCTCGCTAGTCTTTTGTTTCGCAGAGGTGGAACAGTTTCTTCCTCTACTGAATTATACTCGGATGATGTAATTTCTATATGTGACTGGGGAAGTATATAGAAAACTGGCTATCTTTTAGTGTATGGCCTGCAATCTTCAGGAGACTTCCATCACACACTTACTTTAGAGGCTAAGACATCTTACTCTCCATTATTTTACTAATGATTTGTAGCCATTTTGATAGAACCATGCAATCATTCATTCCAAAAATGCTGCATTGGACCTTTCCTTTACAGACTGCATACAGTTATTCTCTCTTTTAAGAAAGATTCAACACTTTTCAGTTTACCCTTTTGTATTGATAGGCCAACTTGCCTTTCTACCTTAAATATAAACCGTGTATGTTATATAAAATGCTATCACCTCAAACAAAAATGCCATTTAATATTGAAACTTTCAGTGTCTTCTGTGAACTTGTTTAGTATCCCTTCCAGTCCTGCATCCAAGTCATTTGTGAAGATTTTGAAGAGCATGGGGCCAAGGATGGACTCGTGTGGAGCCCAACTAGTGACAGGTTGCCAGTCTGATGTCACCCCATTCACCCTTTGTGCCTGATCCGTCACGTATCCACAACATGTTTATCCAACTGTGTGCTGGACATTTTGTCCAGGAGGATCCTGTGAGATACACTATTGAAAGTTTGACCAAAATCCAAAAAGATTACATCATCTGGCTTCTCTTGATCAACCAGGTGGCTTACCCTTTCATAAAAGGAAGTCGGGTTCAATAAGCAGGACTTTCCTCTCGTGAAGCTGTGCTGGCTGTGAGCAATGACTGTGCTGCTTTTCAGGTGGTTTTCAATATCCCCCAGAATTATTTTCTCCACAACCTTACCAGGTAGGAAGTGAGACTTACAAGCCTGTAGTTTACGGAATCATCCTTCTTGCCCTTTTTGAAAATTGGGACATTGTTAACCAGTTTCCAGTAATTGGGACCTTTCCAGATTCCCCAGACTATTCAAAAATTTATAAGAGGGGCCTTACAGTGATATCAGCCAGATCTTTAAGTATTCTTGGATGAATCATATCAGGACCTGTAAAATTATAGGGATCCAGGTAGAGCAGCAGATTCTTCACAGCTTCGGGGTCGACTGGTATTTTCTCACTCTCACAGCCATGGTCCTCTAACTCAGGCCACTGAGAACCCCTTAGGACATCATCAGTGCTCAAGACAGAGGCGAAGAAAACATTGACCATCTCCGCCTTGTCTATGTCCCTGTTTGTGAGGTGACCATCCTCATCCTGGGAGGTACAATTTCTGCACTGCCTTTTGCCATTAATACATTTAAAACCCTCTCTTTTTGTTCCATCCCATGGTTCTGGCCAACTTCAACTCCAGTGGAGCTTTGGCCACACGAATTTTCTCCCTGTGGCAAGCAACATCTCTGTATTCTTCCCACGTCACCTGTCCTTACTTCCACTGGGCATACACCTTCCTTTTTTCCCTTATTTCCAAGAGAAGATCCCTGTTCAGCCAAGCCAGCCTTCTGCCTTGTCTGCTTGACTTCCGACATTCTGGGCTCTCCTGTTTCTGTCCTTAAGGAGGTGGTGCTTAAAATGTGACCAGCAGTGACGGATTTCAACACCTTCAAAACCATTTTCCCAGGGAACCTTACTCATATTTTCCTTGAGCAGCCTGAATTCTGCTCTCCTTATGTCCAGAGCTGAAATTTTGCTGGTACTTTTCCTCCTGTCAACAGAGATTTTAAACTCAATCACTTTGTAGTTGCTGTGGCCAAGATGGCCAGCCATCTCCACTTCACTCACAAGACCTGCTCTGTTGATAAGCAACAAATCAAGCAGTTCATCTTTCCTGGTCAGGTCTCTGAGTGCCTGTACCATGAAGTTGTCATCCAGGTGTTTCAGGAATCTTCTGGATCTGTTTGTGCAAGCTGTGATACTCAATTTCCATCAAGCTGAAATCCCTCACAAGGACAAGGACAGTTGATTTGGAAGTCTCTCTTAGTTCCTCAAGGAATAATTTCTTGGCATCATCATCCTGGCTAGGCAGTCTATAGTGAACTCCCACAATGACATCTGTATTATTTGTTTGTCCCTTAATCATTACCCAGAGGCTCTCAGCCATGTCAGTAACAACTGTAAGCTCCATATGTTCCAGCCCTTCCATTACATTACAGTACATCCCTGCCTGCTCTGCTTATCCCTCCTGATGACCCTGTAACCATCCAACATGGCCCTCCAATCACAGGACACATCCCACCAAGTTTCACTTATGCCAATGATGTCAAAACTCTGAGACTGGGACAGAGTTTTAAGCTCCTCTTGTCAGTTTCTTTGAGTAGTCATGGAAGAGTTATTTAGCATTTCAGATATTGCTAATATTGATATATTTGGCCATTTATAGTTATAACTTTTTCCATGGATTTCCCCTCCATCTTAGTCTTTCCATTTAATCATCAGATTAATCTGATCTGTAGTATTGTTGTACTTGGACATAAATAAGGCTGAAAATTATTAATAAATTAAATGTGAGGTTTGGCATATTCACTTTATTGCCATATTTCACATTCTGTTACTTTTGGCCTTCTAGGTGCTAAGATGTGCAAATCACATCCACTCAAGCCTGCAGCAAAAGTTTCCTTAAAAATTGCTACTACTCGCAGTGGAAGTAGAAACTCATGATTCTCTTTTCTCATATCTAGGACAGAAAAGTATTTTTCCAGGCAAATCTGAAAAGAAGATAGAAATTTACTTCTAAAGTAGAGCTGCCACAGCCTACCATAGTGGGAGGGTGGGGGAAAAGGAAATTAAAAGACTATGAACAATACAACATCTTGAATACACCACAACAAATAAATGTACTCCAAATCATGTCACAGCATTTGTAAGCCTTCCAGCTATGAAGTTATTGTAAAAGCAAAAGAAGAAATACACCTTTGAATGTTTTTTAAACTGAAAGAGTTCAGTGATACAATCGAAGCCACAAACTGGTCAGTTTTTAAGTGGCTCTTGAAGAACAGCTATAAATCCAAAGACTCACCAGGAGAAAGGACACTTAAATTCATAAAGAATTCTTACCTGCTGCTGAGACCAGCTGCAAGTAGAATGCCACTCTGCAGAAGCAAAATTATCACTTTTTTTCCTTTTATCAAACAGAAGATACTGAAAAAACCATAGCTGCATCAAGGGGATTTATGTAGAGATGTGAATTGACTGTTCAAAAGAGCTTTAAAAAAAGCTTGTTATATGTTTTAGCATTTAGGGAATCAGTGACTTTTTAAACTTCCCACTGTGATTGTATAAACATACTGTCGTTAATGCTGTCAAAGCTTATTGAAACCCCTGGTAGGTAACTTCACAATACTCCACACACCATGAAATTCAATTACATTTAAGAAAATTAGGGTTGAGTTTAATTACTTGTATGTACTTTTGATGAGCACATATTCTGTTTAAGGATGTAGCTTGCAGAGGTCCTGACATTCAGATTGAATGAATTTGCTCATGTTGTGCATTTCCTTTTGAAATAAATTTAAATGATGGAGATTCCTTACATTTCTGGAAGGAAAAAATCACGATGATTCAGTAAAGCTGCAGAAAAAAAGAAAAACAATTCTTATGTACTAAGCATGCAAGAACATTCCACAGCAATGATATATTTCTATTTATGCACAATCCTGGGCATGAAGGAAATAAAACAAAACAAATCCCATGCATCCAAGAGTTACACAATTTTCTTCCTTTTTCCTATTTTATATAAAACAGCCAGTTCAGTTTTACAAAATAACCTGAAAAAACATGATGATAATTGCTACTTGGTTTATACATGTGTATTATTTTCTTTAAATAAATACATTCTACTCTCTTCTCCCAAAAGAAGAACCACACCCCTAAACAGGTACATTCTCCTGTCCAATTGCAGTTCAGACAGCATGTCTCCAGTTAAATGTCTTGTTATGCTTGTTGTCAGCTGATAAAATCAAGAGCCTTCATATTGAATGCATGCTATAAAATTCTACTATCCCTTCAAATGCAACATTGAGATGACTATTCATTAGCTATTAGAGCTGAAATCAATAATGAGGAGCTGCACCTTTCTTATCAATATTCTTTCCCTAACATCCTCAGCTTGTTTCCCATAAGAAACAAACACTGCTTGTGCTTATTTCCTCTGAAACATTAAGTTAATGATCAATGCTCTATTGAGAGACCTCCTAAGAAGAAGGATATTTCACTGACCGTTAGCATGCGATAGTGGCTCACAAAAAAAGCAGAGTTTTCTTGGACCTGTTAGTTGTTCCTTGAAGACTCCCATTAGTGAAAATAGCAGTTGCACCAACAGCTCAGAATAATGTGTTCTCCTGCCTTTAAAGGAAGCTGCAACTATGAAAACATGGTGTCTCAATACATAGTTATTGCAGGGTCATCTTTAAAAAATACTGCCTTTTTTAGTTCAAAGTTAGGTGCAAAAAATACACAGGCATGAAGAACTATTATTGACAAATGGTTTTCTTACTAAATTAATGAGAACAAATAAATTAACAGAATGCTGAAAAAGTAATGATTGAAGTTACTTTTTGAGAGGCCAAAGCACTCTCTAAGTACTACTTTATTAAGACATAAAGAAGAGAGGAGGGGAGAGAGGGAGGGAGGAGAGTGCAGGTAGGAGGAAAAAACAAAGTAATAGCACATTTTAATTGTACGGTGTGGATCCTTTCTGCCTCTTAGGAAGTGAGACATTACAGAATGTGTTCTTTAATCAAGTTCACCAAATATAACATAGTCTCTGTATGGCCCTCATTGTTTTAATTTAAAAAGCAAACAGTAGAAAAACCAAAAAAAAACCAAAAAAAACCAAACAAACAAACAAACAAAAAACCAACCAAAAAAACACCAAAAAAACCCACAAAACCAAAAAACATCAACTCCACTAGTGATTTTTCATCTCCTGCCTGGTATTGTCATGGCTTAAACTGATCACAGCAATGAAAATTTACACAGGATGCAGTGTTTATTTTAAGCTTACTGTTATCTCAATAGCCCAGTTCAGGCAGCAGAAGAGGGAATGAGGAGAATGGGGAAAAAGACCTAACAGAAATAAAGAAGCGCAGGAAAGAAAGGCTATAGGGCATCCTTGTCATCAAAGGAGTACTGGTTCTATTTTCTAACTATACACTGGTGATAACTGATACCATTCCAAGTCTTCACTGTACCCAAAATAATACTACATTAGATACAGCTTTGCAATCCTAATAAACCACATTTCAGGAATTTCTTTCCCACCTAAGTGACCCCAAAAGTAGTGTAACTCTAGGGCATTAATTCTGTAGTACAGTATTTTATACATGACTTCATCAGGAGAATAATAAAACAATGTGATACCAGGCTGGCTACAGAAGTACTACAGGTTATCTGAGAAAAGATATTACACCTGCAACCATAACCCAGCAGTTGTCTGCTCTCTCTCACTTGCCAGACCATCTCTGGTTCTGTGTATCTGACAATCAGGGAAAGAAGAAAAATTGACATTGTTTTTTCACACAAGTGTAGTTTATCCAACCTTAACTCTTTCAAAAAGTCATATTCCCCACCTCTCACTCCCCCAAATTATGTTTCTTGTAAAACTATTGCTCCTTCTCAGCAAAGGATTGAAAAAAATCTTCTACCCACTCACTGCTTACCTTGGTAATCTGAGTTCTCTTTTCAAGCTTTCTGTAGATTGAAAATACAGTAATTCCAGGTCTTTAAAATTTTCATAATTAGAGTTTCGGGAAAGCTTACCCCACCTGGAAAAGGTAATGGACGAGTTTGCTGACTATTCTATTGTCTTAAAATTTCATTGTTTTAAAGAGCAGCATTACGACTGGAGTTACAAAAGATACTTAAAAATATGCTAATCTATAAGAGGACTTGTGTCTTTCCTTCCCATGAAAGTAAATCAATCTTCCTTCCTTCCTTCCTTCCTTCCTTCCTTCCTTCCTTCCTTCCTTCCCTCTTTCTCTCTTTCCTTTCTTTTGTCTTTTCTTTCTTTTCTTTCTTTTCTTTCTTTCTTTCTTTCTCTCATTCTCAGAAAATTATCTTTTAAATCCTGACTTTTCAGTGGAACAACTGGATTCCAGAAAATAGCGTTGTTTTCTCAGCAGTAATGTAAATATGTTTTCTTAAATTTCTTAGTGAAGTAATGAGGAAGAAAAACATGGAGCCTAAAAAATAAACATATCAGTAAATCAGAGATTTCTGATTTACAACCACTTTAATTTTTTTTTTTTGCCAACAGTGCTAGAAAAGTTGAAACTGTTAATATGTGGGTTCTCTATGAAACCATCTATAATTTAAAGCAGGGAAAGTGAAATGTGTGTCCCCACACACATTGCAACCCTGACTGGGTGAATCAACAACAGAAGGAAAGCATGTTGAATCTCTTCAGTGTACTCACGCTAAACTAAACCAGCACGTTACTTTCAAATGACAAAATATGACTAAAAACTGACTCTGTTTGGACAAGCTGTGGCCCAAGCTGTCCAGATTTCCCAACGCTCGTTTCCATAGAGCTTGTCTACACCATGGTAAATATGATGTGTGTTAGTAAGTTGAAGGGAGCTTACCAATTGTGGTCCCTTTGTGGTCAGCCTGTTTAATGATGCCTCCTTATCTGTTCTATCTTGTATTGCCTCTTTCTTTTTGTAAAGGAAATGTTAGCATTTTGTTGCATTTCACCTTAGTGAGTGTGAATTATTACAGATTTTTGGAGAACTGCAAAACTGTATGACAAAATCCTATAATGATGACACACTACTCTTGATGACACACTAATGATGACAAACTAACTCTTCCTTCCCTGTAAAATCCTCTCAGCTGGACTTTGTATCTTAGAATATGTTGTTGTGACTCAATTGAAAAATACATTGAAGCAATATATTCAGCATGTAGATAGCATTTCAGTATATTGAGCAATACTTAAAGGTTTTAAAAGCTATTTCATAGCAGTGAAAGAGTCTTAATAGGAGCCAATGGAAAACTTATTTCAGAAGATAGATTTTGTTAGATCTTTGTGCCAAATGCTCTATGGTGTTTGCAGCATATATTTCTAGCCATTTTTAAATAAAATACTTATAGCATAAATCTAATATACGGTTTATCAATTCAATTCTTCCATAAACTTACTTTATATTTCATATTCTTACAGAAATTTTACCTCTAGGAAATATTTAAGACACATTTACTGATATTGAAATTACAGAGAAATTTTGCATTTGTCACTATCTATACACTGTATATATGTCCCTGGGTCAGAGTGAAATGTATTTAATGCCTTGAATCACAGAAAAAGGAAAAAAAAAACAAAAACAAAAAAACAAACCAAACAAACTTAGATTAGGTTCTGGAGAGATTGTTTGAATTAATTGGATCAATGCAAGTCAAATTGGCCATGGCAGACAGTATTGGGAATTATTTGGCACGAAGCAGAATGGGAACTGAATATAATTCTGGTCAGTAAATACCTGGTAAGCTTACATAACTTATTCACTATGTAGTTCTCATCTTTCCTGCTAATTAGAAAAGAACAAATTAACCAAGAGAAAAAGAGAGGATATTATGTGAAAAAACATTCATTAATATGCATTAGACTAAGATTTTTAGCTTGAAAAAGAAAAAAAGAAGACAAATATGATAGAGGTCTACAAAATCATGATTTGTTTGCAGGAGGTAAAGAGGGAACAACTGTCATACGGAGATATAATATTTGCCCTTCCTCCCAGCGCAAATACTCATGAGAAGCCATTACAATTATCAGGCAAAATATTTAAGCTGAAGCAAAAGAGAAGTACTTTTAATAATGCACTAATAGTAGAACTTACTGCATTAGTGAATTTTGGAAACTGAAAGTGTAAATGCGGATGAGACACCTGGATGAAAAACAGATTCCTTCATGGCTAATAAACCTTCTGATCTGCATGTAATCTTTGCTTCCACAAGTCGCAAAACTGCTGGCTGCCAAAAGCTGGGATTATATAACCAGAGAAAGGATTACTCTGCACACAACTGGTGTCTTTTACTCTCTCCCTAAGCAGCTGCTGCTGGCTTCCACCAGGAATGGATCGCTGAGCTAGCTGAACTTTTGGTCTCATCCACTATGGCTGTATCTCAGTCTTATAGTTTTAGATGGTGACATGTGAATTAATTCAACACATTTAACCTGCTCTTGAACTTACATGGGTACATTAAAATAGCTCATGTTCCCACAAACTAAAAATTTTAGTTCTCACAAAATGTAAGCCTGGTGTTCAAACTATGTACTTCCAGGAATACCAGGCCAGTGCTCAGAGTGTCTATACAGATGCACATGTTATCAAAATTTAAGTCCTGAAGTATGGAAAATAGTAAAAACTCCAAAGCAAATAAATAAAAAGCTAGTGCCACTTGGTTTTCCAAAGAAAATTTCTTCTTGTAAAGGGCCCTTCAGCATCCCGCCTGAGGGCTGGGTCCAGTTTTGAAAGAAGAAGCCTGCAGGTAGCACAAATTTGCCTCAATTGAATACAAGTTTGCAAACTTTGTTGTTTTTATTTTATATTTCCTTACGACAAGGACATACAATCTTAAAATATCTGCTATTATACTTCATAGCACCTACTTTTAAGAGATTAAATCTGCAATGTGCTATTAAATCAAGACAAAAAAATAAAAAAGGAAAGGGAAAGAGAATGTTCATATTAAAATACTGTGTGTTCAGTCATAAGGTGAGCTACAGATTTGAGGTGTTCGATCGCAGTTTGAAGAGATGGCTCTGTACCCTTGGCTATCATCACTTACTTCTTGCTATATCACTTGAAATTGAGTTATAATTTTCTGTGGCAAGTCCATTTTGTATAAGACAAATTTAAAGTCTTCTAATTTGACACTGATTTATGTAAACCTTAGAGTTGGTTGGTAACATTCAGACAAAATATTCCTCTATCATTTTATATATATAAAATCTAGATTAAAATTACTTTCTAATTTATCATGGTTGGGTATTAAAAATTTCAAATAGACTGTGTGGGTGTCAACATTATCATTGCTCTTTTAGCACTAATTGCCAATAGGCAGGTGGGCTGAGAGGCATTCAGAACACCTGTGGTTGGTAGTCTTCAAGGCTGAAACTTTGCAGCTTGCAAGAGGATTCCTTTATGCTTAACCAGCAGGGCTGGACTGGAGGGAGTTTCCATGAGTGTTGAGAGTTCCTTTACAGGTCAAGTGATAAGCTGCATCAAAGGTAGGGACCTTTTCTGCATCGTTTTCCAGTTCTCCCTCTGTGTTTGAAGTTTTTTCCCAAAGGTGTTTGTGACTCTTCAGTTTTAATTCGGGTATACTTGCTGCACTTGTCTTGGCCATTACCAAACAGATGGAATTTCATTCCTTTGTCGTGAGTGATTGTCTCACACTTTCCGCCTAATGTTTAACTTTCTGCAAGAGTTTTTCCCCTGAAAGCACTGCTGAAGCCTGGTGACTTTATCCAAAGCACTGTGCAGCTGCACTCTAGCAGGAAAGTGCTGTTGTTACATGTTGGGGATTAAGATACTGAAACTCATGCAGGTAGTCAGCAAACACCAGAATTTATTAAGGATACTGTTTCATGGGGGTAAGGATGTGTTCCTTACATTGGGCTTCAAAGACTTATCCTAAACATTTGTCAACAGTGAGATCTCAAAACAAAAGACACACATTCAGTATCAACTTAAAGTTCCTCCAGTTAGACACTCAAGCGATAAAAAATGAATTAAAAATCAGCAAAATACACATATGGAGACAGACAAGTGCTAAGATATATCACAATAACAGCCTCTCATGAATATGCCAGTAATTACATTTTGTTTTCAAGAACATTTGTGCTGATGAACATCTTTCTATATATTGGATAACTAAATTTGTTGTCTGGTTTAAACGTGTATTTATGGCACCTGTTTTGGTACTTGGCCATTGATTTTTTTTTACTTAGAGGGAAGTACAAGGAACTGACAACATTCAAATCACTGAAGTTTAGAATTAAGTTGCTAAAAACGAATGTTTGACATGGTTACATAAAAAAAATACCAGCACAAGCTGTCTTTGTCACACAACAGAGGCAATCAGTTTCCAAGCTGCTGAAATAAATGAAAATTTCAGCCAGCTGTCAGGCTATTAAACAGATTTTGACAGAATCAGGGATCAGGACAGCCACATATAAGCAGGTGAAGGCCAAGTGTTTGCCTGGTCCCAGATGTCTGTAAACTTTATCCGCAGTTAGAGGTAGGCTAAGAGTCAGAAAGTATTTGTCTGGCCTCTGTAGACTGGCAGTAGGAAGATACAAAATCTGCTTGTGTGGTCTAAACACTAAGTGTTGCTAAAGACAACTTAAAAATTAGATGTTTCTGCACTGCCTGAGATGGGAGATTGAAGGAGATACTTCAGGAGATCACCATAAGGATGTGATGAGAAATAAGGAGGAGGGCTTTGCAAAATCCTAAGAAAATGCCATTCTTTTATTCAGCCCCATTGCAAAATATCATTCCTTGTAAAGTTTAAAAGCAACATCTCTCACACTCTTTGGTTATACTAATGTGATCTTTGAGCTGGAAATATTCAAGTCATCAACATATATTTGGACCATACAGAGTTAAGTCTCTTTTGGTTGAAATTCTTTAATATTTAGATATGGAAAAGGATCAGGGAAAGACCATAGAAAGAAAGTTACTGAATCCTTTATGTTTAATTTGCCTCAGAAAATTTGGCAACCAAAACTCCTGGTATCCTGATATGTACAGAAGAATATGATTTTTAAAGAGACTTGAGACTTGAAAAAATACACAATCCCTTCTGCTATTATTTGCCCAATTTCAAGGACAATACATCCAGCATTCAAATCCCATTTGATTATTTTACAGCTTTAAAAGTCCTCCTTTACCCAATGTTTTCTACTTTTTTCCATAGCCTACAGTCTGGAGGTACTGCTTTGCTCATATCGTAATTGTATTATCCACCAGTCCAAACCCCAGCATTAACTCTTGTGTGTCAGACAACTTCTGAAAAACATTGTGAATTAATAGTGCTATAATTATAAGAAGGAGAATGACAGTGGATATTTTTATCAGTGAATCTGAAGAAGCAAACAGCAAATGTCTATTACATGAGTAAAAATTCTCGTACCTGAGTTAATGTTGTTGTTTGCAGTGAAAATTACACGTTCAATGTATGTTCCTTATCTAGATCTCTTATCTACTCTTCAGACAAAAATTTCAGTGGCATTCATATGACAGAATTATTTCAGAACACACAAAACACTAAAAAGAATAGGAAGCAATCAAGTTACCACATGGATCCATCATAACGTAGGGTACACAAGCTGCATGTGTACTCTGCCCACTAGCAGGGAACTCCACACAACAGTGTCCAGTTGGTCCTGCATGCCTGGGCACTGGAGGTGGATGAATGTGTAGCTTACTGTGGTTTATTACTTCTTTAGTGCTACGCGTCCCTTCAATATCTCTGGACTTGGTTTCTGAGACACCAGTAAAGGAAAAAGCTCAATGAAACACAAACATTTTGTTAAACTCTTCAGTTCTTTACTCTCTTACCTTCTTTAGCTCTCTTTGACCAGGATATTTGGAAGCCTAGATTCTTTTGCCACTGAATGTTATTAGATTAAACTAATTTCAGAAATTGTTTTTCTGTCTCCTTTTCTTCCCTCCCTGAATGCATCATATTGGGAATATAGCATCCCAGAACAAATACAGCGATATCCCAATATCCCAAGATGGACTGTAAACTAGGAAGCATTATGGATCATACTATATCCTTCAAGCATAATCGGGGAACATTTGATGATGTATTCTGTCCTCTGCACAATGTGCTTGTTTCCCATGAACTCAGAGAAAAACACCATGGGATCAGTACCTGGAAATCATATCATGCTGACTTGAACAAGGTCTTAAGTAAATGCCTAGCTTCAGGCAAGCAGTTATAATCTCTGAGGACTCAATTATGTGCTCAAATATTTCATCGAATTAGGTTCAATGAAGTTAAGAGAGCTTAGTTGCTCTCTTCCTATTCTTTCAGAGAAGTCTGAAAAGGTAGTCTAGGAGAAAAGCAGTTCAATGAAAAAATAATCAATGTTTATAATTGCTAATATTTCTTTCAGGTTTCTGATAAGCAAAATCCTGTAATTTGTGAATACTAATAAGGAAATCAAGGTATTTCCTCTCTGGAAAAGAGAGTGTAAAATAACTTTAAATTTTTAATATTTTGGGACATTATTTAAAAGTTATTTAAACTTTGGTATCATTCATTTTTACAATAGTACATATGGAGTGATGTTCAATTGTCATGCAGATTGACCACTAAACTGCTTGTTGAGTAGGAAATAGGTTTGCTATGTTATTTTGTCTTCTTTTTGAGTGAAAAATACTCAATTATATATGTGGGAATGAATACATTTTTAGTAGTTTAGTTTCCCTAAAGAGTTTCAAAGACAGAGTCAATTTGGTGCCGTTCCAACACCAATGCTCAAATTCAAAGGGGTTTTATTGGCTGTTTTCCCTCTTTCCTATTCTACTAAGGGGAACAAAATACTGAAATCTGAAAATCTTAGCACCTGACACTGAAACATTTTCATGTTTTTTGACATGAAAAAAATGAGGTCTGATGTTTTTAAAAAGAGCTCTTTAAGGGTATATGACAATTTTCATTTAGGGAGGTATTGGAATGGCTGGGCTGACAACACTTGACCCTGACCCATATTCCTGGCCTGACCTCAGACCTGCATCCTCATCCCAAACATATCCAGTGGCCTGAGCTCCAGACTGAGCCCTCTGGCCTCCATCTGTGTCCACTGTTGTTCAACAGAAGCCACCCATCTTGGTTACATCATCACTTTCTGACAGACCTCACTGCAAGGAGGTTCTGGTCTTTTCGGCATATGCAAAACCCTGTGTAAAATATGCCATTTACACCAAGGAAAAACCTTTCTTTACACTGTCCACATCCTTTTTTTATTTCTCTTTGTCTGGATTACTGAGTCACTTACCTGTTTCCAGGTTTCTTCCTCCCCTTCCACCGGTTACCAATACACACCAAAGAAATGGTATCAGTAGAATCACACCACTGATTTTGCTAAGGACAGACCCTGCGCTCCTACCTCTCTGTCCCCCTCACCTGGTTTTTATGCCAGTGTCTGGCCATGCTTCTCAGCCCCATGGGTAATCTGACAACAGCAATTGGAGGTAACGAGCCTATTTTAAGTTCCTTTTGGAAACTTGAGAAAGCAAAGTGTTTATAACTTTCTTTGCTCCACTGAGTTCAGACACCTGTTGCAAAATTAATAGTAGGTGTCAGAGCTAAAAATAACTGCAATTTTTAAAGTAGGCATGTCCCATCTTGACATTCTTCATTTTTAAGGTGTATTACATTTTGTCTGAGAGATAACAGACTTTATTAAGATACAATGGCACTAAGGTGGTGTTATTTCTTACTCTTTTTTTTTTTCTTGGATCTCTCGGCCATCATACAGAGATTTCATTGCTTTCCCACACAACAACTATATGTAAATATATAATTATGTAATTATTTTTATATATACATGTAAATATATTTTTTTATATATGTATATATATTTACAATAAGAAATTAAATTTTTGTACTTTCAAAAAATATCACTAGTTAAAAAATAACTTCACAAAATTCTCTAGCTTCACCCCTGGTAAGAACTTAAAATGAATGTGACTTCATATCCTTCAGGGAGACGTGAGAAGTGAGATACTTGATCCTCTCCTTGCATGAGCTCAGCCATGGGGATGGGTGGGAACAATCAACTGAACACAGAGTACTCCCAGCTGGGAGAAAATGTATGGAGATAGAGGGTAGGAAAATACAAAATTAAAAGTGTTCTGTGTCTCTGTTAGGACAAGGAAAGTGTGAAGAAAAAGATCAAAACAAATGCAGCCAGTCCTGAAAGGCACTCCACATGTTAAATTTCACTGAGATCAGTATGAATGGTGCATCATCTCACTTCAACAGAACCAGGGCTAATTCACTCTCATGTCTGAGCGGAGGGTAGCTTCTCTCACTAGAGTTCATTTTTGGGTCTGTTCCTGGGGTATTGGGAGTCCAGTCTGGCCACTATGACCTGTTCCAGCATAAACCATGTGGAGCAGGAGAGGGAGTGTCGCTTATGGCAGTATCTATCCCAGAAGTTACAATTGAGTCACATTCATGATTAGTATTTTGTTTTCACAAATGTTGCAGCATATCACTGACCTCTAATTCACACGTTTCTTTTTCCTAGACCGATAATTAGATATGGTCATGACTGTCTTTGTATTAGTTTTCCTTCTATAAGGAAACAGTGCACTACATTACAAAAATGTGCAGAAATAAGAGAACTACAAAACAGACTAAGATGTTTTGTTTGTTTGTATCTCTCCAGAGAAGCTTAGAAAATATTAGTACAAACTTTCTCATCTTCAGGACAACAGTAACATTTTGGAGAACCTTTTCAATTTTCAGATTCAATTAACTGGTTCACTGACTCATGAATTTTGCATGTCTGAATGATGCATTTTGATTTTGACCAATCTTCATTTATATTAAGTGATAAATATAAACCAACCAGAATGTAATAAAAGCTTTCAAATTAAAAAACAAAAACCAAAAAACAAACCCAACAAAACATTTAGATAATGATGAAACTATGTAAAGAAATGAGATATGAAATTAATGAAGTTTTTTTCCTATTATCTTTGGCGAATATCTTTTTTTACCTAAATTGCTATAAATGCTCTTAACCATAGAATTATCCAGTGCTACAAGAAAAAAAGATTATCTGTCAGCATACTTCTGTTCTATTGACCTTTCTTATAGTATGTTAGCACTATTAAGTTATTCACTAAGTGATTTAGCTAATACTTGTTGTGATTCCCTCTTATTTTCTGTATGTTTCAGATCAAGATATTTTATATTTTTTAATTAATAGACTTGTACAGGTAAAACTCCCAAAACACAAAAAACCATGAAAAATGCTAAATGTTTACGGAAATATAAACAATGTGTTTTGGAGAACACCTCAAAATTTTTGATTGTTGCATGTTCTTGTATTTTCTCAGTCTACTGTCTTTTAAAGTAGCTCCTAAAGGTCCTATCTTCTTTAAGAAGTTGCTCTTCATGCTCATGAACTTCTTCTTCTTGTACTCAGTATTGACTTAATATTCAGCTTGATGCTCTTCAACCAACTTCATTTATCTTGCTTGAGTAATCAATCATTTTGGCAGTAATACACAGAAGAGGTCATCCCTGCACTGCTCGCCAGAAGCCATGCAATATCACCAGGTTCTTCAATCAGCAAACAAGGTTGTTGGCAGGGCTACTGTGACAACAGATGCTTTTGAGAGTTCTTAAGCAAAGATCTTAGTTACAGATTTATAGCTTCACATCATTACTTGTGAGTCTATTTCTGTGTTGATAACTTTATGAGTCTAGTGTCCATGTCTGGCAATTTGTCACCTATCCCAAATGGGACCACAACATCACTGAGATGATAATGCTGAATACTTAAGAAAAAACCCAAAACAGTCATGGTTAAGCAAAGGGAACTCTCCATTCTCTAGTAGCAGGTGACTATCCTTCAGTGTCTGTAAACCTATTGTCAGAGTACAGTCAGCCAGCTTGTGAACATTTGGGAACTAACCTAAATATTCCTTCACCAAATCCCTGCTATGCTCCAAATAACATATAAGGTTTTTCTTCTTGCTCATTTTACAGTGGATACGCACAACTGGAAAAAAAAGGCATATTATGTAATGATTCTGCTGTTCTGCCTTGTTCTCAGCCCTGTTCTTCACTGCAGCCATTAGGCTGAAACTCACTGTCCACGCTTCTCTACTGTGTACCTAAATATCCCGATTTTACCCAAAATGAAAATCATTCCAATGGCCAAAAACTGAATAGAATCTGGTCTTGGAGCTATTCGAGGAGTTATTTTTATGATTTATTACATCACAGTGCCTTCTTACTGTTGCAGAGCAGGAGTGGTATGAGTGAATCAGCTGAATTAGTGACAAGTTTAAAAAACTTTCTACCAATGTCAGTAGACTCCCCTTTTAGAGCAAGGAGTAGGTAAATGAACTATATTAAGCATGTCTGCAACAGCTATGGGAGACTGACTAAGTGCAGAATACCAGGAGATAACCATTGCCACAATAACCTTATTTTCTCCAAGGAAATTTTTACATTAACTTTTATTCTTTTCCAAAACTTTTTTGTCCTTAATTGTTAAAAAAAAGGGCTCTAAAATAAATTTAACTGAACTGTGCACTCATATGTCTATAGCAGTCTGATGAGTAATTCAGTAATTGTGGTAGAATTAAAAAAAATTTTGGAGACTAATTTTCTGTTATACAGAACCAGATAACTTTTGTGCAAGCATTGCTCTTGGAAGGATTTATCATAATTATCCTCTTTTGCTTATATTTCTCTATAGAAAATACCAAAATAAAAGAAGTGGAAGGAGGAAAGAAGAAAAAGAAAGGGTGAAGGGGGGAAATGGGAACAAAGAAGGAAGAAAGGAATAAGGAAAAGGAAAAAAAAAAAAATGCATAAAAGATATGTGATGCAGTTCCAAAATTTTTAAGGAGATTTTTGGCTGCATTTAGACAGATCCAAAGATAACACTTCTGACTGTAAAATTCCATAAATTACAAATCAGAATCTGAAAATGAAGAAAGATCTTAGATGTAAGGTTAGTATCTCCCAGTATCATACACTCAGTTTTATATTTAGGCAAATATGCATAAATTAAGATTTTCCCTTAAATATGTATCTGTCAAAATTTAATGGTTAGATATAATTGCAGTCTCCATGAAATACATACTCCATCAATGAGTAAATGTGTTAGAACTCACACACTAATATAGCATTTAACAGGAATAGAAAAAATCATGATTTGGCTTTAAAGACACAGTAGATCCTAAAGTATGGTTCCATTTTGTCCATTATGTAAAATATTTTGCTGGAGTTTCTGGGTAATAACGGTTACAGTGACATGAAAAATATTAGGTAGTTGCTTAATGCAAGAAGAATATAAAAATTTGGCCCTTTCAATTTTGCACCAACTCAACTGTTAGAAAATGCTGTTCTTTTATTCCTTAAACTCTAAAGTGAGCAGCTCGAGAGAGGCCTGAGATGGTTCTGCTTACCATCACATTCTGCCTATACAAATTATTGTCATATGTAAAGCTATGCTGAAAATTTCTTGCCAGTTTTGATATTCTTTATTTTATTATGACTTGCAAGATGTCTTGTCAAATTAGTCCTTGAAGACTGCTTCAACCTAGTAGAGAATATTGTCTCATTTATCTGGTCAATGGAAATGTCTAGTAGATGATGGCCGAGTTTGTCACCTAAATCTGAAACAGTATTTAGATATTTTTATTTAAAATATGAATTATTATTAGCTTCATTCTGCTTTGTTTTTCTGCTGGAGATAGATTGTCAAAGTTAAATATGAGCCAGAAATACTTCCCTGTGGGCTGTCGAAGCCTAGAATATAAGGGGGATAGTGTATATGTCTCAAACACCAATACCCAGATGGCTGTGGAGCCAGCCAAGGATTGTTGGTAATAACAGAGTGTGAGAAAGAACAGGATGTGGCTGGAAAGGGAATATGACAGTAGGGAAGTCCTTTTCTGGGACAGACGTCCTTGTTCGGGCTCCTGGAGACAAGCATAGCAGAGTACAGTGCAAGTGCACAAATGAGGTTGAGACATGGGTATAGACTGTTATGTGAGGATCAAGACCACCAAAGACCGTCAAAACCCTCACCCATTTCTAGAATGGTCTGGAAGAATGGACCGAGCATGATGACTCATTTACACAGAAAGTGAAAAACTTATCTTCAGGGTGAGGAAAACTTCCCTATAAAAATGTACCCTGTTGAGACCTGGGCATGCACATGGATCAACTCTGAAGTCAGGACTCTTTCTCCCTTTCTTCCTTTCCTTCTCTTTCACACTCTTTTATTACTCTCATTCTATTTTTCCTTTCAACTTACGTCTTTATCTAAAACCCACTTTCATGTGCTTATGCTGATGCCTGAAGATTTCTAGCTTTTTATGTATTCTTCTTCTATTTGCAGCTTTTCAGACTGTTAAATAGCTAGGTATAACTTCTAGTACTTTTCCATCTTTCTTTCCCATAACAAAGGCTTATTGATGCATTCTTAAAATTTTGTTTAGTCTTGCTTGTTAGTTCACCAAGGACATTTTATTTTGCACCATATAATTGTAGTCGTAGTAAAGATAGGGTAGGAGACTAGGGGGAGAGCTCCAGTGGAGCAGAATCCAGGGGGGAGATTATCTAACTGACTGCTCCTCTAATTGGACAATATTGGCTAAATATTCTAACTGTTTGATCTTATAAAATTGTACAGATCTGATTCTGAGTATGGTTTTTCATCATATTGTGTACCTGAAGGCCTACTAGTAAAGTTTTGGGGTTTTTTTTATATTTTCAGTCTAATGCTGTCTGAAAAAGTTTGTGTTCTATTTCCAGGCATCAGTGCTAGGAGATCAAGGACTAACTTATACCAATTTCCATGCCAAGTGTGTAATTTGCGAATAAAACTTTTGCATACTTTCTGACTTTTGAAGTTCTTTTCAACAAATAGTATCTATAAATCTTATGGGTGAGGTGTCGCATGGACATGGACACATATTGGAAATAAGCTGAAAAACTGCAGGAACCAAATGGAAGGGAAGTGTTAGCACCTTCTTTAGTGTTCAATATAATATCCTTATTTGTGGTTATAAGGCATGAAAGCATACTTGGTTTAATTCATGTAAAGAACAGTCTGCACAGGGACTTGAAGTAGGGCTGGTCTGCTAGATAAAAGACATGCTTTCGTGACCTGAACACACTGCCCAGATAAAATACATTCTTATTGAAAGTTTCTTTCTTTATTGCACAAAGCAACTGCCTTGATCAGGAACTTTTGAGAGAAATGTAATATATCATAGATTTTTCTTTCTGTTTTATTAATCCCAAATGCATTTAGTATGTAAAATCAATTCTATTTTAAGATGTTGGACAAAGCTACATGATATTCAGTAAAAGAAATTTGAAATCAATTAGATTTTCCAACTACTGTTTTGGCTGATTTCTTCTCTGTCTCTGTTTCTCTAGGGAAATTCTTTCGATTTTTCAGTGCTCAGCTTATATGCTAGTCCATTCCCAGCAGAGCTTTTTATTTTCAAATGGAACATTATATAGAAATCCACAAGCTAAGTCCTAAGGTCCCAGAGCTGTGCTATGATGAGACTGCACCTCAGTAAGTGAAAAAAGACCTTGCTAGGCCAACCATACAGATTTGTTTCTAGTTTAATACTGATTTTGTGACCTGGAATTTAGGCATTGGTATGACAAGTGCTGGTAAGTCCTGGTAAGCCCTTCTTTGGATCAAGTCTGTATCTACCTAGTTGAATATTAGACACTCATATAATAGAGCTGTTTGACGTCATATCACATTGGGCTTTATATGGAAAATCTGGAAACTAAAAGCAGGAGATCTCAGGAGAGCTTTAAAAAATAAGATGACTGATTCAATAAGCAATGATTTTCAGTGCGGTCTGAGCAGTTCTTTTATCAGAATAAGATGTGGGTAACAAAAATTTTGCAAAGTATGTTTAATTCTTGCAAGAGGCATTGGTACACTTATCGGTAAATAAGAGATATGACAACTTTACTACCTAGGTGTCCTTAGGAAGACTCATGGACAAATTAACTCTATTCTCTTGCAAGTAATTTGACACAGTTCTGGTTTGCACACATCATAAAGGAAAAGCAAAGATGCTTCTAGCTATGGTACTTCATATAAGACTTCCTTAGTAAATTATTCAAGGGATATTAACTTTAAACATCTTCTCTACTGAATGTCCAAATAAATTCAATATTATCAAGGTGATTAATTCACTCTCAACAGTAGCCATAAATGAATTCAAAGGCACATAAAATGAGTAGAAAGCCAGAAGGAATGTTACTAATACTGAATTGCCATCCTGGAATCAGCAACAAAATGTGTTGTCTCACATTGCCATTACATAGCTTATGAGGGACTTGCTTAAAAAGCATTTCAAGTTGGTAGTTCTGGAATCCACTTTAAAAAATAAAAATAAACATTATAAACTTATATTGGTTCAGTTTCTAAATTATTTCAAAAATGTTTTAATAGTCCCCATTGCAGTATTATTTGAAGGATGATTAATTATAAAGTATTCTGAGTTACTATTGACTACAGTTTTTCACTTTGTTTGATAGTTTAGATTTTTTAGAGATTGTTCTTGGTCATAACACATGAGAAAATTTTCAATTACTGTGTTGACACTATTTGATGTTGGTTTCAGTATTTTCTGACCCTTTATGTTCCTCTCAGTGTCTAGGGCCTAGACCCGTTAAGAAGCTCTACAAGCAGCCTTTACTCATAAAATGTCAGTAACAGATTCAAACAACAAAACACCCAGCAGAGGTACTGTACAAGGCTAACAGTGTTGGGTAAACACTTCTGAATGAACAGCCATGGCAGTGGCAGTTCCCGCTCCTTACCTAGCACGTGAGTCTGGATTATGTGCCAATGAGTCACCCGTACTGAATTCTTTGTCAACAAGGCTTCTCTGCTTCACTCTCACAAGCACAGTAGGCCTTTGGTCAGAAATGCCATGTTTGGCACGCTGCTTCACACTTGGATATTTATGCCTGGATATTTAAGTTTCTGTCTGTGATTCCTGATAGACTTTTGAAGAGAAAGCAGACTGCATCTTTAAGATTTAGAACATTTGGTTATTATAAGAGATGAACAGATGGATGAGAACAAAGGTTCAAATACCATCATATTTTTGATAATGTGTGGCAAAATTTGAAAGAGGAGGTAATATATATTGTTACTACAATCAGTCAGCAACAGTATCAGAGGGGAGTGGTCTGCATTAAAAATAGTAGCCTATTTTATATTTGCATTCAGGTTGTGTAGCGAAAATTTACCACAGTAAGAGTGTAGCAGTCCGTAATTGGGGACAGTAATTCAAGGTACCCTTTTAACTAACCTTACTTTAGACATCCATGCTAAGAAGGATGTATAGGTTCCAAGACAGAGATGAATTGTTCCGTCATAAAATAAATTTTCTCTGACTGCCAAAACTATCAATGTAATGTGGTAACAAAGCAATTAGTATTGCAATAAATTTTGCTTTTGCTACTGATAGAAATACAGAGTATCAAGGAGCAAGTTTTCTTACTCATTTGATGGAATACATGCAATGATTTTACATTTCTAAGGAAAGAGACAGAATGAACCTATCTATTTGTCTGCCATTAGTTGTTCACAATCATAGATTTTATCAGGATTTAACTTTATACATTCACTCTGCTTTTCCAGATATCTTAATGTGTAGAGCTACTGCAGCTTCTCAAAACCTCTGGCAGGAAAAGAACATGGAGTTTCAACCTCTACCATCTTTCCTACCAGATACCACTCAAGAGATATCAGATCATTCAAGAATTCTGTTATTAATGGCTAAAGAGAACCTTTCTAAGAAACTGCTGCCCATAATAAGTGCTCTACTCCCTTTTGTAAGTGCAGGAATTTTCAAAGCTCTTTTAAGTCCTGCCTAAGGTCATATTATCAGTCTTCCACACAAAGGAATTAGCTGGTGAGCTTTATGGCTATAACAGCAGTTGTTCATCTAACTTTCTATATGTGGTGTAGGATACTCCCCAAAATCTACTTTTAACATAGTAAAACATGCAAAGTAAGATTCAAGACAAAAAAAAAAAAAAAAAAAAAAAAAAAAAAAAAAAAAAAAAAAAAAAAAAAAAAAAAAAAAAAAAAAAAAAAAAAAAAAAAAAAAAAAAAAAAAAAAAAAAAAAAAAAAAAAAAAAAAAAAAAAAAAAAAAAAAAAAAAAAAAAAAAAAAAAAAAAAAAAAAAAAAAAAAAAAAAAAAAAAAAAAAAAAAAAAAAAAAAAAAAAAAAAAAAAAAAAAAAAAAAAAAAAAAAAAAAAAAAAAAAAAAAAAAAAAAAAAAAAAAAAAAAAAAAAAAAAAAAAAAAAAAAAAAAAAAAAAAAAAAAAAAAAAAAAAAAAAAAAAAAAAAAAAAAAAAAAAAAAAAAAAAAAAAAAAAAAAAAAAAAAAAAAAAAAAAAAAAAAAAAAAAAAAAAAAAAAAAAAAAAAAAAAAAAAAAAAAAAAAAAAAAAAAAAAAAAAAAAAAAAAAAAAAAAAAAAAAAAAAAAAAAAAAAAAAAAAAAAAAAAAAAAAAAAAAAAAAAAAAAAAAAAAAAAAAAAAAAAAAAAAAAAAAAAAAAAAAAAAAAAAAAAAAAAAAAAAAAAAAAAAAAAAGTCCTGGGTTACCAATGAGTGTCTGCTTTTTCTGTATTCTGAAAAACATACACGTGGTAGAATGGATTATAAACATCCTTACTTCAAATTTTGCACACTTCTGTTCAGTTAAGACAGATAAATACAGCTCAGAGCGGGTTTTTTTTTGCGTGTAGATAAGTCCTGATAGAAAAATATACTTCGTATAAAGATAGGGAAACAAACATGAACATGCTCTTCCATTGTTTAAGCTACTATTATTTGTTTTGGTTTTCACAGGTCTATGTAGACTGTTCAAATAGGTTTTAGAAAAGGATTTGTTTACCATAGGAATTGAAAGGCAAATTAAGAATCACAACAAGAACAAATACAATTTTTGGCAGAAAAGATTTACTTCAGTATGCCATGAATCTGTTTCAAATACATTGAATTTTTCAGTTACATATTTGTAATTTTTTTCATCCAAATATTATTGGTCTGTGTTGGGACTTAACCCCAGCCAGTAACAGCCTCAAGCAGCTGTGCACTCTCCTTCCACTCACTGGGACTGGGAAGGGAATAGCAAAAGAAAAGTCAGAAAATTATTTGTGGGTTGAGATAAAAACAGTTTAACAAGGAAAGGAAAAGCCACACACACAATCAAAGCAAACAAGGAATTAATTCACCACTTAGCCTGGGAGACAGGTGTTCAGCCATTCTCAGGAAAGAGAAACTCCATCACACGTAACCGTGACTTAGGAAAACAAACACCATCATTCTGAACATCACCGTCTTCCTTCTTCTTGTTCCCGTAGTTGAGTAGGAGTCCATATGGTATGGAATTTCCCTTTGGTCAGTTGGTGTCAGCTGTCCTGGCTGTGTCTCCTCCCAACTTTTTGAGCACCCCCGGCCTCTTCACTGGCAGGGTGGGATGAAGAGCAGAAAAGACCTTGACTCTGTGACCTTGACTCTGTGTAAGCATTTCTCAACAGTAATGAAAATGTCTCTGTATTATCATCACTATTTCCAGAACAAATCCAAAACATGGTCCCATACCAGTTGCTAAGAAAATTAACTCTACCTTAGCTCAAACCAGCAGAACCTTATATCATGTACTGTTCTGAGCATGTTCAAAGTTCCTCTACTGCACCCCAGAGATCATCTGCTGGATATGTTTCTATAATAGAAAGAAGTTTCATAATTTATCTTTTAATTGTTATAATTCAGTAATAGAGTCTTTCCTTTTTTGTTGCATTATAACTCAAGTGCATTCAGAATATTTTATCTGCATCTGTTTCATAAATTGTATAACAAAGTAATCTTACCTAAACAAATGTGTGAAAGAAATTCTATATTTCAAAAGGAAATACAACAGACAGATGTGTCTTTGTTTTGATTGACTTTCTTGCTGCAAATCCCTATACCTGTCTACCACAAAGACTGAACTCTCAGGCAGCTTCTCCTCCATCATCCCCGAGATGTTATGGGCCTGATGCATACATACAGCAGCTTCTTTCCTAGTGCAGCCTAGAGTGTGATTCCTCTAAGTGTCCTGTTTTTGGCTTAACGTTTTTATTTCCATGGTAAATCAAAGAGCTTAAGAACTGAAATACCTAGGAAACATCTAAGTCAAGTGTCATTGTTGTTTACTAGGATTGATTGAAGTTTTTCACAAGCTTTTTCTTATTTTCTTGGGTTTGGTCTGGTGTTTTGTTTCACCACACAAAAGTTGCCTTTCTAGCAATTGGTCACTGTATTTCCATTGAAAATGCTGGCATTATCCTGAAAACTTAAACCTGAAGATATTCTTTATCTTTTTTATTTTATGGGAATTTTTTATTTTATGGGAACTCATTTTTTATTTTATGGGAACTACACAGACCATATTGACATCTTTACTCTGCACATAATCCATATTTTTCATGACATGGCTTTTGAAATTATTTTTTGCCTCCTTTCATGAGGAGAGGTGCTATAGCAGAGAAAATATGCTAATGGAAAACCAAGTCTATAGGGTAAAAGAAACAGAAATTCTGTCTCCCTGTGGAATATTGTAATGACACATAAAAATCTAAGTATTGCAGAACTGTTTGAAACCTTTATATAAAAAAATTCTTTTTGTTTGACTACCATGCAAGAAATTTTTTTTCAACTTACTCTACATTTATGTGATTTAAGGAGCATCTGAACTCCTATGCACATTGTTGGTAAAAGACTACATTCTAATTGGTGTTTATTAGTAAGGGGGGTACAAACATTTTCTTTTCCATGTTGCTTATGTTATTAACATTTCCATAGTATGTGGTCAGACAATCTATCTTTTAGACTAGCCCTTTTATCAAAGGGTTACTGGGGAAAAAAATTACTTAATTTTTAATATTTATCTGTGTTTTTGAATATACTGCAGGTTTAAATTACTTAGCAGTTCTTTAAATCCATATTAAAAAACCCCTTAAATCACAAAACGAATAGAAATATATTCACCCTTGCAAATGTTTTTCTTGCACAGTAATATAAAAAAGCTAAGAAAATTAATCTTCCTCTCTTGAAAGACAAAATATTTTGTTGGAACCACATGATTCCAAATCCATCATGTTTGTACCATTGTTAGAATTATTTAATTTGTATTATGTCAGTTCTATCATTGTTAGTGGTTTGGGAGTTTTTTCTTAGTATAGTACTGAAGTATTTTTTAAAACTTAAAAATATCTATTTTAGAATAAGACAAAATAAAAAGTTAGTTAGGACTTAAAATCCATTTTCAAGTTTAATCATTAAATAGTCTTGCATTAAATACCAATTGAGCCAAAGACTCGTGTTATTCACCTGAATTCAAGAACACTGATGTAGTGAAATTCCATCATACACTTCTTATTGCTCTTCATTATTTTATTAAACACCCATTGAAGGTATTGAAGCTCTGCAGAGACAGAATTTTTTTAAGGATATAAAAGTATAACAGAGATCATTAAGCAACAGTTCTCTGGGACAGTGCCATCTGTGACTAGATATTTTGTTCATCATTTAGTTTAGTGATGTCCTAGTTTAAATTAGGGCTTCTAGAATTTCCTCCCCTCCTAATATAATTTGAAGGGATAGCTTTCCAATGTAAGTACTTCCCTATTGACGCATGAGAAGAAAGATGTTACTTTAAAACCGTGAATATTCCTCTATCAAAGTAGATTAAGGACTTAAAAATGTTTTCATCTGAATTCTGTATTTGAAAGCAGATTGGGATGGTTAGGCTGAGCTACCCAACTCCACAGATAATAAGTAAATCAAATTCTGTGGAAGAACACAGGTGTTGTCCTACTTCTAGAAAGTATTAGCTATTTCTAATCCAGTGTGCATATTTAAAAATAGGAGTCAGTAACAGCTAATGCATTTGCAGAACCAAAAATAAGAATGTTTTAAAATATTAGGAATAAGAGTAATTTTTAGTGTACTATTGTATTGCCTTCATTTTTTTTGAGACTGTTAAAATTAATCTTATTACTGTGGTGACTTCATAGGTGATCTAGATTAATGTTTACCATTAGTAGACACCGGCATCTGGGAATTTCTGATTTGGGAATACAAACCCTTGTTTAGATAACTGATACATTTACATTTCTTATTAAGTATCTTTCAAAACAATCAGTATAGCAATTAAAGCATATGATAGTGTTATCTTTAGCAATTAGCAATTGATCTTTATTTGCAAGAAAAATACTAATAGGCTTTCCTTTTTATTACAGCTCTAGCTGGACAAACACTGTGCCAGGAATGTGAAAGCCCCAGGCAACCTTAAAGGATAATTCTTATTACATCCATTTGAAAAGAAAATAAACGAACAGTTTGTACATCATAATATATACAAATACTAGCAAAAGACCTTCCTTACTAGCTTGGTAAATCATGCACAGCAAATTGTTTTCCTCTGCTCCAATAGATACCATCCATGTACGGTTGTTTAAATTTCAATCTTTTTAAAAAGTTCATTTTCTTTATTTGCTCTATAATGTTGCCTGAATTACAGGGATAAAGGCATATTGAATTCCTAAAAAAAAAAAAAAAAAGTCAAAAGAGAACATAATAAACATCTTTTTTCATAATCTAAAGCAGAAAACTGTAAAATTAACTCAC
Organism: Orthonyx spaldingii; assembly: GCA_013397795.1. NCBI lineage: Eukaryota > Metazoa > Chordata > Aves > Passeriformes > Orthonychidae > Orthonyx > Orthonyx spaldingii. Next base: position 245,383 of record VZTJ01006819.1, on the reverse strand, counting down.
AGCAATTTGCAAACCTGAAGAGAGCTCAGACATCTCTATTTATTTCTATAAAACCTACAAATTTATATGTGTTATTAACTTTGGATTGTTTAGACTTGTTGGAGGAAAGCTTAAAGAGGAACAATTCCTAACTCTAAATATGTCCTGAAGTGAGTAAATGGGAAGGAAAGGAACTCAGATCTACCTTACTACTCTTTTCATTGCTAACTAGAATGGTACGGTTCTGTGACTTGTATATTGATACATTGTTATGTCTTGATCCTTCTTTCCCAGTAAAGTAGATCACTTCCATTTACATTTAAAATCACTTCTTCAAATATTGAATAAATTAGAATCTATAGAAGCTGTAAAAATGACTATTTTTAAACCATCATCCAGAATGCTGAAGACTAGTACAGACAGACAGCAACAGAACTCAGAAAATGTTTGCAAGTTCTCTAGTTTCCAGAGCTCTATTCAAAGACAGAATAATCTTGACGAAATTATACCTGACCACTCAAGAAATTATACTTTCTATTAAGTAAATAATACAGCTGTGTTTTATTTCATTTTAAAAAAACCCCACAAAGTCCATAATCCACATCAAAAGTAAAAACAAACAAAAAAAGAAACAACCAATCATTACTGATTAAAAATTAGTGGTTTTGGCAAATTCAAACATCTGCATCTCTTCTGGAATCTATCACTGAATTTATTTTGTCAGCCTGGAAAATGAGAAATACACTTTTTATTCTCATCCAGATTAGGACAAAACGAGGAAATTAAAAAAAAAAAAACAAAACAAAAACAAAAACAAAAAAACCTACAATAAAAGAAAATAAAAGTAGGACATTTTCCAATGATTTTATTTTTTTAAAAAACCTAAGGAGATTTCTGAGAGGATAAGTCTAAAATGCAGCTGATACAACTATATTTGTTCATGTGGAGATGTACCTTATCCTGATTTTAATATCCCTGAAACCATTATGCCTCTCGGTTCAGAATATCTCCCTGAACTTCAACTCCCACCTCCTTTGGCTGTGACTGTGGCTGGAAGGTGAGGACCATCTACCTTTGTTGGTATGGTGCATGCCTACAGGGAAAAGGCACCATGCCGTCTGCAGAAAATTAGATTAATGGCTGAGTATTTCACTTCAGAGTTCAACTTGATGGTCCTTATGGGTCCCTTCCAACTCATAATTTTCAGTGATTCTGTGATAGTGAATCCTGTGACAAGTCCCCATCTCAAATTATTTTAGAGATATGTGTCAAAAAATGGAAACATTTTTACATCAGATCATGCAGAAAATAAGTAATAATAATATCTCATGGATCCCAGTTGATAACATTGACTTATTAACTGATCTTCATGAATGGAAATATTATTAAGAAAAAACCACTTAAAATATTAAAACTAATTTTTTCAACGGTTTAACACTGGTATGAGTGAGAGTAGAATTAGATCAACTGCAGTACATCTGTGACTAAATTTAACTCAGAAAAGTAGAGTTTAAAAGAATAAACAAGTGTATTTGCAATTTAGAAAAGTAGAAGGTACATAAGTCTAATGACTTGTTGAGAATTACATTTTAAAAATAAGGGAAAATGTGAACAGAAACTCATCTCTGTTAGCTTACAGCAATGATGTCTTTCCACCTCTTGTAGAGCTTGTCTACTGTTGCATAAGTACAGAACAACTGGCATCATCTGGCTCTATTTTATCAGATAAACAGGACACTTTCTAAGCATATTAGCTGAAATCATATCCTGAACATTTATTCTTTCCACCAAGTCAGTGAGTCAGAGTGAGTTTTATTAACAGTGAAAGAGACTACAACAGGTATAGAAAATCCTCCTTGATCTTACACAGATCAAAAAGAAAATGTTTATGCATTTATATATTTATTTATGTATTCACCATTGATGAGTACATCTCTAAGTGAACATTTTCCTGGCTGTGAGAACAGGACAGATGAGTCCTCATTATTGTGATTTATTTGTGGAAAATGTAATGTGACAAGGTTTGTTTATTTTACCATATCTGTTTTTCCTTACTGTACAGTCAAATATATCCTCCAGTTAGACTTGTCTTTGAAGTTGTGTGATAGACCCGAATGTCACTTCAATGACAATGTCTTTTTGCAATGCAATTTCTTAAGTTCACCAAAAAATATGTTGTTTTGTTGCAGACTATCAGAAAATTTGTATGTGCACTGTGAATCTGGCATTTGGTAGCATAGCACAGAGTCATATTCAATCACCATCAGCTGATGGACTTCAAATACTACATCTATATTTTAAGGAAACACAAGATATATACACAAGACTTCTATCTAAAATAAATTCAGATGTGATTTGGATCACTCCTAAATAAGTGATGAAGTTATAGGTTGAGAAACAAGTAGTTTGTTCACCAAAGGTTTGAATTGCTGTCTCTTGTTTGGGGAGTCACAATCTCACCTCTCTGGGTAAAGTAGTGAACCCCAACAGAAAGTCAGATTCAGATCAGTAAATACAAACGGCATTTGAATAAAGTAAATAAAATTTGGCAGCTGGCTAGATAATCATCCTCTTAAAGGTAAGCTACAGATATCTATAGATATTTCAATCATTGGCCATTAATGAACAACTGCAAAATACATTTGACAAAAATTTGCGGAATAGTGGATGAGTAACCAAATAGATGGAAAGACATAAAAAAAAAGATACTGTAAAACTTTTGAGTGTAAAATGATGTTCACAGAAATTTTAGCGAACACTGGAACTATGTGGGAAGGGTGAGCTTATACCATTCAACTCCACAAAATTTTATATTTCAAACTCATTAGGAGGAACGTTATGTAACAGTTCAGCAATAAGACAATTCCCTTTAGTGAAATTATTTAACTATTTGGTTCAGCTAAGGAACCAAAAGAAAATAAAAATCTACTTAATACCTTAAATCTAACTGCTTGCTTTTGTTTCTTTTCTTTTCTTTTATTTATTTATTTATTTACTCATTCATTAATTTAAAGGCAACTACATTTTGATTGTAGTAGAGGGACCCAGCCTAAGAGAACTCTCTATTTTATCTTTCTGGTTGGATTACAAGTTAGTTGGCTCTTCATTTTTTCCATTTGTGGAAGGCATGGAGGTCAGACTTTTTCAGATATCAGGAAAAAATTAATCTTCAACTGTGGCATATATTTTCTGGCAAATATAATTTTCTTTTAACTATCAAGAGACCCTGTACCAGGCAGAGAAAATGCTCTCAATGTCTTTAGGAGACCATATAATCTAGTTACAATTAAATTAATTATTTGAATTAATCAGTCCAATATAAATTTAAAGAGTACATTTCACCTTTATTTCCCCAATTTACTTGTCTAGGCAGGTAAATTAGGAGCTAGGTCCTCTTTCTTTAGCAATCTCATCAGAATCTGTGCTGGTTAAGTTGGTTAAGATATTTCTCCCACAGATGCATTGATCTTTACCTTATGAAACTTCACCCAAACTTGATTCTGATACAGCAATTTCAATGCTGTATCAGAATCAAGTCACCAGCCCAGTTCCTTGACCCAATAAAACAGGCAGCCAAATGTATTACCACCAAGTAAAACCCAAGCTGAGACTCACAGATAGAGTAGCACTTAAACGGTCTATATAAAAACTTCCAGTCCTTTGTCACTTGCCTCCTTGAGAGAGTTGATCCAGTCTGTTTTCCAGTAGTTATTAAGAGTACAACAGGTGTTAAGGTGAGGCTTCCTGATCAGGATGGGGGACAGGGACATTTCTCCTGCAACTATGGAAATGCAGGAGAAAGCTCAAGCATAGGCTAGAGATCAGGGAGGAGCCATGAACACAGGTGAAGGAGGGATGACTGGAAACTGGTGTCTTGAGTACCCTCCTTAGTCACTGAGACATTCATACATTGTCCTAAAAACCACATTCCTCTGACATTTCTTCAGCTTCCAGATGTTATGGATGAAGCCAGAAGCAAGAAACAGTGTCCCAAATCCAAAACTTTACAGTACTATTACTTTTTCGTGCCTTTGTTGATGCAGAAACCACAGAAACATTTAAACATATCTCTCAAAGACTCACTAACTGCTCTCCATACATGGGCAGCCAGTCCACACAAACTAGACCCTGTACAAGTTCAGGAAGATTGTCTACAACTGAACAGCCAGGGCCACCATTTTCCCCAAGGAGCAGTAAATTGAGAGCTGGACCAAACATGAATTAATCTGAAAAGACAGAATTTCTAGAAGGTTGCGAGCAGCTAATGAGACTGTATGTTGTCAGGTGACAGGAAGTCTATCCAATGAATCTGACGGACATCTGTGACACTAATTTAGGATCCATCAATACTCTTAACAAGTTTCCAGGGCCTGTTCTAGACACCAAAATCATGTACCAAAGTCATACACCAGCTTAGCCTCAGTTCATACTTTAACCTAAACAAATGCAACAGCTAACTCCTTTGCTCTCGCAACTGCTGTTCAAAATTGCCTGGATGCGTTAGGCAGAATCTGTCCCAGATGTCCTCTTCCACATACACACTGCCCTACATGTCTCCTCTGCATTCCTGTATGTTAACTCTAAATAATTTCCTCTTTTCTTTTCACAAAACACTGCAATAATTTCCTTTCACTTTCACTCCTCATTTCTGATAAATGCTTGCAGACACTTGAAAATGAGCCCTTCAGTCAAATTTCTCTAAGACATCAGGCCTCTGGAAATCTCAGACTCCAGTAACAGAACCCTGCAGTCTAGGAACTCTCTAGGATATCTCCTGAAAAGCTTGTTATAGTTTAGCCGTCTCCAAAATATATACCTCTCTTAAAATCTACCACTCTCAAAGGTCCAGAAGGAAGTAGCAGACATTAATGAAAGTGAAGAGTCCCACCGGGACTGGGACAGTCCCACCATTGTGACATGGATGGTCAATAAGGGTAACTAACTTCAAACAATCCCTTTCCTAAGAGTATAAGATGTAGGTATGTAAGAAAAAAGAGTCCACTGGCCCACTAGGCTCACCAGAGATAGAAGATGCTGAGTAGCTGTTCATGCAGCAAAGGAAGAGGTGACCTATGCATAGACTTCTGGTACAGAAGACTAGTGGGCAATATTAGGAGGAAAAAGGGGACATATTACAATAGTAGAAACAGCAGGAAGAAGAAATGGTACAAAATGGATCTTTTTAAGTTTCTTTGTGCTCTGCAAAAATCTCTGAGAAGGATGTGTTGAGAAGGATGTGTCAAGAATTATGGTTCTGATCTAGTGGAAGCTCTTCCCTCCAGTGACAGCACCATTTCAAAAGAAACAGCAAAAATCAACAGGGTTCATTCACAGTAGTGTTGCACTGAGGTTACAGCTCCCTTTTTGCCTTGATAACTTGGACAGGATTTTAAGTCAGTAAAGCATTGAAGAGGTATTTCTAGTACTTTTCATGCAAAAAATACTCCAAAAGAGTAAGAGGCCTTTAAACTTAAAAAAGACTGGACTGATTGAAATATAAATAGAACATTTAACTTTTTAAAAAGAGAAATTAAAAATTTCATGTGGAATAGATATAAGAATTTTAAATAACCAATTCACTGTGTCAGTGAAGGCAAGTCTTTGATTCCAGGAGCAATTTCAGTATACTTAATGGCTTTCTGAGTCCCACCAAATCCACAAAATCCCTCTGGTCCCATAATAAAAGGAATGTATGTCCTCAAGATCATCCCTGGAATGTTCTTCTCCCTTTGCACACTTGGTGGTTCCCTTGGGAGAAACAATATCAGTCTCTGTTCACAGCAGTGCATGTGACCTGTTTTTCTTTAAGAAACAGCACGCAACAGTGGAACCAGAAAGCAAAATAGATGCTGTTCACTACTTTGACCATGACATCTTTGCAGTGAGGAGAAACATGATGACTGCTGGACCAGACTTGCCATTAGCAATGTAGAAGAGGTTGTCTTCTCTGAAGGTCCAGTGTTTCCCTGTGAGATTTTTTCCTGTGTTGCTGAACTTGTGTCAGCTATGGAGCTGTCTATCCCTTTTGATTTTGCTCTTGTAAGTCAAATCAAAATGTTTGAAGAGTTATTTTTTGCACCTCTGAATTGGGCAGAGTCAAAATCTCAGTGGCTATAGGATTGCTGAGGAAAAACATGACCTATCATGAGCAACCTATATGAGCTTATTAGATATTTGTATATATTGCTCTGTTCTCTGGCTCTCTGCGGCACCACTGAAGTGTTGAGTGCATTTGTAAAGCACTCATTGTGATGATGGAGTTGAACAATCCGTTCATGAAGCCTTCTGTTTCCCCTTCTGACTTTCCTTCAATGTCAACTGCTGCTGAGAGATGTGGAGTCCTTAGAAGAAGCAAATTAAATTATAGCAGCCAGGTTGGTGGAAAAAAATTCAGCACAGGCACCCTTTGAGCCTTGCCCGAGGGTTGATGCCCAAGGGACACAAGAGATGCAAGGGAGATTAAGAGACTGAGTATGCACAATCAGATGTGTTCACCTTTTTTTTAGTTTGGTCTGAACACCACAATGTTCGATCTGCAGGAATGAAATGCTATTTGAAGACCTGTGGCTGGGAGTCTAGATGCATTTAAAGGAACAGGAACACATGAGTACAGTCACAGACCTCTAAAAAAAAACATGTGTCTCTATTGCTTTTGATGGGCTCAAAGAATATTTTATCTTTTTTTCTATGGATTTAATGACAAGTTTATGTGCTCACGACCTGCTTCTATCATTCTGAGAATATATAGTGAAAACTGAAAGCCAAAAGTGATAACAAAATATAAATTGCTTTATAAAGATTAATCTTACCATTGTTGTACTAGTTTGAAAAGAAACCAGTGGGAGATCGCAAGTCAGAATTATAATTTAATAGGAAAAATGCAATAATACAAGAAAAAACACTGACAGAGTCAGGATACAACCTGACACCCTGCCAGTCAGGGTGGTAGTAGCAGTCCAAGTGAAGTGGTTCAGTTGAAGCCATAATCCCATAGAAAGTCTGGTCTCCACCTGAAGGTTCAGCAGTAGCTCTTGTCCTCTGGGAATGCAGTAGGCAGGGCTGACTTGTGCAGTTCCAAAACCCAGGTTATATCCAGTTGGGAATGCTTGAATCCCCCTCCCCGCTGCCCCAGGCAGAGCATCTGACAATGGGATGAAGTAATTCTGATGAGGCAATTCCATGAGTCATGCTGTGTGTTCTTGACAGTCCATTAACAGAGATAGTCCCCAGAGGGAGCTATCAGGGGTGAGTCATGGCAGGAGACAATGAACAGTACCCCATCTGTTTTAACAGCTTGTGGAGATGGTAATAGTATATATCTTAGATTGCAACCTAGGACAATTCCTTAGACTGATCTAGGACATAACACTGGAAATAGAAATACAGGAGACTGAATCTTTGGCTTAATACAAAATCTGGTGTGAAATTCACACTGAGTACAAAAAATCAAGTTGAAATCTTGAACACCATAACAAGGAAAAGCCAAATTTGTCATGGTATTGTTCTGTGTTGTACTTGGATGATTGAAATTTTATTTAAAGATAATAATGAAGACACAAAAGCATTACCATGTCACCAAATAAAAATAGATACTTTGAGACTGCCTTAAGCTTCATTAAGACAAATGTCAATACAATCAGTCCAAGCTTTATAAAGTATGCTCCAGTAACTAAGGAAAAAGCATAAATGAACTGGAGAATCACAAAAATGTGTTTGTGGGGACAGTACATAGTGAATCAGTAAAGTGTTGTGTTAACCTGTCTAAAAGATTTGCTGTATGACAGAGCTTATTTTCTTACAGAAGATCTCTGCAGAGATCTCCATCTGTGCTGCACAATGCCCCCTTCCATCTGAAAACTCAACTTTTAATAGGTCTAGTAACAATGGAAGAACTAAAAATATTTTCTTCTCTCTCCTTGTACGTGTCACTTCTGTTTTTTTTATTCTCCTCTTATAATCTTTTCTGCTGTTCATCTAAAAAGTTGAGTGAAAAATTTTTAAGCCAACGAAAATATATGGTCAGGATGCCACAAAGGCCAGGTCCCAACACACCATCCTAAACAGGAGCAGGGCAGTAAGGGGGCACTGGGGCATCCCAAGGCACATGTCACTGAGATGGGAACCAGTCAAGGCTAGGCTGGGACATGGGCCCAGAAATGGTCCTGGCTCAGTGGTGCCCACGACCAGGAAGGGCAGAGCTGCGGGGTGCTGGAGACCAGCCTTGCTGTGGTGTCACTGAGGCAAGAGCTCATGTCCTGAGAGGGGTGAAATGGGGTCCTGGGCCATGGGCAGAATTAGGGAGACTTAGGGGACAAGGACAGTAGGTCCTACAGTGTCCTCATGGCCTATAAATACATATTAATTTTACAGAAACATGGTACAGAAAAGTTGTAGTGTTAGAAATAATTATTTTCATAGCATTTCAAGTGCATCTGAATGTAAGCTCTAGTTTCCCAGACAATTAGGTCTTCTCTATGAACATTATTCTTAATAAGAAGCTTCACAGTGGTTTTCAAAAAGCTTCAACTTCCTGTGGAGTATTGTGTTATCCTTCCTAATACCTGTACTAAAATCTCAGAACTATGAAAAGTGATTTGCAATTTATTAGTTTTATCACCTCTTCAAAAAAAGGTTGTTTTAGAGATCAAAGAGAGATCTGAAATCCCAAACATCTGATAAAATTAAAACTAATGCTATGTTAGAAGATAAGGACTGGCTCCAGCATAGGACAACCTCTGCACATCATAAGTAGCTGACAGAGAGAGACTAAAAGGGGTTGTGATGATAATGAGGTGGCAAGGGAAAACTCACTTAATCCTCTTACTTTAAGGTGTCAAGAACTAAAAGCTTTTCTATACTTTTTCTTATTCCAGCTCCTTTGGACTAGTGTTTTGATGTTGAAATGGGAGATGTAAAATAAGGGAAATAAGGACATCATCCTTTTATCTTTCATAGCATGACGCAAATCAGAAAAAATGTTTGCATGTCTGTAATTTTTTCTGATAGACCAGTATGAAATATATTTTTTTTATATCATATTCTAAATCCAAGTAAGCAATTTATATGATGATACATAATACAGATCTCCAAAGAAAGGGGTGTGGAAGGATGCATTCTCAAACAGAAAACTCAAGATATATTGGATGTTAACTGCATATGGGTGGAGGGCTTGAAGAACTGATTTTCTGTAAATCCGTGAAATGGTAAGATGTCATAAGAAACCTGAAGAGCATGAAGAGCATTTGGTGCATGAAGGACTTAAAAGACTTCATTGACTAAACATCAACATGAGGATCAAGGCATCAGCAAACTCCATCATTAGCAGTACTGTAGTTCTCTAGAATTCTTTAGCATCTGAAAATGGTCTCTAATTGGTGAATTAATAACAACTATGAATATGCAACACAAAATATACCAACAAAATTAAGGCTTGCTCTTACTGATTTTTTAATCCCTAGTGTAAACTTTCCCAATACTTTTTTCTAAGTGGATAATGGCTGCAAAAGGACAAAGAGAGGTATATGCACTGATGTACATGGGCAGGGTGAGATACACATGGATCTCATACTGAGATAGTGACACATGCTCTGAGATGTGTGCAGATAGATTATGCATAGCAACATAGGCATGTTCCAGCAGGCAGAGTTCACTCTTGTTATTCTGATCGCTTGAGGTTCTGATACAAAACCAAATAAATGTCAGCAAAGGCACTAGAAGATGGCCTCAAATCACATCATTGAAGGTGTCTAAAATAGAGGGAAATTCTTATTTGACATTGTTATCGATAATCTTCTGAAATCTGCAAAGGTCAGAAAATAGACACCACACACTTTTCTATTGGCAAGAAAGTCTATGAAAAAGGGAATGTATTCCTTCAGGTTTCTTAGTTGATTGGCAGTTTCACACATTTAGACAATACATTCAGAATATTCAGAAAATACATTTTGTGGAGGAATGAAAATGTTGTTTTTAATGAAAAAAGTCCCATAACTACATGACTGGCATCTCTGAAGAAGCGTCATATACATTTTATGGCTCACAATGAAATCAGAAATCAGGAACAATGAAGGCACTCTGTGAGGAAGTCCAATATTGGAACCTTCATGTGGTATAAGTTGAAAAATATTTTACTGGAGGTTAAAGTTACCACACAGCATGCACAGACCACAGTAAAAGTGTGAAGGAAGATTAAACACTGAAGTACTGAGGTTTTTTTAGTTATTGCAGGCTGTTCTGGTATTTACTGTTTCTCTAAACATATATGTAAGGATACATTTTGCCTATGCATAACATGTTCTGCTGTTTTTCTTTATCTTAGGCATCAATGAACTTTGAAGCTTTATTCTTGTCATAATACAAAACCACTTTCCAACTTTTATGACATTTGTGTTCCAGTAAAAAATGATGAGTTTTTATTTGGGCATATCTTTCTGTATCCATACTCATACACACAAAGGGACCATGTTGATGATCAGAGGAGACTGGAGCACCCCTGCTGTGAAAACAGGCTGAGAGAACTTGGGGTTATTCAGCCTGGAGAAGACTCAAGGAAGACATTATAAGAGCTTTTCAGTATCTGAAGAGGGGCCTACAAGAGAGCTGGAGAGGGACTTTTTGCAAGGGCATGTAGTGATAGAACAAGGGGGAGTAGTTTTAAAACAACATGGGTAGGCTTAGATTAGAAATAAATTCTTTATTGTGAGGGTCGTTGGGCACTGAAACATGTTTCCCAGAGAAGCTGTGAATGGCCCATCCCTGGAAGTGTTCAAGGCCAAAGTGGATGGTACTTTTAGCAACCTGGTCTAGTGGAAGGTATCCTGGCCCATTTTGGGGGGGTAGGAATTAGATGGTCTCTAAGGTCCCTTCCAACCCAAAACATTCTATGATTCTATGATTTCATGACCTTCATAGAGTCAAGTAAACAGAGCTGTTGAGAAGTACTCTGGACAGCTTAAACAGATCTTATTATTACTACATCAAGAAAAAAAAATCTGTTGCCATAAAATCGTTATACATTTAAAGTCAAGGGTAAAAAAACCCCAACAGTTAAAATTCTTCTACATTAAAATGAAAGAATGCCAGAATATTTGGGTTATAACTGCCTTTCTTCGGCACTGGAAATTAAGGACATTTCCTGCAAGTTATTTGAGATGTTCATACAGCTGTGCCACACTATTTCCTTACTCGCTTAGCTTTTTAGGCTCCATAAACCCTTATCTTGAATGTCTAAATTGGGATTTCTTATGCTTGTAAAGTTGAAGATCTTTTCTTCTGTTTCTGTTCTTTCATACATTGACATAATTACATCCAGTGAGGATGCATTTACTTCACAAAATGGACAGAGTAGCTCAGGGTACATGGTCTAGTGCTCTCCTTTTAGACAAATGAAATGGTTATCAAAACCAAAAATTTTTATTTCCTTGAGTAAAAAATTCCCTTTGCTACAATGGAGTGATCAACTATTAATAAATGTGAGCTTCATATCCTACAGAAAAAAATTCATTTCCCTGTTCTTTCAAAGTAATTTCAAAGTTAAAGCAAACTTTATACAAATCAGACTGCTTTTTGAACTATAGTGACATACTACTGAACTAGAATCACTATTGGTGTTCCAGGGACCTCTTGAGAACATCAAACTCTCCCCAAATCTGGCAAAGTTAGATTTACCAGTTCTACCTGGACTGAAATGCAAACATGTAAGTCCTGCCCTACAATGTATTATTGGATGAATTGCTGATGTGGAAAGACTCTCTCATGAAAAATAAGTAGATCCCTTCAGTACATCACATGTGCCTTTTCCCTGGATTGGGATGGAAATGAAAAGCAAACCAGCCTGGTGCTCCAATCCTGTTAGTAGACCTAAGCCTCCTGCTTGCACTTAAGCTGTGCTGCAGCTGTTTGATGCTTCTTCCACTTTTCATTGCTCTGAGCTACTGTCTAGCCTGGACATTTGACAAATTGTTCAAGTTAATCTGATTAGATACATGCTTTTTACATCCTCCTCAGAATGTTTCCTTGATAATTTTCTAGATATGTTTTTATTAAACCACATTAATGTTGTACTTTTTAGACAGATGACTTTTATTTGCAGCTCTGCACTCACCCTTCAGAGCCAAGAATGTGAGCACAATTAGAAGCTCTGAATAATCTTAATCTTTAAAATGATATTGTCTCATCAAAGAATTTTCTGTGGCTGATACATGGTAGCACATTATTTAGACTGGGCTTTGTCCTCAAACAGTAGAACCTTTTAATAGCTGCCCAGAATTTGTCTTATTTAGCCATGAAAGGAGGATGAACTATTATGTCTTTGGAAGGAATCTGAGGGAAACGAGAGGTTTTTGTTCTTTTTTTTAAGTGGACATACCTTGACATGTTCTTTAGTTTTCTGGTCTGATGAGTTATATCTATTTTTTTTTTTTTTCCAACTTAAACAATTCCCATATATATATCACATTCCTCATTGCATTCTTAAAATTATTTTGGTCTTCACAAATTTGTTGTCCCTTAGCATTCACTGCAGAGAATTCTTCACAGAAGCAATAAAAGTTCATGAAACTGAGGTGATAAGAATGGAGCTTTTTGTACAAAACTAACAACTCAGTTTTATGTTTTTTGTGCTTATAATTGTTTTATAGCTCTAATTCTCTTTTTTTATTACACATTCTTCTCCACATTTGTGTCTTGGAAAGTTGAGAGAATTAAGGATATACTTCTCAAAAGTGTAAAATCTTTCATTTCAGAAATAACATTGTGAGTACTGCCACTGTATTATGTAGTTCCCAGCAGATGATTTTACAGGATGAGTCTCTTTTTTGTAGAAACAACTCAAAATATCAATTGGTAATTTACTCCTATTCTTACCCAGTACAAGATGACTTCCATTACGAAAATGGAAATGTACATTTTTATGACTATGATATTGTAATTCTGGTAAAGTTTTTCACTTAACTTTAAGAAAATATAATTGTATTTGCTGATATAATAATCAGCACCAGATGTGAAAAATATCTTTGATTAGAGAATGAAAGCTATAATCCCTGTTGTTTTCTGTGAGTTTATACTAGACTGCAATCACAACAATTTAAGGTGTAACATCATCCATTGCAGCGACTTTTCTGAAGCTAAATTATGCCTGGACTCTAATGAGACTGTGAGTACAAATACAGGTACCTACTGCTGCAAAACAAACCTTGGGGGCCTTAGTTTTGTTTATCTAATAAAAAACAAGAATATTCAGTATGGGTCAAATGCACATGTTATTTTGTAAAGTTTTCTTAACACAGTAGAATTTATTAGGCAGAATCTAGTCAAGAGATTTGTCTACCTCTAGAGCTGCATTGTTAATGACAGACATTGAATACACATATTAATTTTCTACAGTTCACACAGTACAGGACTTTTTTCTTTATCCCAGCCGTGTTCTCTTCTCTCAAAATTCAAGTGTTTCACCACGTTATAAGTTTCCCTAAAACAAAAAAAATTGTTTTTTCAGATGTTCTTTCTTTCATTCTTCCTTCTTTTCAGAAGAGGCAAGGAAAGAATATATTTTAAGCTATTTTAAATATTTCTCTTATTTATCAGAAACATAATTTGTACTTATTTTGGTATTTGGGTGTTAAGTATAGAATGAAATCCAAACACCTAAAGAAGCTGAAAGAATCACACTGATTGTTGGAGCTGAGCATTTTTGTCACACATTTATCTTCCCTTCCTTTTGTCAGCTTTTTGTAAACGTGGTAAATGCATTAATCAGACTGTGCATGGATTTCATAGGCATTGCTGCATTTCATATTCTATTAATAGATGACATGTTTCCTATGCACAATATTGATTATGAAAAAATCTTAGAGCTGAAAATGTTGTTTCATCCAAGGTTAAATTAAGTTTGGATTGTGTATTGGGTTTTCATGGCCTGGGTTTTGGTAGTGGGGGCTACAGGGGTGGCTTTTGTGAGAAGATTCCAGAAACTTCCTTCATGTCAGACAGAGCAACTCTGTGACAGCACCAAAGATGGATGTGCCACCGGTCAAGGCAGGGCCACTTAAAAATAGTGGTAACACCTCTGTGATAACGTATTTAAGAAGAAAGAAATAAAGTTATTGCAGAGTTGTAATTGCGGCCGGAGAAGAAAAGGGTGAGGACATGTGAAAGGAACAACTCTGCAGACGCCAAAGAGGTGCTTCAGGCACCTGTGCTGCGATTCCACTCCAGCCTGTGCTGCAGACCACGGTAAGGCAGCTCTGTCCCTGCAGCCTATGGAGATCCATGGGAATGCAGAAATCTACCCACAACCCATACACAACATCCATGCTGGAGCAGGTGAATGCCTGAGAGGAGGCTGTGACCCCGTGGGAGGTCCTTGGAGAGAGGAGCACCCACTGTAGCAGCCTGCCCTTGAAGGAGTGTACCCCATGGAAGAGTGACACACACTACAGCAGTTTGTGGAGGACTGTTGCCCGTGGGATGGACTCATGAAGGAGAAGTTCATGGAGAACTGTATCCCATGGAAGAAACCCTGCAGTGGAGCAGGGGAACAACTCCTCTCCCTGAGCAGTAGGAGGAACAAACTGTGATGAACTGACCACAACTCCCATTCCCTGACTCCCTGCACTGCTGGGGAAGAAAGTAGAGTTGGGAAAAAGGGAGGGGTGGAGGAGAAGGTGTTTTTAAGGTTTTATTTTAATTCTCATTAATCTACTCCAAATTTCCATACACATTTACAGATGAATATGAAACTTTGTTTCTGGAAGATTGTATAAGTAGAATTAGTGCTATATTTTTGTCTGCTGTCAGCTGTTTTTAAGGTACACCAATAAGGCTCATAACGTTTTCTTTTCAAAGCCTGAAACTGAAATGTCTAAATTACAGCTGCTGTCCAAAGACTTTTCTGTTTCTTTCTGGCCTGATCCTAGCCATGGACACCATGTCCTTACCAGGAAACACAAACAAAACAAAATATATATGATTATTTAGTATAGTGAAATAGATTTAATGTTTCTAATGTTTTATCAATAAACACTGTAATTACTTTGACTAAAGGTAAATGTCTCCACATGCTTTCTCTGTAAGTTTCCATTCAGTTGAAAGATTATATCACTGTCAGTGTCTTGAAAAAAAAAAAAGTCTTGACTCACATATTTCATTCTGTACTGACAGTGAAGTTTATGGATGAAATGTATGATACTACCCTGAACTCAGACAATCCTAGAAGCTTAGCATACCACTAATTAAACTACTGTCAATGAAAAATTCTGAAAGTAGCCGCAGGAAAGTGTCTGAGATCAATTGTGTCTAGATTTAATAACTTAATAGAAATTGATGATGCACGTCTTGGGTATCTCCCAGATAGTGATGTAGTCGAGCCACTCTTGTAAAATACCATGTCTAATCCATACCTTTCTGACATAAATATTTTGTCATTATAGAGTTCCCATAGCACTTTGGAACCTTTTTTACTGCTGTGCTGAGACAGAAAACATTCAGTTTAGCAGGCTGCAGCATCTGCAAATAAGGCCTTGTGATATATTGAAACACATGAAGACCATCCAAATAAAGCAACTCATGAGAGTATTTAAAATGGCAAAATATATCCTTTTTTTTTTGGTCAGAAAAAGATCCATAAAACCCATATTTTGGTAAGGTGAAGTTTTCAATAATACTTTCAAAGAGAAATATTCTTAATATATTTATTTAAATAAATTCAAACCTTTTCTTTACTTTTTACCCAACACAGCACATAACAAATATGTCAAAAATCACAGATTTTTCTAGTAATTGATAGAACATGTTGTTATTACAGTAACAATATTATGATCTTATTAAGTGTATCAATTACATATTTTGAATACAACTGTAATATGCCAACGTTCATAATGATCTGTGTATAATTACTACATGGTCTAAAGAAGGCCAAGTGAAAGTGACATTTAAGTCAACAGAGCAGAACAGTGAACTAACTGATCTGGGAAAAAAAACTGTGAGGAAAATTGGCAAGGGAATCAAATCATATTATGCTGCAAAAATATTAGATTTCTGACGGTATTTTTTTTCTTGCCGTTCTGAAATTTTGGTAAGCCAACATTAAGAAATTCTACTTTCAGTTTTATGTATTATATAGTTTTCTTTTCTTCTATTACATGGCCAATGGTTCAGTTATTTTCTCAAGCAGTTCTTTTTCATTGTGATACTAGATAAGTAGGCAATTAGCAGCAGCACTCCTCAGTGTATTTCATGATATTCTCATTGTCACTGTCCTGAATTGCTCAGGAGTTAAATTATTGCTTTGAATAAACACTTTCAGATGTCTTATTTTCCCAACTTTATTTATTTTTCTAAGTTTAAAACGTTCTTTTAAAAGGTATCCAAGCAATATCTATGAAACCAGCTTAAAAAGATTCCAAGGTCTTTTTTCTAATTAGGAAATGTTGCAGTAATCCAACTAATTGATTTAAGTGCAAACACATAAATTTCAAAATGAAGCTAAATAAGTCTTAAGGGCTGATGGTCCCTTGGTAATGCAAATAAGGGTCAGCACAATTTCATGGCAACTACCCAATTACGTGATTGGGAACAAGCTTTGAGAGATGTTCACACAGAAAGTAAAGAATCTTTATTGCTCTCTGCTGCAAAACTGCAACTGTCTTTTTCAAATGTGGGTTTCTTTTTTTTCAGAAAACAGTGTGATATTCTGAAAAAACTTTTGAATTTTATTTTAAAATTAAGTTCAATAATATCTTTACTTTTAAAAATGATCAATATTTATGTTAACATTTTATTATTCTATATTATTATAACAATAATATATTCTATTAATAGCATTATACTGTTATATATTAATATGTAATGCTATTATGACAATATATATTAACAGTTACAAATATTACAAAATATCAAAATTAATAATAATATATTATGAAATAATAATTTTTATTACCAAAAAGCATAAAATTTGAGGGACCATTTTATATTCTTTTTCTTCTTTTTTTCCTCCTCTTCTTTCACTCCACACTAAAATTTTTCTTATCACAAGACCACTCTCAGATACAGTTGCAGTTATTGATGACTCTTGTCTTAGTCCTTTCAAGTTCACACACTTTCAAGTCATTTCAAGAAATAAGACTATTAAGGTCCTAATTAGATTCTAATTTAATGTGGGTGTGTCTCTCATCACATATATTAAGAATCATTCAGTGTTAGAACTTAACTACTAATATTCTAGTTTAACATGCTTGAGGTAGCTCTTGAAACAATTAACATGCATCTGAAAAACAGTCTGATTGTAGCTTCCACAGATTTTATTCCTCTGTCTCACTTCTTACTGTCATCCTCTACCTCTACCTTTTTCCAAAACAGGAGAGCAAAAGGGACAATTTACAGGACCAAAAGATGCTGGCTTCATTTTGCCTTAGGCTGTAGCACTAGAATACAGAAAAGACTAAGTTATTTCAGCTAAAATAAAAAGAAACCTGAAGCTTTGTCAAATTTCTAATTTTAGAGTTGAACTAGAGCTCAAAATGCTGAAATTAGATAATAATAATTAAAAAGCCAATTTACTTCTGACCAGTACCACAGAAACTGGCTAACAGTCATCAAGAAATTATCCAAAATGGAATCAACTCTCCAAAAATAAGACACAGCTTGAGCTGTTCTTTGACATCTTGAAGACAATAGGAGAAATTGCTTGGCAGAGTGGAAGAGACTGGTAGTAGAAGCAGGTTACAAATCCTCCCCTCAAGGAAATGCAAGTACTGGAATAAAAATGTTAGAACTGCAAAGTTTGAGAAACACCAAATGAGTAAATATTGCGATGTGAAGGTCTTAATCCAAAGGCATATGTAACACAGTTTTAATCAGTACTACACCATACCATGAAAGCAGAAAAAGAATCTGCCTCCATCATTTATCATTACATATCTGATATGGACTGACTCCAGGGCAAATATAGATCACTGTGAAATCTGAGAGGGCATCTTATTTTGCTGTATATAAAGTTATGGAAAACCTACCCTGTCCTCATCTTAAAAAGATGTCTGAATAGGATGTAGAGTCATCTACACACTGAGCATCATTACACATATGCAAATTTTTGATGCATTCAAGTTGCTTTCATCTAACTGTAGGCATTTAATTGAGATGCCTGGCTTCCACAGGGTCTCTCTAGAGTCAGCAGAGAGAAGAAAGTATTTCCTCCAGGTAATTCAGGCCATCACTCTCATAATGTGGAAGTGCACTGATTAGAGGGATAGCTTAGGGTGATGAAGGTCCTCTGTGAAGTACTTCATACTTGAGGTTAGATTGACTATATCTGAGGGTTATGTTTTAAACAGAATTTATATAAAGCCTGAAGCAGCTTGGCCTGATTTAATTCACTGAGCAACTCATATAATATACACTGTATATTTAAGAAATGTGCAACATTTATGCAGTCTTTTTGACTAGCATTAGAATATTCTGATGATTCATAGATTAAAAAAATAACGTATTTTCACAGATCTACTCTCCCTGCACTAGCAATTCCTAATGCTCAAGGGATTCACGGCAATACACCACGAGTTCCTACCTTTCCAGGGCAAAGTCTCCCTGGTTTGCATAATGGATTCTGTCCATTACAATGCCTGCGTCTAGTCATCCATCTTTTCAGTCCTAGGCATCCCCTGCCTGAGCTCCAGCAGGCAGAAATAATTCAACTTCTCTTTCAAGAAAACCTCTGGCTTTTACACTCATATACAGCCTCTTTTTTGACTTGACTTACAGTCTCTCACAGATGCTTATAATTCTCTTAAACCACATAAATTAATACAGAGGTAATGATGAAAACCTGTCAGAAGAATTATCCTTACATATGTTTTCCATCTGTTGATAGCTACTCCAGATGCTTTTGATCAAGTACTGAGACATACAAGCTTGTTTTTTACAAGAAAGTAGAGTAGAAGTCAGAATTAGTATGCAAACACTGCAAAGAGGAAAGATATTTGTGCAAAAAGTTGTGTTTTGTTTTTTTTTCTTTAGCAGCAGGCACATATTTTAGAGGCTGCAAAGCGGTATAAAGTGAGGAGCTTGGGAAGGTAGCATACACGTCCACCTGACTGTATACCTATCATAGGCAAAGGGTGCTGCAGCTTGGCCAGTTCTGCCAGACTGATTGCCGTGCAGGTGATTAGAATCCAGAAATCTCCATTTCAGTGCATGAATTCTCTGTCCTACAGCCATTAGAAAATTCCTTTTTTTGCTTCCATCACCTTCCATTTCTGAAAGACAGCATCACAAAAATTTCCTGAAGCACAAGACAGTATTTCTTAACAATCTGTGTTCTCATTAAAGTCTTTCTGTATTGATACTTTTGTTACTTTTGATGCTTCTTTTTTCAGAACAATGACAAAAATGAATAGAAAAAACCCCACATGTTTAGATTTCAAAGATTAAGTAAGTTGGATCTTGATTTCAGTCCATAAGAGAATGCTGGCCCATGAATCTTTGGAAAGATTATAATATAAATAGAAACTAGATAGTTCCTTCTATCAAAATAATTATCATGTCCTCCATAATTACAGTTTGCCAAGCATGAGATGTCACAATAAGAGCTAAAGAAAATCATAATGTCCATCAATCCATCCACCCACGTGCTTCTATTTTCTATTTATTGTGCATTTCTAGTAGAAAATGCAATAATAGTTATTCTCACTTGGCTTCTGCCTGGATTCAAATACTTTTGAAACCAAAAAAAAAAGAATATCTGTAAGCATTACAGTGAGTATCTCAAAGAAAAAAAATTACGTATAGAAGAAAAGACAACAAAAGGACCCAAAAAGTAACTTGTAGCTTTTTTTTTTTCCTGTGCCAGTATGTTTAGGACTTGGTCACCGGAACATCTTTACAAGGTTGCCCATGATGTCTAAATCAGAGAGGGGGGTTAAATGTACTAATAAACCACATGACTTGGTTGTAGTTTTGCTGCATTTCACTGGAGCCTGGTGAGAATTTCATGCGGGGGCTGGGTCTTCTCAGAGCAAGAGGTCTAAGAGATGGAGCACAGTCCCCAGAGTTCCCTGTTCAGTCCAAGGAATGGCTGTTCACAGGGTAGATACACATGGAGTAGTTTTTGTCAAATCCTCACTTTTGCAGTTGTGAAACACAGGACAGAGCTCAGCACCCTCTATAACCCTGCTAAACATGTGCACAGCCAGACCTGTTGCTGTGGTTATGCTGTTGTTCAGGGTCACAGACAGGGGATTCAAATTTCTATCAGTAAATGCAATCTTCAGTCGTTTCACTACCTGTGGTGTAAACACACCCTGAAGTCATGGACCCCAGGCTGCAATCTACCTGCCAGCCATTAAAGACTGTAGACAAAAAAAAAGCACAGTCTGTCAAGCCTGTACTCATATGAGACATAAATTGCTTCCTTCAAATACACAGAGGAAGTATATCAAGCTGTGCTCCTCCTGCTTGCAAGAAAATAGCTACATAACTCATTGTTTAATCCTAGAGAAGTTACATAATCCTACTGTACATCTACTTTCCAGTCTGGTAAATGCTTTGAAATGACAAAGATTATCTATATCAGAAAAAAATACTGTAAGGTAGCTTCCATTAATGTTGCAAAATAGTTTGAGATTATTAGATAAAAGGTGCTAATATTTTGATATTTTTCTTAGATTATATTAAAATGGTAATCATTTATAATTGAAAGAGAAAAAACAAATATGGACAAAACTTAAATACATGAAAACATAAACATGGAAAACAAATAAACAGCTATAAAAAATGCCATTCAGAAGAATTCATTGAGTCACAAAAAGGCACAATATGCTTGTAAAAATACTTTTAAAACAGCAGGAACCTCATTTGGCTGCATTTCCACAGTAATACCTATTGGTGGCTTGGTAGGAGAAAGATATTTTTCCTTAAAAAAAAAACAGCTAAAAAATAAAAAGCCCTCAAAAGTGCATTTCAGAGGAAAACAAAAGTGTAACATCTGTATAATGTGGAACTGCATCTAAAATTAGATAAGGAAAACAATCTCTTGCAAAAGTATTAACAAAGCAACATGCTGTTAAAGCAGGTTTATGACACAACCTGAATGGTTTTTAAAATATGTTTCAAGGTTTTCAGGTGATGGATGACTCTGTAAAGCTCTTAGCCACTTGGCCTGAGCAAAAAGGTGATTCCAATTTTAGTTCTGGAGTTTAGAAAAAAGTCAATTAATGATATTTGAATATAAAGAGTAGAGATGGAAAAATTATCAGTAGATAAATTGTTCTATGTTTTATCCGATAAATACTTGAACTTTTTTGAAAAAGAAGTTTTGAACAACAAATACTCTACACCTAGTAATTTTGTGTGATTCACAAGACTAAAATTCCCCATTGGTTCTAAAATTTATCGCTGAAATCTTATAGGCCTTTTAAAGATTTCAACCAATACAGACATAAAAATACACATAACAACAGATCTTTTTGAGATATCAGCAGTTGTTAATATTCAATAAAAACTTTCGAGAGATACTTTTTCAAGATTAATGCAAAAAGCATATTTTCATCCTGAAATATATTATCATTCTGTATATGTACTTGAGACTGGAAAAAATATTTGTAATTATGATAATAAGCAAAACAATATTATAGTTGAGATCCACTTTCTGACAATTTGTGGAAATGGGACTGTATAGGGGAGCCAGATGATTTAAACTAGTATTTCAAATGGCACCATATGCATAGAGTTCATCTATCAATAAATCTCCTGTTATGCAGCAAAGGAAGAGATTCTCCCTCCTTTTCCTTCCATGAAACTGCTTTAAAAAGTTCTGAAAACCAATTATCAACCATTGTATAATAACACAGGGAAAAGACTGAGATGTCAATCATTTACTTGGAATATTCACTGAAAAAGTTTAAATACTCTCTAATTTGAAAATTAAGGAAAATCTAGTTTTTCTCGATATCTGAGAAGGAAAACTAACAGCAACTATTTCCCAAATTAATACTGTGAATAAATGCCTTTTACATGAGTCCCTCTACATTTATAAATTTAAATTTACAGCTGTAGGCAGTTTCAGACAATGCAAAATATGATAAGAACACGATAGGTAGGGTGTCACCTTTAAGCCAACTGGTATGAATAACCACTGAAGGAGCAGTGTGTGTGTTCAACTAAAATCTATCTAAATCTAATGTAAACTAAATCACTAGTCAGACAATTAATAAAAAAACCTAGTTTTCAGAAGCGCTGAGCATTAATAAATCTTTCTGTGAATATGAAGCTTAAAATAACCAAGCATGAATATCTTAAATACTGCATTACATGTGGCCTCTAAATCAGGCTTCTACTGTGAGAGCTGGGTATATGATTAACATAACCACAAAGAAATGGTGATTCGTATGATTGAAACTGACTATTCAGAGGTGCTTAATTTACTAAGAGATCTGTATTTACTATATCACAGAGGCTGAGAAAGTCATAGTGGAAATATGAAAATTCTCATTTAATGAAGAGTGGTTTGGATAAGATTGCTGATCAGTGTTCAAAATAAGGGAGTATTTACTGCAGTGATGAGAACAAAAATAAAGTTCTTTAGAAGGAAAATACTTTTGGGTCCTGTTGGGAGATTCTATAGTCCTATTGGGAGATTGTATTCAAACTGTCAAAGTAAGTCACAAGCAAATAATTTGGATTTATATCAAACCTCCACCTCAAGTATTGCTGAGTTAAATAATTATCTCTGTAAAGAATTAATAGCTTTTTGTGGCCCTTAATATACTTTGTAGCAACACAGCTCTAGTTATACATCTATATTAATATATTCTATGATATTCCTTAGATATCCATATTGGCTATTGTTTCATGTGCTAGCATTGGACACAAGTCCCCTCATCCCTTTAAACTGATAGATTTTTGAGATTAAGTAAATTTAAACATTTAGATCTCATTTTATTGATCCTGAGCTTCTGGCAGCCGTATATATTTCCTGAAACACAATACTCATATTTTCAAAATGTTACACAGATTATTGTTAGTTAACCAGACACAGACAAAAACTGTACACAAAAACACAGAGGCATGAAGAGCACATAGTCTGAGAAGATATTTTGGCATATTTACCTTTAATGGCCATTACTACTGCTTTTGTAATGTAGCAGAATAGAGGGAAAGATGCAGGAAACGTATGCAATCATACAGGTCAGTTCACATGCTGTGATCGTTATTTTTTCATTACTTCTGAATCTCTACTCAGTTAGCTAAAATAAAAGTCTAGCTGCAAGAAAGTTCAGTAAACACTGTCTTCTTTTTTTTGTCATCTTTCTTCATTCAAGTACGAAAACGTGAAAACGGGCTAGGTTCTCCCACCACACTGGTCAGCTCAAGATCTTGCCAAATCCAAAATTAAATGTAGTTCACTTCTCTGCAGGAGACTGATTGACCTGCTGTGACATTTTTTATCACACATCTACATTGTGAAATGTACTAATCCAAGTTCAAGATTCTTTATCACCTTTGCAGCCTTCTATCTGACAGGAAGATATATAGAGGCAAGCACTAGGTAGCTAGGGTAAAATATGAAGATATTGATTTTTCAGGTTGTAGCAGATTAAGTAACCTGTTAAAACCAAAAGTCATCAGGAACAAAAAAGGTTCAGGTCAAGTGCCCTCATGTCTTCAATCTAACTTGTTATTTTTGGATGATTAAGAGGAAAACATTTTTATTTCTTCAAAAGGCTGTATATTTATTGCCTTTCTTTAAAAGCTGGAGTGCTAGTGGTTGATAATACATCTTTTTCTGGACTGTAGCAAACACATATAAAAAGACCCACTGAACCTAAAACTAAAGTCAACTGTTTCTATACAAGGAGAGGAAACTTCCTGCCACTTTTTTGTTTTTGTGGAAAATGGTACCCACATGTTCAACACAAAATCCAATTTGTTATTAAAAAAAGTGATTCTTGAGAAAAATCATGATGTCTGGTGTTTCTGGTATTCCTTAAGTATGGTCACTCCTCCCTTATTCTTTCCAAAACAGAGGGAAAAATGAATTCTCAGTAATCACAAGGACAATGATATTTTGACATCGTTCTTGCACTTTCATAAAAATCTATTTTCTGTTGTCTTGCAATAGCAAGGAAATGGGACCTAAGATGATGTTCTTGTGACGTGACTTTTAAAGGCCAAACTTGAGCGGAGATGATTTAAAACTGTCCAGAAGGCGATTACGGTCAGAATGAAGGCAAAACTTTTTTTTCCAGTTTTATGATGAACCTCAAAAAAAAGTCTTTGATTAATCCTCCAAAATGACATATCACCTGCTCTATAATTTTGACAGCAATAGGACAGATGAAATTTTGGTGTATATAATACCTGGTGTTTTTTTGATGCCCTCTTTACTTCTTATAGTTATGGCATTCCAAAATAATTTACAAGGAAAACAAAGGATATTTCTTATATACAAACTTATATTGTTTTCAAGACTTTGTTGAAACCTTGTTTTTCAATTTTCAAATTTTTGAATGATTTAGACATTATAAAGCTCTCTGAAGTCAACAAATCAGTTTTTCAGAGAAGTATTTCATATTATATGACTGTAAAAAGTAAAGGGAGAAATATGGAGGGTAAAAATGGTTTAAGATTGCACTCAGTTGAGATGAAAGAAGTTAGTAGTTGCAAAATCAAAGCAAAAAAGAAGTCAGAATTGGGCTGATGGTCAAGAATTCTACATCACACACAAAAATCTAAGATCGGGAGGAGATAAAGTTAATCAAATGATGGGGAAGGGAGGCAGAAGCGAGCATCAGGCACATGTATTCAATGAACTGATGCACAAGCTAAAACCTTGCTGAGAAGCAAGATAAATCAGTAAGATAATCTCATGTAGTAAAACCCCAGTCTCACTAGGGTCATACATCCATCCTCATCTAGATATTGTTACTGATCTTCTCTAAGAGATTATTGGCAGTGTCATTGGGCTGGCAGCTGAAGTGAACTGACATTTCCAAGGAAAGAGGTATCAGAATGACAAACTGTAAATCTGGATGTGATCTTTCACAGAAAGCAGCATTCTGGTATGAAAAACAGCAGGCTGAACATGTGAAAGAACTGTTCAGCTCTAGATCTTGTTTAAAATATCAAATCAGTCTTCATTTCAATACACAGCCTATATTGCTTCTCTATTTCCATTCCCTCCAGCTCTGCTCATCACGGATTCTTCCTCTTTTGCTGAGATTTCTGTAGCATCCTCCTTCATGTGAGTCTTGTCATTTTGGAGAAAAAAATTGGCTCTCATAGTAAAAGTAGGGTGTTATTTGGGACTCTTTTATCATTTCATCAGGAAAACATCAAGACCCTTAAAGGGGTAGAATGCAATTTCTAAGTATGACATTTATACAAATCTTTGTATGATTTCTCTTTCCTGTCCAATGCAGTATTTTTGATAGACCTGTAATACGTCACAGAATGAAGAAGAGGGACTGTGCTTCTTACATTCAGACAATCTGTTTAAAATATTTTGGAATCCCTTGTTATATTTCATTGTGCAATTACCTAATACTATGTAGCTTTTCTCTTTTTACTGTTGACTGCTTACATTTGGTTTGTGTGTGTGAACTCTGTGTGACCTCTACTGTGAACTGTAAAAAAGAAGCCTCCAGACAACTGCACATATTTAAAAACAAGCAAAACATGCATTAAGCAAAGCATAAAAAGTGTTGTGGCAATCCAGTGTCTAGGGAATGGACAATATAGGCATCCAGTCCTGAATGTGAGAATTAGAGCTGCTATGTATTTTTCAGATATAGCTGAACCTGCAGAAGTACAACAGTCAGCTGGAGCTTAATAAAAAGGCAGAGTGCAAACTAGGTGGTGGGAAATAAGTTAGCTGTTCTTAGGTCAACACAAAAGTGACGGAAATCTTCCAGCCAGGAAATTTTCTGATATGAAATGGTTAAATTCAGGATTGCCATCTGAGCCCTATGAAAAGGATGAGACAATCCAAGCCATATTTAAAGAAAAGTCAAGAATATCCCTGTGAAGAATGCATGAAGATATGTTATATATGAAAATATATACAGACACCTTATTGTGGAGACTTAAGTTGGAAGACCACAGTTTATAACCAAAGTCTGCAAAATGCTCCTTTTCTGTTCCTTTCCTCTTTTCTCATGTGGAGTCAATTCTGCAATTACGTAGCATAAATAAAGCATACTTCCCCTAGACTGCTGCACAAAAATCAGTCAATATGAAAATCAGAGAACCACTTGGGATTAATGGGACGGGACTTTGGCTGATGTTGTTCTTGTTTGTATTTTTATCAACTGCTCAGAATAAGGAGAAAAGATTAAGCTGTTGCCTGCATTCTGTTTACCTCCATATGGACTTAATAATTTATGTACCAATTTTGGCTTGAATTTTTTGGAGCTTTCAAAGATACTAGAATACATAAAAGCATTTTTGATTGAAAATTTTTCATCTCATAACGATGGCAAGCTATTCATTTATTTAACTGGCTTTCATATATATGTGATTTCTTTGAAAACCTTTTGTCTCTCATGGGTTGAGGCAAGGAAGTATTTGGGAAAACAGTATCTGAGAGAAAGAGTTGGTCAAAAAACACCAAAGACATCAAACTTTACAAGAAACTGTTGTCAATTTCAGTGTGCCAAATGTGATCACTTGTGTTTAGGAACCATGTATCTGGAGTGTAACTGGTAATTTGAGTGGAAGATGGGTGTTCAGAGTGGCTTTGTTTTGAAATCATACCACTCTCCTCTTTCCCACCCTCCTACCCTAAACTTTATTGTTTTCTTTCTAGAAAAGATTGACAAGTCAGTGTTTCCCTATTGCTGACAAGATAAATTATATAATCCATAAACTAAAATACAATTAAAACATCACCAAAAAACCCGCAGTATTTTAAAAATGAAATTGCAAGTATTTTAAGTCTTAGAGTTCTCTTTGTACTGCCAAGATCTTAGTTTAAAACCTGTACAGTTGTATTAAATTCTGGTTTTATGGAGGAACATTAATTTGAAGTGCATTTCCTTTTGATGTTCCTGATACCAAGGACTTAATTCTTTGAAAGGATTCTTAGGCACATATCTCTTAGCTGAAATAAAACATATTGTGTCTTTTGTAGGTTCCTTAAAATATTGAGCAGAAATATCAGCAGAACTTGCTTGATTCTTTTCCCCCTCTACTGTTACTTAGAGACCTGAAATATCTCTCTACAAGTTTAATGTGAATAAATGGCTACTGATGGACATTATGAGAAGATAAGGAAAGACAGATGCACTGATAAAGAAATTAGACATTCCACAGTGACATTGCCACAAACCTTATGTCTTGCTTAACTGAACTCATAGCATTCATCAGGACTATCTCATTGATATGTCAGTTGGATGTTTCATGTTCAAATACACCATGCTACAGGCAGTCCACAATATCTTGAGCATTTAACTATACCTAAAGGAAAGCTCTCATATCCTGTACAAAATGACACCAGAGTTGTCACTCTCTAGGTTAACAATGACAGTGGGTATTTAGCTACATGAATTTTTCTGGCTTACCATCTGTCATCATGTTCTGTGCTTTCACTAGCACATAAAAGCTGATTACTCCACATCAGCAAGTGCAGCTTTGAAGAGCAAATTAAAATACACCAAAAGTTATGCAGTACTTTAATTGCCTCCCTGGAATGCATCCAAATTAAAATGTTTGTATGGATAAAAATGATAAGAGAACCTCCAAGGGACAACAGAACAGCTCCATGCTATTTTGTTAAGGTCAAAGGATCTCATCCAATTGAGACACAATGAACCTCAAATCCTGTGTTCAGTTTTGGGCCCCCAGCTAAAGGAGGACTTTGAGGTGCTGAAGCAAGTCCAGAGAAGGGCAATGGAGTTGGTGAAAGGT
This sequence comes from Orthonyx spaldingii, assembly GCA_013397795.1. Classification (NCBI taxonomy): domain Eukaryota; kingdom Metazoa; phylum Chordata; class Aves; order Passeriformes; family Orthonychidae; genus Orthonyx; species Orthonyx spaldingii. The sequence continues at coordinate 217,507 of VZTJ01006819.1, read as the reverse complement.
CTGGAGCACAAGTCCTCTGGTGTTTAGCCTGGAGAAAAAGAGGGCCAGGAACAACCTTATCTCTCTCTACAACCACCTGAAAGGGCTTGTAGCCAGGTGGGGATCTAATTCTTTTCTCAGGCAACTAGCAACAGAACAAGAGGAAATGGCCTCATGTCGTGCCAGGGAAGGTTTAGATTGAATATTTGGGAAAATCTCCACCAAAACAGTTATCAAACACTGAAACATGTTGCTTAGGGAACTTGTTGACTTACCTGGAGGTATTTAAAAAATGTGTAGGTGCGGCACTGAGACATGGTTCAGTAGTTAAAATGGCAGTACTGGGATAACGGTTGGACTTGATGATCTTAAAGGCTTTTTCCAACATAATTCTTTGTTTCTATATCATCAAAACTATTAGAATACATATGGTATTTACCAATGCATACATACTTGCACTCCATTTTACTTTCCTGTCCTCATGTAGGAATCAATGTCTGTTCCAGCTTCGCAACTCTTACATGTGCTCACCTGTAAATACCTTTCATTGTAGAAATAAACTTACAAAAATAAGAGATGAGCAGAGATTTGAGGGTCAAAAGAGTGTGGTAAATCAGCACTTTTTTCTAATGTAGGTTTCCTAGGCTTTATTTCTTATCGAATGGATTTCACCATATTTAAGTCCTAAGTGTAATTCAGCTACTTACAGGAGCACAAATATTCCTATGCTTTTAGCAACATTACAATTCATTTTTTAACGTATAATATCTTCTACTGGCCAAGTAGACCCAAAGAACCTAAATCAGATAGTAAAACAAAACTGCAAGGCAAATAAGGAACTTGTGCTACCTAAATGCTACACTTTTAAAGTAACTAGTTAAACAGTGTGTTATCTAAATTATATGTGCATGTATTTTTAAATACAAAGTACATAAGATTTCTATGGAGAGACGCATAATATGATACACACCTAGTTCATCCCCATTTCTGTCATCCCTTTTTGTTTTTCATCTTACATATATCACCAGTATTAATCTTATTTTCTGTTTCCTGCCAGCACCATGAATAACCACAATAATTGCAGTTGGGCCTGCATTTTAGAAAGCAAGTTGTTGAATATGTTTTTTCAGTTGTTTATCCTGCAAATTCATAAAATGCAAAATTATTATATCTCCTTTTTTTTTAAAGTCTGAAAAAAGATGTTAAAAACCTCCACAATAAACCTAGAAATTATTTTCACCAGAAATTCATCTACAAATAATATAAGTACTAGTAGGAATACAGAAATTTTACAAAGAGTGGAACCTATCTGGACCAAAAAGGTTTTACATGTATAAAATGTATGTGTGTGTGTGTGTGTGTGTGTGTGTGTGTGTGTATTTCTCTCCCTTACCCAAGACATCAAGTGTTTGCCGTGCAAACACATCCAGAGTGTCACTGTATATTTATACAAGTGCTGTCACCTCTGTGGTTTGCCTAAGTATGCATTTATTGGTCCCATGATGCTCTTGCAATCCAGGCATAGAAGAAATATTTCTATTTCTCAAAACCACCAAGATAAAATATTTTAAGAGCAGGCCTCTCAGCTGTTGTTAGCAGTCAGCGCAGAAAGCAATACCACACCTGGTCTGCAACTGAAACACAATGATCAAGCATATGTTTGTGCAAATATTTAATATGTTATACTGGATGTCTACAAAATACTTAATTTATTTTCAAGATGGCTTTTCCTAATTTTCCAGTACTTTAGGGTATAAATTTTGACTATATACCAGGTCTTCCCTTTGAACAATGTTTTGACAAGAATCTGTGCCAACAGGACTTGGGTAAAATACGCTATCCATGCAATTTAGGTGTCAGGCATTCCTACTTTTCTGAAACAGCTTCAAGGATGTGAAATTTGCTCAGCTTTAGTGTGTATAGCAATTAATTGTTCCTTTTATTCTTCATCATTTCTTTCTCTCTGTATGTGCAAGGGTTTAAATATTCATCTAAGAACATTTTGTTCCATTTTGTTCCATTCAGCCTTCACGTTTGAGTCTCAGTGGTAGAATATATGCAAAATGCAAATGTTTTAACGGCTTCCAGAACATATTAGAAACAGATTTTTGATTAGGCTACAGTGATTTTTGATTAGGCTACATAGTATGGATGAGTACAAGTGAAGCGTGATATAAACAAAAGCATAATGGTAATGCATATTATGCCGAAACCTTCTACTATTTGACCCCTGCTTGATTTTTTTTTTTGGTTTTATGATATTTTATTGGTTCATATTCACCTCTTGAAATGTCAACAATATACTTTAAATTTTAAAAATGCAATTAACTCGCCACTGAAAATATGGAATATGACTCTCCTATTTAGTCTGTTGCAGTTTGCTGCTAGCTCATTTCAGATTATTTCTCATTACTATTTGGGCTGTGAAAGATACTCGTTTAGCACCATATGTTCAAGAGGACATAGGTCTTTAGATTAAATTCTGCTGCCTCCCCTTGGCCAGCAGTTTATTATAACAGACCTTGTTTGCATGCATCACCAAGTGCTCTTCCCAGAAATGGTGCAGTAGCATTTTGTGGTTTATCTGCCAAAAACCCAAAATAAGTAATTTCATTTCTCTTGGTTAGCTCCAGATTCTCAGCATTGATGTAATGATAATAAAGATAAAACACTCTGATAACTTTGCAGGGATCAATGGCAATAGGATTTTCAAGCTGCGTAGAAATAGAAAAGAAGCTCCCAGAATAAGTGAAAAAAATCTTGAAGTAATATATTTTCTGCCCCTTTAGCCCTAACCAGATCCATTTGGTAAATCAATATTTTCAAAATGAAACTCTACATGACCTTCAACCAGGTGTGACTCGTATATACATATTTGGGGGTATTTTTCAACAGTGAATTACACACTAAGTACATTTAAAATTCTCATTAACGTATGAGGCCAGTTTTCTTACAGAGTTGGATAGCTGGATATTTATTTGCTACATTTCAATGAAGCTGAAGGAGATAAATGAAGTCTTGGAAGCAGTAACCATGCTCTATCCAGGCAATAAATCCTGTTTCTCAGCATGACAAAACAGCCCAGGAAGAGTTATTCTAACATGACCATACTGTTTCAAGAACTGAGCTAGTTTATTAAAGCCTGGTAATGGTACAGCTTCACGGCACTGCAATATCACTGGTGGACTCAGTCTTCGTCTGCAGACTACTCAGTCCAAAGAAGGATAGAACTGACTTTCACTAAGAGTTTCTTACACAGACATTATTATTGTGCTGTGTGTATAAACTTAGCCATCACAATCATAATTTCTTTCAGCACTAAGAACCTTGTTAGACATGTCCTACTTTAAATCATCCTTCCACCCCTGCACTATCAGAACTTCTTATCAGAAGCTTCTCAAAGCAGCTTTGACATGGGTGTGTGTGTGTGCTTCATAATGAAAGGACCTTTATAAATGCCTTCAGTGTGTTTTGACAACTTACTATTATCTTAATTTCAATTCAGACAAACAATACCTACTTGTTCCTTACGTA
>VZTJ01006819.1:177130-213945 GCA_013397795.1 Orthonyx spaldingii | reverse complement strand
AAAAAAAAAAAAGAGAACTAGAAGCAGCCTAACTCATATATTAAACCAAATTTTAACCAGGAAAGTATTTAATCTCCCCCCAGGTAGAAAAGAAGATCACCTAGGCAGAAAAAGAATCTCAGCCAGGTAGAAAAGAAGATCATCCTTGTTTTACAAAAAAAGAACCCACAGCTCATTTGAAGCCAGACGGAATTGCCCAGCCTCACAGCTTGAGCATCAGGCACGTGGAGCTTTCCTTCAGTTTTGCAGATCTCTGAGGTAAGAAGCATCCCTCACAGACCCAGGCAGTCAGTGCCAAAACTTCTCTGTTGCCTGCTTGGTGCGCACATGTCCACTATGTCTATGGGCCTCAAAGCCATGGCAGAAGCCACAGCGCTCCACATTAGCCAAAATGTGTATTGACTGCATCACATACTGGGGCCTTTGAAGAAAAGCCCTCTTCTGTTTATCTGTAGGTCTGAGCTGAAATAAAAGCTGTGTTCTCCCGTCAGCACCACTGCATGACTCAGAGCACAGCACTATCTGACACTTTGGCAAGAAATAAGGGCTATCTGACTTCAGGACAAGGCAAAGCTCCACTGTACCAATGAGGAAGATAAGAGCTAGTTGCAGGAATCCTGAAACAGTTCCCTAAGAAGTCTATTACTGTTAATGCTGGGATTGTTTCTATTGTTTTTATTACAATTTCTTTACCATAAATATGGATAGAACCCAACATTTTAACATGCAACACATTTTAAATGGAGCAAATTACTATGTAAAAGTATTTACGTGACTCCTCTTACAATAGTCTAATGCAATTAAGGATAGTTTTTTAATCACATGAGAATTGTAAAGACATGGCAGCAAAATAAGACTGGCATTTGGAGGGTAATATACCAATAAGCTTGTCCTATGTTTTCAAAAACAGAGAGCAGTATTTTGAAGTTATACAGAAAAATGACAAAACAAAATTAGTTTTACACTGTTAAAAAAAAACAAAAAACAAAACCTACTAGCCTTAAAATTTAACATTTTTAAGATTAATAAAAACAAAGAAAAAACAAAGCACAAAAAAAAACCCAAACAAAAGGGAAAAAAAAATAGAAAAAGAACACGAAAAAAAAAAATAGAAAAAGAACACAAAAAAAAGGGAAGGAAATACCTGTATATATTTTCAAAGACAGCACTGACTTCCATTTCATTTCACTAGCATTTGAGTGTATCAGACAAAGTTTTAGACTTCTTGGATGTTCTTTGTTTCAAAGTCATTATCTCCAACAGTTTTATTAAACAGTATTCTGGTTGGTGAAAATAAATAAATAAACATGTTGGCAAAAACAGTACTTACAAATATTTCTATGAATTGAGTCAAATGCAAAGTGGAAGTCAGTTTTTTCAATGTAAACAGCTGGGGACAGGAAGAATTTTCACACTTCAGATATAACCAAGGTGGTAAACTGAGTGAACATCGGTGATGCCAAGCAATAAGACAAGAGACAATGAGCAGAGAGTGATGCACAGGAAGTTCCATCTGAATATGAGGAAGAACTTCTTTACTGTACAGGTGACTGAGCACTGGAATAGGATGCTCAAAGAGGTTGTGGAATCTCCCTCACTGGAAATCTTCAAGAACTGCCTGGACACGATTCTATGCAAGGTGCTCTAGGATGACCATGACTTAGCACTTCCAATCTTACCCATTCTGTCTTCTGCAAAAAAATAAAAACAAATTTCAAAATGTTGCCCAAGACAAAAGAGAGGATTTTAGAAAAGAGATTGTATTGCACAGGAAAAATTACATAATGACTCATAATGACATGAAAGACATCAACATAATTAATGAAAAGACAGTCTGCAAACATCCTTAATCCTCCAGTATGTATTAACCCTGAAGGAAAGGACTCACTGTTATAGAAAATGGGTAAGTTTTAATCTATATCTATGCTGTCCTTGACACTTGTTCTGAGATTCTCAATTATTATTAGTTCAAATGGTATTGCTGAGGATGTGCAGAAGCTTTATGCTATAGGATAGCAAGCATTTTAACCAATTTAATCTCATTACGTTTGTGCAAATAATCCTGCAACAAATATTGACTTCTTTGCAATTATTGAGTATAACTTTTTAAACGTTATGCAAATAATATTTCAATGTGGCAGTCATTACAAACCACCCCTTTCAATATTGCCTGTAATAATATGCCTGGATGAATAAATGTAGGTCTGCATAGATATTTATTATACTTAGGCTAGTTCACATTTTACCTTGACCTCATGTTGATGTCTCTGCTAACGAAATACATTTTTCCTCTCACTATAACGGAAACTGAAGAGAAACAGCTGCTGTGGAGATATTGTATGATAGATGGCTAAACAGGAGATTATCCAAACCTAGGTAACCACCTACCTAAATCAGAGTACAATTTGTGCTAGTTGATCAAATGAGTCAAACCCCAGATAAACTAAGAGACAAAGCTTATATCACAGAGTAAAAATAACTGCTCTCATCTGTAGTTAGTTTAAACTTTATTTACAAAAATGTTCAGAATAACAATGAATCTTCTTCCATTCAAGCCAGTAACACTTCAGTCAGAAACATTCTAGAAAATAAAACAATATAAAAGTGATTAAATGTAAAAAAAGCATTTTCATTTTTTGCCAGCTTTAAAGAAGCTGCTGTAGAATTCTCTTAAACAGGGCATTAACATCTCAGAACAAACTTACTTTTAATCACTAATAGTATGTATTAGGTTGAAAGTGGGAACAGAGAGATGAAAAGAAAAACTTATTCCATTACTCATTTGCCAGTATGAGGAATTATGTCTCCAATTTAAATGCAAAGTCTTCATAATGTAGCCATGGAAGTCAAAACTGCAATGTCAAAATTTTCCAATAGTTATCTTTAAACAGGAACACAACTTTTTCATCTATCATTAGCATAAGAAATAATTATGGAAATACCATTGATTACACTGTAGGCCATTACTTTATGATAGTAGTCATCACTGCATATTTTGGGGTGTGTGGTTTTTGTTTGAATAAAAGTATTAATGTTATTTCTTCATATTTTACATATGAATAAATATGTTATGTACTTCCTAGTTTACATATAAGAGCTGTTGGCCATTAAACATCTTCAGTAACTGAGAACTGTGGTGGAAAAGAGCAATGGACAGGACACTTTCTGGTATGCTCTGATCTCAAAGATTCAGCATAAGTGCCTGTGTTTCTGCCAACAGTCTCAAAAAATAGCAATGGACTCATTTGGCAAGTCATGTTAATTGCATTCTCTTTGAGTTCAGGAGCTTGGAGAGCATTTCCGTGTTTTAAATTAAGCCTCCTCACCAGGGACCAACTTCAGAAATGGATTGAAGGCATTGGAATGATATAAATGGATACCTTATTCTGATTCATTAATATGCATATTGCACTAATCTAAACTCCCTTTATATTCTCTTTAGATTTCCCCAGGCAATTCTATAATTTTTTCCTCTCATTTTCATAAATTTATCAATATGTTACATCCCACTCTTTAACTTTGTCCAGAGTATTCGCATGAAAAAGAGGGAGAATGTTTTTAATTTCTAGGCTGAAAAGTAGATGAGTAGGAAAAGGGACCCAAAGGAACAAAAAAGCAATACGTAAATGATATAATTACATTATGTGTCATTTAGTTGAATTTGTATGAGTTTCTAAGCATACTGGCAACTTCCATATGTATTCTTTTAAATATTAGTAAATGGAATGGATGAAATTATGCTAAAGGCCTCTAAATGAACAGAAATCTAGTAACTGAATTTTGTAAGTTGTATAAATACATTAAAACCATTGAAAACTTTCAAAGCCATTACATTTCAGAAAATAACCTTGTAATTGATTATTCCAGAATACCTTAACATAATCTCTTGCCTTAACTCTGGCTACTTGTTAAAGGACATGTTGATTATTTACATAATATATTATACTTGGAAAAATACGACATTCTATCTGATCGCCCTTGAGAAAGAAATTACAGACAGTCTACAGGGAAGGGCTGAACATACCTGCAAAATATTTATAACTTAATGTGAAATCAATCTGGTCGTCTTTTGACACCAATATAGTAGTTGCTAAATTTGTGCATGGGTAGCAGGCAGATAGGTAGATTCAGAGAAATTAAAACTATTGGGAATTATTAAACATATGGCCATATGGAGACATGTACATGGAGTCTGACAAAGTATTTAGAAAATTTTTGCTATATCCTTGCCCTTTTCTTGTTACTTTTTTTCAGTATGTATGGCCACTCTCAGAAGTGAAATATCAAATGAAATGAATGAGTTTTTAGTCTGACTTACCAGAGCTTCTCTTACAAGTTTTGCAAATTTGAACCATTCAAGTTGCGTACATCATCACATCCATGGTCTCTTCAACAGACTAGAAAAGAGAGAGGAAGAGGATAGTGAAGAAAATCCTGACAATTCAAACAGATCTTATTAAAAGAAATGATAAATTCCATGGATTTGTTTAAATACAAGCCAATCTAAATGAAAGTGAAAACCAATCAGAATCGTAGAGTCATAGAACGGTTTGAGTTGGAAGGGACCTTAAGATCATCTATTTCCAAATTCCTAGCCATAGACAAGGATACTTTCCACTAAAGTACATTGTTCAAAACCCCATCCTACCTTGCCTTGAACACTTCCAGGGGTGGGACATCCAAAATTTCTCTGGGCAATGTGTTCCATTGTCTCATCCTCCAAGTAAAGAATTTCTTCCTGATATCCAATCTTAACCCAGTCTCAGATGAAAGCCATTCCCCCTTTCCCTAACACTTTCTGTCCTTGCTAATTTTCCCTCTCCAGCTTTCCTGTTGGCTCCCTTTAGGCATTGGAAGGCTGCTCGAAGTTCTCTGCAGAACCTTCCTTTCCCCATGTTGAACATTGTCAACTTTCTCAGCCTTTATTCATAGGAGAGGTGCTTCAGCCCCTGATCACCTTTGTGGCCCTGCTCTGGACTTGCTCCAACAGGTTGATATCTTTCCTGTGCTGGATCCAGCCAGAGCTGGATGCAGTACTCCATGTACAAAATTGTCATGTTCCATTATTTTAACTCATTCAAAAACAGAGTATTAAATTTTTAAGTATAACCCCAGGTATAAATCCCGAAGAGGGTCCACATGTGGTACACATATTAGGACAGAGATATATCCATGTGTGTTAGCATATATGCTAACATATATCAGTAAGTGTGTGTGTATGTAATGCGTTGAGGTCAATTGCTAGAATATATCTCAAATAATTTTGAGATCTGGCTTTGAAATCTCATGTTTATGAAGAAGAACTGCATATTCTCTTCTTGTTAGGAAGAAAATGCTTTGACCAAGTTTTCAGTGAATTCCATTTGATGAGAATAGTGCACCCATAATTGACTTCAAATGAACTATTAGAAAGGGAGTAATTGTGCTGACAAAATACCAAGTGTCTCCTGATTTTTTTGTTTCTGTTTTTAAAGATACTTCTGAAATTATACCAGCAAATGTCTCATTGCCAAGCCAAAAGACATACAGTCTATTTGGCTATGAATTACTTCTTTGAAACAGATTAGTTATTGTATGGGTCTGTAATGAAACTCAACATTCAGTTTTTGTCTGGAAACATCTGTTCTCTGGATGAGAAAAAACCTGAAAATCTTATATATCTCTTGAAAGTGTTCTGTCCTGCTAAACTACCATTCAATACATTGTAACCAAAAGAGGTTGTTGAACTTGCACATTAATGGATTTATAGATCTTGTCAGGATCATAAAGATGAAGAGAAATCCCTCAATTGTTTTACATATATTTCTCATTGTCCTTCATCAGCAAAGTTATTGTGAGATAGATTAAATATTCTTGACCATATTTGTGTTTGTGATCATTTTATATAGTATTGATGTCTCTCAAAAGTTTCAAAAGCATATAGAAAAATACAATGAACTTCCTGAACAAGTTAACTTTAATCTTAAAATTTATCAGTAATGAAGAATGAGATCTAAAAAAAAAATTTATTGGAAAGGGAACTAGCAAAAATTTGCATCTGTCTTCAAAATAAATAATGCAGTGAGTTTAAAATCACAGAATCACAGGTTGTTTCATAAGTAATAAGCAGAAAAGAAAGTATGTTTTCTATGACAAAAAATAGAAAAGGTTGTTGTTATGCTGATGAATAAAACATCAGTTTTATTCAGTGCTTTATAACAAGAAGCAGCGTTACAGTATTATTTTCTAAAATAAATTTCCATTAAACCTCTTGTTTTGAACATATAAAATCCAAAAGTTCAGCAGGAAGATGAATCAGTCACTCTCTCCTACCTCTCTCTGTAGTCATGTGGGAAAGGAGTTGCAGACCCAGAGTCACCCCACATCATACACTGAACTTGGTTATTCCCATGGTCATTGCCGCAATAGTCCTCCATCAACAAGCCAGAGCGATAGACACGCACAAAAGGTGGTACAGCTCATCAGTGGGCTGCACTGTCCATTGAGGAGCCTCTCTCTCTCTCTCTCCAGTGTCCACAGACAACAGTCCTAGGGCCATTAGGCTTCTAGCTTGGACCTCTTCATGAAGTGCCTGAAGGGAAGTGGGAGGAATACAAGGTGAGGACAACAGTACCTCAGGACAGGAAAGGCTGCCTGTAACCCCGAAGAACCATGCTTTTAACTCTCCCCACAAAAGTACCAACTTTTGTTTTGCACTAAGACCAGACTGAGAAGCTAAAACTACTGGGAAAACCAGGAGTAATTAGCCATGCCACATGTGTTCTCAGGACATAAATGGAGCAATCAAATTACTCTGTTGACACCTGATGGGGCACTTTATATATAGAAGCAGAAAATTACTCATCTAAGTCAAAATTTGCCTATGAAGAGTACTGGATACTTTTTTCCCTCCCAAATGCATAATCTGTGTGCACTCCCATTACTTGATAAAAGGAGAGGTTTTTAGAGATCCAAAGCGGACTCCTGTTGACTTTCAATGTAAATCGGGCACTTTTTATTATCTCCCACCAGATCTATAAATGTCCTTACTTGTTCTGTACTTTAAAGAATATAGGGTTCCCCAAGGCATTGGGTCATTAACTTAAGTGTTCTCTTTTCATACCTTAGATAAGGGGTCATGGTTAGTTAACGTGGATATTTTTAAGAAACATCATTAAACATTCATCATGACTTATTAAAAAGAGCCAGAAGCAAAATAATATTTCAGATACAAAAGATATCCAACTTTCAACATGTGCAAGAATGGCTAAATTAAGCTTGATTACTTTTTAAAAGTCTATCATTCTGATTTTCATTATTAGTCTACATTTCAAGACTCCTTCCTCCATAGCCTGGTAGGCACAAATTATCTGCAGTCTCAGGCCCTCCCCTTCCAAGTAAGCAGACGACAACAGAGTTCTGCAGTGATTTGGCCTTTTCTAAAACAAATATTGAATTTTGAATTGGTTTCATGGCAAAAACAATTCACAGCTGCAAAATCTGTTAGAATATTGTAGAGCTGGTACTGCATGAGCATTAAAGTTTCAACTTCCAACAAATAAAAGGCTGTAGTTGATTTGCATAGTCTTCTTTTCTGCATAGTTTTTCCCACCCCCACCTTTTTTTCTTTCTTCCTGTGTACCAGCAGTCAAATGCTCAGTCAATCAGAAAGTATTGAGAACTGGATGATTTCTGCTCTTAAAATTCAGCTGTTCCCCATGCAAGGCAGAGGACAGGTGCTTTTGCATTGTTAGATTGTTGCATATGGTGCTCTGTCACTTTCCATGTTTCAATCCATGCTGCAGCCCTAGAAAAGAAATTATTAGAAATGAGAAAGCTAACAAAATTCAAGAGTTCAGCAAGTGCTTCCTTCCAGTTAAAATTTATTATTGTAATTGCTCAATTAATAATGTCTCTACATTTTGCAAAGCTCAAAGTTCTGGAAGCAAAACTAAGCCTCGAGAGAATCTACACTGAAATAGTGGTGAATCTTGTTTTAAATATGCTGTTTGGGTGTAAGTCTGAATCTTATCTATTCTAGTAAAAAAGGGTCCATATTTGCTTAAGAATAATAAGCATGAATCAGAGCAAACAGCCATGTTCCATACCACGCACAAGTATATCAGAATAGGGAATCCACTGATAGGAGTAGCACGGTTCAATGTGCTCTCAGATGTCATATAAGATTATAATACTGATTACAGTAATAACAGTCTGGTTTGTTCTGCAATGAAGAAGCACCCTAGGAGGTGGTACAACTTGCCAATAATTCTCTTGCATTATTCCCAAATGATATATAAGCTGCTAAGTAGAGTAGTTTATTAAATATTTTAAACAGCTGTTGCCAATGTGAAGCTATAAACTGAAGATTGAATTGTAAATATTTAGTATGCATGAGACTAGGGCAGAAGAGACATGGTATAAATAAATAGTATTTGATTACTGAAATTATGGCATTGGGACCAGACTGGGCTTTAGTACAACATTTAACCTGGAGCTCTACTCCTCTTCAGCCTACAATAAATTCAGTTGCTCTAAGAGATTTTTCTTCCTTGTTTTTTCTCTTCTTTTTTTTTTTTTTTTCCATAACTAATCTCTGTCAAAACCCCCTAGACATGAGGTTTTGTGTTAGAGCTAGTCGAGCTATATTACAATGTAAATGTAGCTCTTATCTTCTGTTTGCATATGATCAATTAATAAGTTCTGATTTCTGTGGATATTTTTGACAAACAAACATCTTTCAAGTAGTTTGTTAATATAAATACCATCTTATGATAGTCCATGAAATGTCAGCTTTGACAGTTCACTATTGACTGCTTCTGGTCATATGATTTTGTTTTTCTCCTATCTTGGAATTTTTAAATATTTGAAAATAGGCTGATGTGGACTGACAAATTAAACCACAAACATTCAAGCACATCTTCTACTGAATTTCTTATTAGGTTAATGTTTGCTCCAGACTTCTTTACACTTTGAAATCCTCAGAATTTTGATAACTTAAAAACAATTTATAAAAAACACCCCAAACATTTGCATTATTCTTTGAGAAAATGTTTGTGAAGCTCTTCTCTTAATTTGATTAGTCATTTCCTACATAAAATGTCCTCTTTTGGTGTCTGAATATTTCTCTCAATATCTGCCTCATGTAGGCAGAGGATCTTCAGATTTCCCTGCCACAAGCTGCTAGGTTGCAAAGGAGGGAAGTCTTGCCTTAGGATGGGAAACGACCTTAGGTTAAATAAGGCATTGGTCCAACTCACATGATTTCAGCCACTTGGATGAGGCACTCTGATTCAGACACTGCTAGTCCATGCTCCATGCTCTGCTGGCAGGAGGCAAAACCAATTTTGCTGACTCAAGGAAATGGAAAATTTTGGGGTTTTTTTCCACTCAGTATCAACCAAAGTCACTGTTTCTCCCACTAGCCCATCCCTGTCGTATCCCAAATATGTGAACTGCACCCTTAAGAGTAGGAGTCTTTCTGTTGTAGTGTTATTAAGAGAGTTGTATGTCTATCTATCTGAGCCACCCTGTGTGGATGTTTCATCTTCCTCTCTCTGTATCCATTATATCATGTCAATACCCATTGAAGACCACCATGACTTCTAGCTTCAAGTTTAGACTTCTTCCCTATAGAAATGAATCCATAGGCAAAAGATAAGGTGCATGATTTTGATTTATCCCAATCAGAATCTGGAAGAAGGTCAGAAGAATACACTATTGCACAGGCAATTGCAGACAGACTGTTCAACTAAAACCCACTACCTCCAAAAAACCACCACAAAACCACAAAAGAACCAAACCAAACAACAACAACAACAACTAACAAAAAAAACCCACCAGCAAAAAACCCCAAGTAATTTTTTGGGATTTTTAGCACGGGATGATACTCAAGTAGGGAACCTTATCTCCAGCTAGTGGATCAGTGTCTGTCTAGGTGGTGATGAAGGTCCATTTTAAGGGTCTTTAGCCATACCAGAAGAAACTTCCCAAACTGAATTTTTATAAGCAAGCTAAGCTGTGATCCTATGTGACCACTCCAGTGAATGCATGATCCATTTCTGTTGATTAACTTAAACTATAACCAAAATATTTTAATTTTCTATGTGCAAAAGACTCCCATGTGAGCATGTCTGCAAGTACTAAAACAGTTTCTGCAAAGTATTGACAAGCAGTTTTCCCGTGTACTATCATTGACCCTGCCTCAAGTCAGCCTGTTTTTTCATTGGTGTGGAGAACAGCTGGCAAACACCTGGCCCACCCAAGGAAGTGATGAGGATGAACACTGCAATGCACCTGAGCACAGTCCTGACAGCCACCTGCAACTGTACCTTCAACTTCCACTACGTTGTCATTAAAACAAACTCCATAGACTTTTCCACAATATGGATTTGGGAAACAGGTTCAATTTAATTCCCTAAGTGACTGTTGTACTTTATTTAGAAATTTTAGTCCTTTGAGAATGTATGTCTACACTTAGATGGGATGAGCCAGTTTCTATGTGTTTTTTGATTCAGCATCTTTAACCTATGAACAGAAGAATACTAGAAATAAAGCAAATTTTTTTGCTCTGAAAGTTTCCAGAATTTTTTCTGCCCTTTTCCTCCATTTCTCGACATTTTCCCATTTGCTGTTGTTGGGACCCTGAGGGTAGAAGAATTCTGTATAAACCACAAGTGTGAAGGCAACTGCTGGCTACAATTTACAATAGGGTGAAGGAAGTGAATAATTCAAGATGTACCATTATTACATGACTTTGAACAGCTCTAGACACTGAGTATTTCCTACTGAAGTGCTCTGGCTCTTTGAAAATTCAGGCTACCTATAGAAGTGCCAGTGCAGAAAACACAAATAAAAAAAAGCATTATGTACTTCTCTGAAATTTTTACACACTAGGTTTTTTTTGCCAGCTTTGTTTCACTTTGTTCTCATTTAGATGATTTCTCTTTTTCTTAATCTCTATAAAACCCTTCTGACTTAAGAAGGCATTTCTCAGATTATTTCTATTTACATCAAGCATTTTTTTGTTGTTGTTGTTTTGCATTTTGACACATTGATAAATGTTCATGATCAAAGTCAAATTATCTTGTGTACCAACTCCTGGTAACTGATACAGAGATGATTTCAATTAATAATTTCAATAAATAACATCAAATTGGAGATGGAATTTTGAAATTTTCCAACAGAAATCTTCCCATTTCGTACGAAAATCTGTTTTAATATTTGGGACTACCAGTTAATTTAGTTCATCCAAATGCAATGAGTCAAATAACTGCTTTTTTATTTTTCCAAGTTAAAGATAAATTTCTTATAATGAGATGTATTTATTGCACACTCCGATGACCATATAATGCGCCAACATGTAGACTTGCAAAAATAAATTCACATAATACCACAAGTATATCTTTAAATTCATATTTGAAATTCTTTGCAGTGATACCATGAACTTAAAGTAGTAATGTATTTTGCAACAGACTAAATAATGAGTCACAAAAGGCTATATTCTCAATAGCAAGATTTAGGAAAAAAAAGTAGAGGGTGCAACACAAGCTGTAATTTAGTGCTCTTCAAAGAAATCCTCCAGTTTTTTGAAGGGACTCATCACTGATAACATATTTCTGAGGCAGAAAATGGAAAGTGACGAATTCAACATTTGACTTGCTTGGTAACTTTGAAAAGAGTAAATTGAAGTGGCCGTACCACTTCCATCCTCTGAAATTAATATTTTCAGTTTAGATGTGAAGCATTTTAATATTTGCTGGGTCTGGGCATGTCTTCCAGTTGAGAAACCTAAGAAACATCCAGGAAACTCCATTCTGAAATATGTAATAGATTATTAGAATTAGAGACTTTCACTCAAGAGATGGAAGTTGTATGTTTGCAAGACTGGCGCAGGGCTAGGCAGAAGAAAAATGAGCACATCATATCACTCGTGCACGAGAAAGGCAATATTGCCCCCCTCATGGACTTTCCAACATAAAAGTGAGCCGATTTAGACATCTGCCAGTAGGTAAAAAATATTGTCTGTATCCAGGCTTTTCAGTATTTGTGATCTACAATACAGTCTTGCATTGGGTACCTGGAGCCCCTGCCACGACTACAGGAAGGTGTTAGCACATTTGAATGTGATCCAGGATGCTTACTTAAAAGCAAGACATATGCCTTACAAATCTAGCTGCTCTACAGAATTCAGGTACTTTATGCAAGTTACCAAAAGGTGAAACCCTCCCTAAGGGATTCAATGTCCAGATCCTTTCCTTGGCAAATATGTCCAGCCCACACCTTTGTTCTGTTAAGGGGCACAGGTATAATTGCGTATAGGAGGACCAGAGGTAAAGAAACAGGTATTATCAAACATTTTGTGTTGTGTTTGTTAGCTCAAGATTCTACTGAGTGGGATAGATAGAAGGAAGAGACAAAATATTCCTCACTACTGTTTAAAGAAATTATCTGGGAGTGGTAAGAGTTACAGATGTGAATTACAAGCCCTATTCAAAGAATTGTTTCTGTGTTTTCCAGGCTGTAGTTAATACAAGACAAAAAATCAGTTCGTGAAGGAGGAAAAAATATTGTCCACTGCAGTGCTCTGGGCAGACATTTGTACCTATGTATTAAAGTAAAAATTGCACACTTACCTCTGTCTTCATGAAACACTGTATCTCTTAACATGGAACATCCCTGCCCCACACTCTAGTTAATTTATTAGTTTAAGGATTATTAAAAAAAATTATTCCTGAAAATAGTGAGAGTATTAGTTACAAGATTTTAAAATATATTTATACAGAATTAGATAGGCCTTGGATATTTTCAAGATAGTGTCAGTGTAGTGCCCCTTTACAGTTCTGTCCCTCAAGCAGTACCCCAAATGTCTTTGTATAACCATACAAAATGTTAAAATTATTACAGTACTTATTACAATAAACAGCTACATAAAAATCACAACTTGGCTGCATTTTGAGCCTGGAAAAATCATGAAATGTAACAGCTGCATGGTGTGCAGAATAAAGCGCATATAGTATACATGGATACAAATCACTTTCAGCTAACTTTTTATGATATGCCTGTAAATAGTGTTTTTGTCTGAATTTGTAATTCGTGTACTGAACAGATGGAATAAACTGAAATACTGAAGTGCCCATAAATTGACTCATGCCTCCTCATGATTGCACACTGGAATATAATTTCCTCACCAGAGCTTTATCTTGGTGGATGATGCCCCTCATGAGCAGAGGAGAGAGGTAAAGGGAGGAATGTTTTATAGCCCTGGTCTCTACTAAGGGCCATATTCAAGGAAGCAGCTGCTTCATTGATCAGCTTTAAAAGATAAAGTGTTTGATAATCATAATGGCAAACGCTCAGAAAAAACCCTAATTTAAATGTTTCCCAGAAAACCTCAAAAAGTTTTGACAGCTATGAACGTTCTTACAAGAATGAATATACCCATGTCTTTTGTTCAGTTTCTCAACAACAACTACAGGCACCTTCAATGCCTCTGGATGTTATTTCAAAGAAGAACCTATTTATTCAGTACAGAGAGACTGAGGTCCACTGTGACAGATATTTAAAAACATATTTTTGCTTAATTCAGTTACAAGAACTTGATATTCCCATCACTCTGTGTCCAGGTGAAAGCACAGATGTGGCTAAGAAGGTCTGGGCTCTGTTCTTGGCTACAGCACTGAGACATTTGCTGTTGGCACTCCACATTTCAGTCTTCCCATCTGTAAAATGTGGATAATAAATTATACTTTTCCCATGGGACAATAGCCATGGGACCTAGTTCATTAACACCTGAGTGCATGCTATGATCTGTTGGAATATCCAGCAAAAACTACAAAAAATTAGCATTAGTTGTCCATAACAGTTAGATTATCAATAACAAAAATGACTAATTTCCTCATTCTATGTTGCTTAAAACCTTCTAGGAAGCCAAGAATAGTTCTAAATCCATTTTGCAAGCTGCTTTTTATGGCAGCATCTTGTGTCCAAACATTTGTGCAAGTCAGCTGGCTACAGCTTCTATGTTACTTAGAAAGACAACTGTCTTAAATAAAGGCAATGCAATGCTTTCTTATGCGAGACACCACTAAAACTCATATTTTCTAAGTTCTGTGACTCCCTAATTTGCAACAGAAGAGAGTAGCATTACAGGCATTGATCACTGGCTTCGAGTCAGGTTTCAGGGTGCTTGCATACAGAACCCACTCCTGTATTCTTTGGTATACATGAATTTGGTATACATTTGAATTTGGACTAAAAACACAAAAAAGCATATATAGTTAATATTATAACAAAAAATGGACAATTAGGTGTGACATTTCAAGTCTTTCCCTGAATTAGTGGAAGTGGATACCCTGGAAAAATGTCTGTAGTTAATGAAAAAGGTACATCTTCCACTGAAGTTTTTTTCTTGGAAATGTTTTGGGCTTGGGTTTTTATGTTGTCCTTTTCTTAAAAAACAATCACTGCAGTTCTGTGGTGATTGAGAAGACATTGACTTCACAGGACGGTGGTGTGCAGAAAGAGTTTTATTATGTAGTGAAAATTCCTTATATACCATCATATAAACAGGAACTAACTTTACACTACAGTATGTCTCAATTACTTAACTCAGTTCTAAAGTATTACTTTTTATGGTAACAGGTAAGCAATGTCTTTTAAGGTAACAAATGATATTTCTCACTTCTGACAGGTCCAGCAGTTCACAGACTCACAATGCGTTCTTCTTCCACGTCCCCTGTGACCAGGATGTTTTTCACGGGTCCCAGGGTTTCTTCCAGACCAAAGGCAGAAGGTCATTCTGGCTCTCAAGGCCTGTTGCCCTGCTACCTACATTCTGTAACTTCACACAGTTCACTTCTAATCCCATTCAGAGGATGACAAATACTAGATGGACTTTAAGAATCTGAAGATTTTACCCTCTAGCCTTGTTCTGTCTCATATTCCAGGTTCTCAAGAGGGTCAGAAACATGGCAGGCAACACACTTTAGCTGAATAGCTGAAAAGGGAGAATATTTTCTATATGTTGTTATGTAGTCCCAGCCAACAACGTAGCACTCCATAGCCTTTCATTCAGTTCTCCCCACAGCTGGATGAGGCCGTGAATCAGAAGCATAAAAGTAAGAAAATATGGGGTTCAACTAAGAACAGATTAAAAATTGAAATATAAACCATAATAATATAAATGAAATAAAATAAAAGGAGCAGAAAAGGCAAAAGAGAAAAGAAGAGAGGAGGGAGGAGGGCAGTGGAGAGATGGAGTATGAACCAGCCCTTTTTCTTGGGCTTGAAACAGATACATAAAATAATGGAAGATTAGTAGCAGAAAGTAAGACCACTTGGCACATTCTAAAGAAAAATTGTTTTTCGAAGAAAAATATCATAACAGATGGCAAACTGTGTGTGCTGTAGTTTGTTCAAAAGTAATAAAAAAGTAAGTAGGGTGAAATAAACAGCGTAAAACAAGAAAAGAAACAACTTCTTTTAGCAGAAAAGGATAATTAGGATGCTTAGGATCAGAAAAATATAAAATAAGCTGGAATATCAACTTTATTGAAAATACTTTCAATTAGAATGGAGTCCTTCACAACAATGATAAAGGAACTAACCATTTAGCAAGGAAACTAGAATATACTCTAAGTATTTTATATGTATCGGTATTCATTTTTTCCACATGAAATACAGGATACATAGGAAGATATGTTTAAAATTGCTATTTTAAATAGCAATTTAGACTGCAAAGATTTTTTTCCAAGACATGTGAAGCAATGCAGATTGAAGGTCTATTTAAAACTGCTGGCCATTATTGCTTCGATAAATAATAAATCAACAATTTGCCAACGACTTCAGCATGCACAAAGCTAATGCACAATTCATGGGCCAGCTGATGCATGACTCTCTGTGCTTGAATTTTGAGAGAGATATTTACATGCCAAAGAACATACTCTGCAGCTGAAAAAAAGGAAATGCAGAAGTTATGCAAAAGTTTAGAACGATTCAGGAAAGCATTGAACCAGAGAGAGATTAGAACACTTAGAAAAAATTAAGTTCAAGCGACCATATCTCACTTTTCAACCTTTGACCAAAAGGAATGAGAAACACTGTCCTTGTGAGCAGGCTGCTCTACATTTCTGCACTCAGGTTTTGTTACATCTTCCCTCTCTGGGTTATGACAATGGTCACTGTCAGCAGCAGCTCAGTGCCTTGGCTGTATTAATTTGGTAGGGCTATGACTGTGACATTCACATCCCTCTACAAGGACCATGACCAGGTGGATCACAGAGCCTCAGCCCTGCTTGTCCCATCTCTGCTAGACTTTTAAAGAAGAGTGGGCGCTCTATAGAGACAGGAATCTACATCACTTCTGGAATGACCGAAGAGATTGATTTAGAGAGACAACAGCTGGCAGAATATAGGTAGGCCCCTTTCCTACTGATCATCTGCTAAAACTTTATATTAAGGAGTGATTTATAATTATTTATTATTTTTATTTTTACTTGAGATACAATATGAATTTCATGGGACAATGAAAAAAAGGAATCTTTTGCTTTGGCCTATTAAGTCACCACTTAAAATGATGGCAGTTTTTTGGGGTTTTTCCCCTAGTATTATGACTCAAGGAGTAATTTTTAAAGAAGTAATATGTAAAAGAGGAAAAGAACATGCAAAATAAATTAGGGATATTTATTACATTTTTAGAGGTACAATGAAAGTATCTACACTTACAGAGGACATAAAAGAGAAATATTAAGAGTTCCCTCTTAAGAAATATTTTTATTGCTAGCAATTTTTGCATAGATGGGACTGGATTGGCACAAGCCAGTTTTAATCTGAATCTCTTTGCACATTTTTTAACAGTGTGTCATAATATAATCATTAAGAAAGGGAAAAGCTTTTCTTCTTGCTTGAAACTCATGGACCTTTGCTTCCCCCAAGCCTGTATTTAAAAACCTGACACATTACTTATGGATAGAGTCATAGAATCATAGAATCGTTTACGTTGGAAAAGACCGTTAAGAACATTGAGTCCAATTGTTAACCCAGTACTTCCAAGTCTACCACTAAACCACGTCACTTAAATACCTCTGGGGATGGTTTTTCCACCACTTCCCTGCACAGTCTGCACTAACGCCTGACAACTCTTTTCATTGAAAAATTTTCCCACTCTCTAGTCTAAACCTTCCATTGTGCAACTTGTGCCCATTTCCACTGGTCCCATCACTTGTTACCTGGGAGAAGAGACCGACCCCCAGCTGGCTACAACCTCCTTTCAGGCAATTAGAGAGTGACAAGGTCCTCTCTGAGCTTCCAGCTCCCTCAGCCGCTCCTCATCAGACTTGTGCTCCAGCACTCCAGCTTCGTTGTCCTTCTCAGGACATGCTCCAGAACCCCAATGCTTTTCTTGCAGTGAAGGGTTCAAAAGTGAACACAGATTCTGAGTTGCAGCCTCTCCAGTGCTGAGCACAGAGAAAAAACCATTGTCCTGGTCCCAACGGCCACACTATTTTTGATACAAACCAGGATGCAATTGACCTTCTTGGCCACCTAGGTATGACCTGGTTCATGTTCAGACAGCTTTCAACAAATGTCCACTAGAAGATGTAAGTTCTCTTTATCACTCATTTTGTTCCTGATGAATTTACAAAAAGTTTATAGTGTCTTTTACTGCAGTATCAGGATTAAGTTCTAGTTGGGCTTTGATGGTTCAAATTTTCTCCCTGCATAACCTCATGATAACCTTATATCCCTCCTGAGTTGCCTGTCCCTTCCTCACTTCCTTTTTCTTTTTACCCCAAGTCCCAACCAAAGCTCTCTGTTCAGCCAGGCTGGTCTTCTTCCCCTACAGTTCATCTTTCAGCACATGGGGACAGCCTACTCCTGTACCTTTAAGATATGTCCGGTACGTTTTTGGGGAATGTCAAATGTTCTGGGACTCTTTTACCCTTCAGGATGGCCTCCCAAGGGCCTCTCAACCAGCCTCCTTAAAGGGCCAAAGTTTGCCTTCTGGAAATCCAGTATAGCAGTTCTGTTGAACCCCCTCCCTACTTCTCCAAGAACCAAAAACTACCATTTAGTGATTACATATGTTTTAGTTTATTTATTTTTGGAGTAAGGAGAGAAAAAAAGTCACCTGTTCTGATGACACATCAGAAAACAGGGAAAACAAGAGATTCTAAAGACTGAAACACTAATGTTCTCAGGGATATGCTGGATAAGTGCACACAGAACAGAGGAAAAAGACAGCAGTCCTTGAGGTACATGATTTAACCTGAGCAGCTTTAAATAGTACTCCCTGAACTACAACGTCTGTGTAGACATGATTGACAAAAGTGGCTGTTTTTCAACTAAGTCAGTGAAAAAGCAGTAGATCAAGCCTGGACTAGCAAGCGATTACTTGGGAATCTGTTGGTTTAGGTGCAAGTTGCTGCTCCTGTTCCAGAACAGATGCAGTCAGGGTCGTCCTGAAGTGGTAACTGTCCACTTCCAATGTCTTCCGTTCCGCTCTTTCCTCTATCAAAACACCTTTAGCTTGAGAAGTCTCCTATTGAAACTATTTGTGGGTAGTCAATGGTCTTGGTTTTGATGAGCTGCTGTTGTGTATCATTAAGGAAGTGTTCTGGTAATTCTCAGCTCTGAATATTTTCAGTATCAAGAACATAGTGGGAGTTTGAATAGACTTTTGTCATCAAATATGCATAATCTACCCAGTCAGAGCCAATTTCTTGACAACTGATGAGAACCAAAGTCCTGATTTTCATCACAATTACCTGTATCTTAGTTATAGGGTTATTTTGCATTCACAGGGGTAATGAGTTAATTTCTGATATAAACCACTAAAACTCACATTACTATGCAGAAAGCATAATTTGATTGACACTGTCAAAACTTGTGTTTTACAGCAGTAGTTAATCTGTTCCGTGCTGCATCTACATCAAACAACACCTTTAATGGCTCATAAATTATAAATGTTGAAAAAAGAAACATGAAGGCAGAGCAGGAAATGCAGTTAAGAAGAGCACTACATTGGTAAACAGCAGTAGATAACAGCATGCTAACTACATTTCCAGACAGAAGGTTTTAGGGATCCAACAAAGATATGGCACTGGTATCCATTTACGTATTTTAAAGATTCGTTTGTTCTTCACCAAATATTCATTTTTTCCTAAATCATCACTATTCAAAGTAACATCAAAAGTCTTCTAACATTTTTTAAAGTAACAGCAGTAACCATCAATTTGTCTCATGAGAGCAAGCAGATGAGTTAATGTAGAGAGGTTTTCAGGGCAAAACCCAAGAATTTACGTGCATAAGTCATATTGATTATTATAGTCTTAGTAGGTTAATAGGACTGTAATTTTGGGTTGCTTTCTATGCTGTTATCAATAGAAAGTAGTATGCAAATCATACTACTCAGAAAATAAACAAGAACAATTTCAGACGGATAATAAGAAAAGTAAGAGCTAGGGTTTTATTGAGAGTTTGGCTTGAGATTTTTGGAGATGGATGGATTGCAAATTTAGCTCTTCTAAAGCAAGCCATTATAAATGATGCACTATTTCTTACCACCATACAGTTTTGTTCTCATAGGCATGCTATAATAGTCAGCAGCATTTAATTTTTTTTTTTTAACCACTACCATATTTCTTGAGGATCCAATGTCCTAATGTATGCCAAGACAAATGTCAGGGTTCTTGGATGGCTGAACACAAACAGCAGAACACTTTATATGATCTTCATATAAACCAGGTTCTCTTGCTCTGGAGTTTGATCAATGTGTGCCAGGGAAGTGACTGCCATGTATGACACTTTGATGTCATACCAGAGTTGCTCAGGGTTACCTCACAAGGGAAAGAAAAAACGTTGTTTTTTTTTTTTTTTTTTTACAACAATGTTCTACACATTCTGCAGGATGACAGAGAAATGGGGTAGTCTAGGCAGTGCATTTGCTTTTATCATAATTTGTATTTGGGATCAGGCTATCCCAGTATATCTTGAATTGCTATTAGGAAGGAGGAAAAGCATCAACGTCTACACCTGTAAACAAAACACTGCAACTGCAAGAGCACATAAAAAAACCACTGCTCAAGTAGCTGGTTCCTTTAGAGTCATGTGTATAACAGTCAGAGAGATGTTGAGTTATTAATGAAAAACAAGATTCCTATGTATACAGTAGTATTTTAAACAGTATATTGCACTAGAAATGTTACACATAGTAATGCTTATTCAAAGATTTAAAAAAAACCCAGTTTCTAAAGACAGATGTAATTTGCCTAAATGATTAACTTAACAAACACAAATAATTGTATATCATGTTTTTCATGTAAATCCTAACAGGTCACCTCTTAGTTTAAGGGATCACTTCTAGATAAGTTCAATTTAACAAGTCAGTTTTTCAGTGTCAGATTAGGATCCCTCCTTCCCTTACTTTCAGCAATTATTTCATTGATTGTATAAGACAGTTCTTGCCCTTGAAGCGATAGGTACTTGGATGCTTTTGAAGCAAAGATAGGTACATATAATACCAAAAGAATAATTTTCCTAATACTATGTTGTGATTTAAGACCTCACGTCTTGAAGTATTATGTAATTTACACAATTTGCCAGTCTGCAAAGACTGTGAGAGAAACAAGCCAAGAGTTAATTTTCTTCAGTTATCTGGAGTTTGCTAAACATGATTTTTTTTTTAGCTATTTTGATAAAGCTTTACGTGACAGTAGTCCTTGGAATATGTCCAGAATACCCTTCAGGAAGGCATTGTTGAATTGGAATACATTCATTATTTCTTTGTAATGCATGGGGTTCAAATAGTAAAACATTCAGCAGAAGTAAAAGCGAGGGCTTTTCTTCTTTAAAAACTAAATAACTAATATGGCTACAGGTCTTCTTTCCTATTAATATTTTGCTTTAATAATGTACAATATTTACAGCAAATACAGTACACTCTCTCTCCATTGCTTTTCCAAGGAAGAAACAAAACAAATTCCAAAAACATGTTATTGCCAGTAAGTTTTTTTTTTCTGTGTTTCTAGCACGATTTATTTAAATTATTTTGTCAGGGAATTTATCTAAAGATTAAAACTACACTTGTATTAAAATACATAATTTTACATAGAGGTAACAGCGGTAAGTTTATTCTACAGTTAACCAGCAATAAGGTAAAAAATGCAGTGCAAAATTATTATTATTACTAGGGGCATGGCTTTTAAAACCGTTAAGGTGTACCTACACTTAATGAAGTGAGAAAAAGTGTTTCTGGTATTGGTCTAGCACCCATAAAGAGACAAAAGGGAAAGCTTTCTTAGCTGCCAAGGCAATAGCCAACCACATAATAAACATGCACTTACTGAATACACACTCCATTTAGAAGAATACTAAGTCCTGGACACATTCAAAAATAGATCTATAAAATCAAGGTAATGTGGTTTCTCACCTAAATTTTACACTTAATTTTTAGATTAAAGGGCATTCTCTTTGCAGACTTACCATGGAGCAGAACTAAAAAGACACAGCTATTACCAGTTAATCTTTGCAATACATGGAATATTACAGTGAGATGGCAGACAGATGGTCAGTCATAGATGAAGAAACATATTACAAATACACACATAGATATATATTTCTTATGTAAACACCAAGATGTACAATAAATCTAGAAAATGAAGTTTGGCAACAAAAACTGCTGACACTGTACATACCCATGTGTACATGTATTTTTATATTTACAAAAATACAGTTTATTTTTTCAAAGTTAGCATGGCTTTATAATACTAGTTAAACTAAATTTTATCCCATAAAATAAGCATATGGCAATTATGAGCAAACACATTATTTCCCCTATTGATTCTAAGAATGTCTTGAGTCCTACAAAACATAATACAGGACACTTCAAACTGATCCCCATCAATATAAATTCTAAATCTGTCTGTGCAAAGATATAATCTGACTTTCACTATGTCCCTGCTATGTGTCCATATCATATTTGTGCTTTGCAATCTCCCTCTCAGCTTATGAATTGGTGCATTAAAGATATGAAAATATGGTGTGAGGAAAACTCATTACATATTCTTTGGTTAAAAAGAAAATCACATTCCTATCTGATCTTTACATTACACATCAGAAACACCACTGGGGCCAATAGGACATATTGTAAAGAAATCCACTGCTAACCACTCAGTCTGTACGCCTGGTGAGCTTCTCCAGATCTTACCACATTTCTGATGAACAGTATTGGATATTGCAACTAGAGGTTCTGTTCAGCTCAGCGCAGCATCCCTCCTGACCTAGGACAAAGACTCACAGTTGACAGTTCACAGACCACAGACTATGAAAAATCATTCACCACAGAGTATGCACATTACAGCTTTTTTTCCCCAAACCAGTCTGCAAGTAGCAATGGCCACAAATAACACATTGGCCTGTTAGGATAGAACACAGGTAAAAGTTTCCTTACTAGCAGCATAGTATAGCATTGAACCAGTTTCAAAAGGTGAAGAATGCCCACCTTCCAGATTTCCAAGATTTGGAAGGATGTAGCCACAGCTGAACTAATCTAACACTGGAAAGGTGAAAAGGAGTTTGGACTAGATGACTTCCAGAGGATCCTTTCACCTTTTGTGGTTGTGTGAAAACTGTGTGATGACCATATTCTTGATCTATTCAGGCAGACAGAAAACACAGGAATAAGCTTGGCAGGTTATATACTTCTTGCAGTAGACTATATGCGTCTTCTGATTGAAAGGGACATTATTAATCAATTTACAGCTCCTGCAATGTTGACATTAGCAATGAATTCACAGTACAGTAAGAACAATGACAAGACTGCCATTCTGCACTCCTAAGAGGAACTCTAACTTCAAGTGTGGGAAATAAGAGATGAAGGCCCATATCCATTACAGACTTTCCACCTATACTTACTTTAGGTTATGCCTCCAGACATTCCACCTGAAGATGTCTCGTGATTGGCTTCTTCCATTGTCAGCTATCCTAGATGTAGTCCTTCTCTGTGGTGAATGACAACACAACTGATTTCACATGGATGTTGCACTTTCAAACATGTTTAGTAGATCCACTTATCTCTAGATCCTGTGGTCCACTTAAATTTGGCCAACTTGTATAGCAATCACAATAGCAACTGGTTGCCCAACACTCTTGAACCAGCATTAAATTGGCACAGAAACATCTGAGGAAGGGCTGATCTCACAACAATCACTATATATGCAACAAATGCTCAAACTATTTACTAGAAAAACAGTAATGAGATAAGGAAACCGGCTGGAGATAGGAGAGGATAAAACTTATTTGCCCAGCCAAAATGATGAATTTTTTTTTTTTTTTCCATCATATCTTTTGGAATCTATTAAGCAAGTTGCAGAAGGGAAAATATTTTTTAGAGCCATTATAAACATCAGACTATGAACAGCTGGGCATTTAGGCCAGTTCTGGTATTAGTGTTTACTCTCCTGAAAGAACAGTTACCATCCCAGAGGAAGTCTATAAAGATTTTAATGCTAAGCAAATTGATTTTGTTTGTACTAGGTATTGCAACAGTGCTAAAACATTATTTCAAAACAAGAAACTATGTGTAGCATATCTTTTCAATTGCTCCTGGATTTTACAATTCAACATCTTAAAATAGGTGTGGTTTGATACCCAAACTACATAAACATAACTTTAGTTCTCTTTTCTGTCATAAGAATATGTAGAAAAACTACGAGATTTCCATTTTCATCATTACTTACTGGTACATCATTAAGTTTGTTACCTTAAGCTGCAAATAGACAGCTAGAGAATTCATTAGACCTCATGAGACCATTAGAAAAGGGTGACTTTTTCCTCCTTGAACATTTTATTTTAAATTATTCATGACTTGTATTTTCTCTCTGCTGTGCAAAATGGTTTAACTTTCTTTTCAAAATGAATGCTTTTCTGTTTTATCAGCATTCATGCACTTGTTTCTGATGCTATATTGTCTGTCAAAGGTGTAGCATTAACATGCCACCTCTTAAGATGGCTTTACAACAGGTGAAGATTAAAGAGCTTGACTTTTGGAATATTCAATTACTCATCAATGTTTGTGAGTCAGTAATTTGCCCCAGTATCATCAGCAATCACACCTGTTACCTAAATGCTTTATTTCTCATCTGACAAATTATCCATTGTTTGCACATGAAGTAATGCTGCAGAAACTACACTGATTTTCAATCCACAACATTTTGACTAGAAGTAAGGACATATATTGCATTTGCCTTTCTTTGCTGTCCCATCTAGCCCCCTTGGGGTTTCTTAGGTAAAGGAGACTTTGAAAGAGAACATTTGTCCTAGCCAGTTGGAGCCAAGGAAGTGTCGTAAACCACGCACATTAAATGACATAATGCTCCATTCTATGTGATCTCTCCAGCAGGTAATACAAACAACACTTGTTTTCCACTATGCCACAGTCTGCACATTTTTCTATGCACATAGGCTTCCTACTACTTCAAACAATATCAGGAGACAGGTGAAACAGATTGCAAGAGACATTTCATGCAAAACTCAGTACAGCTGAGGAAACCTCCAGTACTACTCTAGGTTTGCTGCAAAATGTAAGAGCAAGGACTTAAATCTTGAGTAGATAAATCTTTAACAAGTTAAATTCTCAAGAGTTTAACTTAAATTATTTGTAAAATATCAAGGCTGAAAAAATAAGATTTTTCCTTAATGAAATACTTATCTCACGTGGAAGGAAAGGTATATTGCACAACACATAGATCAGATCACTCATTATAAGTAAACCAAGATTCAAGGAGCTAAAAGAACTGGCACTGGAAAACTGTATTGATAAAGAAGAACATTTGATAGAACATACCTATAAGTGCACATCTCTGTGAACTGAAATCTTGATAAAGTATGTTATTTGGTTCATAAAAACATTAAGAACTATTAAGAACAGCTTTTTAAAACCAGTTGCAAATTAAGCTCCAAGTGGCCACTTCCCTCCCTCAGTCTCTCCAATGAGATTGTGGGTTGAGATAACGATTTACTAGAAAAACAGTAATTAGATAAGGAAACAAACACTAACAGCAACAATACTAATAACAACAGTGTTTAAAAGAGGGTGATTTCATGGAAAAAATGCTCATACAAATCTAACTGACCTGATGCTATGGCAGCCAGCAACACACAGCTTCCTAAGACAAAAGAGAAAATGGCGGATGTTACCACATTGAGTGTTTTATTCCCTCTAGACAACGAAGAACAATGTCAGAAAAACACTCCGTACTCACACTTCTTCCCCAAGCCTGAAACAAGGAAAACCAGTGATGGACAAACCCTCCAAGTTGGACTATCTTCACAACCATCAGCCACCGCTCTGTACTCTGCTATGTCCCCCGAGTGAAAAAAGGAACAAAAATGGTGGTGGTTCCACATCACCTTCTCTTTTTCTTCTACCAGAAGCCATGTTCCCCAGCAATGATGCGTATGATATAGAATAAATGACCTAGACATACTCACATGGATCCAGGCTCCACACCCCCCTCACAGTAACTGTGACAAAATTAACTCTGTCCTAGCCAAAACTAGGACAAGAACACAGCATGGTTGCACTTTGATAATATAGTATTTCATCTGAGTTACATTCTTTAATAACAGAACTAATGATGATAATTGTTCTTTTAAAATTAGTGGGACAGCTTACACAGAAATCCACCATTGTAAAGAATAGATACTGCAGAAACGGAAGCAAATATAATAGATACCCAATTAATGGCATTTTCTCTACAGTGCAAGACATTATGTCTGAAAAGGCACTAATATACATGCTGCTATTATTTCTTGAAATCTGGATCTTTGTGTCCACAGCTGTCAACAATGCTATTGCAGACAGAAAGGATAAACTTTGGAGTGCTACTGAGGGCAACTTAGGTAGGTATGGCATTAAAACTTGCTTTCCCAGACATCTCCTCAAATATTCTGACGGAACATTTATTACGATTAAAATTTTGACCTGGCATAGAACTTTGGCACTTTACCCCAAACCCCATTTTGTTAGCAGCGTCAGGAGACCACAGAGGCCTGGTCCTATTTGCTTGCAATCTAAATATAAAATAACATAGATTCAGATAGTTGAGGGACTGTCATATCACTAAGACAATATTAGCCAGCATAACAGCAAACAGAATAGCATTTATAGAATAATTATTATTCAGTGTTAGCTTAGCATTTTGGACTGGTGCTAAGGGCTTCCTGCCATTTTTTGTCCTTCAAATGGGGCTCTTGCTATTACTACAATTCAGCAGCGTTTATGAAGTGCATTTTGCCCTTAAACCCAAAATGAACATTAGCATTTTGCAACATTACCCTCTTATATGTTCCAGTATGCAGTGAAGCCAAAGTAGGTTCAAAGGATGAGGGAATCCAGCTCATAAAATGTTAATTATTGCTCCTATAAAAATGTTAATTAACTCAACTCTAAAATGCCAACAGAAATATGAGTATCATCCTCATTGTGAACTTGGAAGTACTGGTGGTCTGATATGTCATGCAGAGGAATAGCAGTATTTGCCAAACAGAAAGTAAAACAGGATTGAATAAGTTATAAAAATGAAGAATACATTTTCTGACTAAGAACCATGTATGTAAAAAAAAAAAAAAATTCAGAATACTGTGAAAACAGGCTTTCTCTCTCACTTCCCCTGAACAAGTTGCTGAGCAGTCAGTGCAGCAACTGCACACACCAGAGAAACATTATTCCTACCTGAAGCTAATAGTTTCAGAGCAGATCTCTCAGTAGCCATTGAAGAACCAACCAGGCATACAGGCTCCTGTTAGTTTCCTGTTGCTCAGTTAGCCACCTTCTCCTTGAGTTTCACTTTTCCTGTTGATATTTGTCATTATTTGAACAGTGGCATGACCCACAGGATGTCAAGGTGCCCCAGAGATTAATCAGTGCAACTCCTTTAGTCCACGAACAGTGTGAGAGTTTGTGACAGATGCACTTGACCCCTTGCTGTATTTTTGTTCAGGCTGACTAAGGAGCAGCAAACCTCACACCGTTTAGTGAACCTGTGACCTGGAAAGCTCATGTCTCACATACAAGGGAGCCAAGGTGCCTTGGAAAAATATTTTGTAACCTGTCTTTGAAGCCCCAAAAATGCAAGATAACCAAAGTACAAAACTAGAGTGTAGAGCTAAAATAAAGACATTTAACTTGTCTTTACTATTGACTAGTAGCCAACTACTTCACTCTATAAATATTCCCATCAAGATGAGCACAGTTTTGAGCTCTCCCTGAAATGCAGCATGCCAGTTGCTCTCCCCTGAGTAAGAATGACTTACAAGGTTTGAGATCCCTTACTTGAAAGCAAGAAATCCTTCCTTGTCCAAGGTGGAAAAATACCTTTTCTCACAACAGATCTTTGCTAAGTGACTGATAATACTGAATTAATACTAATGAAACATTGCCAGTCTTTGTAGCTAGTCAAAATTACTATAAACTTTCTACAGATATTTCCATGAGATGTAAACCATTGTCCAAGTCTAAGACTGGACCTAGCCAAGCCTAGGCTGTCTAAGGGGTTTAAAAAGCAATGGGGTCCATTCTGAGCCTCATGACTCAAAGGAATGGTTTTCTTTATCCTTTGCATCTCTAGTCTCTGTGTGAAATTCGATTCTAACTCAATGTGCCTTTGTGTGTTTCTTTTATGAAGTAATTAATGAGGTGAACCTCACTGTTAAACTTAATTGAACCTTGGTAAAACAGTGATAAACTTTGCTAAATTCCACTGCATGTATTGAACTCTGTCAAATTATTATTTTACCTCCATAAAAAACATTGCTGCTTCTGTCTTTTGGGTGATGTGCCTTTCATTCGTCTGCAACAAATTGGGATTGTCAAAAGTGTGGCAAGTATTATCACAGATTATTTATGGAGTCATGAAACAAACCTGAGTTTCAACTTCTCAAAAAAATGTGCTTGTGATAATTGGCGTGATTGGGAAGACAAAAGTGGCCAGGGGGCATATAAAGGATGGAAAAGGGAAAGGAATTATTTGTAAAATGCTAGGTACCCATTTAGAAGTTGCTTATCAAGATAGGAAGAATAGCAATAAAAAGGAACAAGACCTAAAAAAAAAGACATAGAAGACAAAAAGGCAACTGAGTTAATACCTTATTTGAAAAACTGAACTGCATAAACAGTTACAGGAAGAAATATAGAAAGAATAGAAGTTAGAAAAAAAGGTCAAGATTATGCTTATGGAGGCTCCCTATCAGCAAGACACTGTAAAGATTATGAAATTAATAGTATCCCCTGAACTGTAGGATGGGAACATATAGGGTGACATGAACCAGGGGGAAGATCATTCTTTGTTTTCCAGACCCAGGCCCATCATTAAAGCAGAACAGTCTAATGGATCTCAGGGTGGTGCTCTGTGATAAACTGTGTGAATTACTCTGGGATCTGTTACCATTGACGAAGTTACAAGAAAAAGAAGTCAAAAAGGTGAAATTGAAACATAGTATTCATGGCAAGGCTGTTAAATGTCACCTACTGAATAATGCTGAGTAGACATGAAGCAAACAGCATTTGGGGTCCAGGATCTCTCTCAAATATAGGACCCAACCCTGCATATGGGGTGCCATTCTATCACCAGCAGGGTAGCTTAGTGGGCTGGAGAAACAGATGGTATGGAGCAAGGTGAACCCATAGCATGTCTTAAGGAGCTCTTCTACAGCCATCACAAAATTCATCTACATACAAGACATACACAAACAAGAAGCCAGTGATATCCTATTATCTGCTACAACTGATTATGTGATTCTAAATCTACTACTTAGAGCTCTGAGTCCCAACAGCTATTAGACCTACTTACTTGCAAAATGGCATGAAATCAAAAGAGACTCAGAACACAATGAGGGATTGGGTGATAATGATCCCTGCAAACAACTCCCTACCTGGGCAGAAATAATGCATGGCATTGTAAACCCTGCTTATGAAATAGGGAGGGACAATCCATCAGCCGAAAAAACAGACCCAAGACCCTGAGCAGGTGATCATCAAGTGCAACCAGCAAAACAAACACCCCCACAGGAAACAGGAACTGGACCAAAGGAAAACACACTTAAAGACCCATGAGCAGTGAGAGCAGAGAAATCAGCTGTGGAGGAAAGCGTTGGCACTAGGCATTCCAGGAGCTGCAGTTCAGGGACAGTCTATCGGCATTGTCCTAAGTCTAATTTAAGCATTCCAGAAAGGCGGTTATTGTGAAAGGAGAGAGCATACTCCAAATACTCTGGCACCATTGCCAGCTCCAAGAGAGAACAATAACTTTCCCCTTAGGGATGGATTGCAAAGCATAAGGCCAATAAACAAGCAATGAGAGGACAACTACTAGGTCTGCCTCTCCGGCAAGTGGAACCTTATAAGTGGAAAAATAATAATGGTCCATAGATTTTGATTCCAGTTGGTCCTCAACAACAATTGTTAACATTTTTTTATTCTAGTTTGTGCAAAGTAGGGTAACCCACAAAAGGCTAGCTCCCTGATTATGAGAAGCTTACACTACTTATGTATTTTAGCAAACAAATGCATCAGCATTCATTGGTTATAGATTACATAACTTTTTTTTTTTTTAATTAGTAGACTCAAAACCCTATTTCTAGCTGTATCTCTTCCTTCTCATTGTAATTAGTGTGTATGCACAGTTCTTCTCTCCATTTCATTTGGGCATCTGTTTTGAGTGGGTGGTCAATAAATTGGTGGTTGTGACGTCCCACTGGAGGATTTACCTTTGCCTAAGTAACTGCTCAGTTCTGCTGACTCCTGGTGGTTATCATTCAGACAGCCCATTCATCTTGGGATTTTCCTTTCCTTAAAACAAAAGATTAACTAAGCATACAATGTTCACAATGCAATTACTTAATGAAAACTGTCCAGTTACAGCTGCTGACTAACAATTAAAACATAATTGCAAAATTTGTCTCAAATCTTAAGGGGCTCAGATCGCAAAGGGCTAGGTGTGACATGCAGCCCCTGCGCTACCTGATTCGAAAAATTACTAATGTACCACAAGATCTGATTTCTGCTGCAACACAAATAAGAATTTCTGAGGTAATAGTGGTCTTGGAAAAACTGCACATTATTTCCAGAACCCACACTCAGTACAATTCACTGGTCTGGTCAGTCTAAAAACCAGATAGGAGGTAGAATCTAACAATTGATTATCAGTGCTTAAATACCAACACAGTCCTGCTAATGACTTCAGTACCCAGTATTGCAACTTTGTCTGCCATAGCAGCCACACACTCATGGATGGCAGCACTAGCTGTGAAAGATATATTCTTTATGGACTGTTTACAAGAAGAAGATAAAGAAAAATTTGCTTTTACTTTGGAGGAGATACACTTTTAAGAAAGTCCCAGGATATAAACATTCATCTACAATTGCCCATGCTGCACTTGTTGAACTTTTACAGTCTCACTCCCTGAAGATGTGAAACTGCACCAACCTATAGATGATATTCTAGTCAGAGGAACTTTCCCTTGAAAGGTGGGGGAAGCAGCAGCATCAGCGTGGCAAGAACTACATAAAGCAAAAGTTGTGATCCCATCTGATAAATATCAGGAACCAAGTAGATAAGTAAGTTTTGAAGTACTTGGTGAATAGTGGGCACGTCAGTGTTTTCTCTAGATACCCAAAGAAAAATTGAGCAGCTGCAAATACTCCAATCTAAGAAAGAGTTACAACCGGTAGAGGGAATATTAGAATATTTGAGAAGGCATGTACCTGGATTTGCTATCATTGTTCGTCCACTGTATTAACTTTTAAATAAGGGCAAACCCTGGGAGTGGAAATTATAATATAAGGAGGCTATAAAAACTCTGACGGAAGAATTAAAAACATGTCAGTCTTTTGGACCAGTACACCCTCATAACCTTATTATAGCTGAATACGGTTTTACTGAATATGGTACTTACTTTAACCTATTTCAAACTGGTCCTGACAGACCAAAGAGACCTTTATTATTCAGCTTGACTGTGCTTAAATAGATGGAACTTGGATACTCTGAATAGTAAAAGGGATTTTTGTCTTTAGCTAAAGCAGTGAGACAAGTTGATAAAATACACCAAAGACAGCCTGTGCAAAGTAGAGGACCATTTAACTTGCTAGAAGCAGTACTACAGGGGACTGCTCACTCCGAAGGAGTTGCGCCGAAAAACACAGATTGGAAAGAGCTTATTTGACAGGAATTGGAGAGAAATGAAAGTAATCAAAGGACATACTAAAGTTTCCAAACTAAAGATTCCTATAAATGCACATCCATTAGCATTGTACAAGCTTTTAAACCTCACCAATTTCCAATTCAGTGAGGGAAACCTCACCTTACTAATTTCAGTGAGGGAAACCTCACCTTACCAATTTCAGGGAAGGAAACCTCACCTTACAAATTTCAGTGAGGTAACACAAGCAGAAGACATTTGATTCACTGGGGCCTCTGCAAAAAGGTTAAGCAAGGCTGCTGCATTGGACATTACCATAGGCAAATAAATAATGAAAGTAGACAAAGGCAGCATACAAGTAGGAGAATAAAGAGAAGTTATTTTAGCAACACAGAATGGAGCAAAAATCCTATATATACATTCCCATACTGTGTGGGCTGGTTACACAGAGTGGCTCTATTAATGCAAATTTCTGAACTGGGAAGTAAACAGATCTCCTGCTTGGAGAACTCAAGATTGACAACCATTACTAAATACTGCCAGATAAACACCATTCAGGATAGGATGGATGAAAACTCATGCCGACGGCAACAAACCAGCAACACGGTGAAACCAAAGAGCAAATGTATTGACTAGAATTAGGAAAATAAAATGAGTGAACTCCTTAAATCCCAAGTGGCATCCTGTTGGGAGCATGGCTACATTAAAAATTAGGCCACAGAGCTAAAGAAGCACTTTATTTTCCTGCACAGAACAAGGATTGGCATCTAAACATAAAACTGGTGAAGTCATGTCCTCAACATAGAATAAAATTACAAAGAGATCATCCTGCTAAAGCACCACTCCTACATATCAATCAAGAAAAAACTTTGTGGTCAACATGGCAAATCAATTACAGCAAGCCAGTGATATTCTTTCGCTCTGCATGATACTAATATATCCTCACAGAATTTGAAATAGTCTCCGGCTTGCTTATGGTGACTAAGTGCCGAAAGACCAAAGAACAAAATTCAAAATGAAGGCTATCATTTTGGTTCAAGAATAAATTCAATGGGTGTTCCATACCTCATATTATCCTCAACCAAATGGGATGGCAAAAAATGGTAATGGCTTATTGAACAAGAGTTTTGAGCCACCAAGGCCCACTGGGATACTCAATTTTCCACAGTACTACATCAATTGAGTGATTGGTATGGGCTCCACCTTCTGATCAAAGAAAACATCTGATAACATTATAGTCACAAAAACCTGTCATGGTAAATTTTCCACAAATCAGAACTGTAGCTATTAGTCTAACTAAACCTTGTGGTCTACTTGTCTAGAAAACTACAGATAGCAGCAGTGCAAAACATAGAATAAATGCATGGTAGATTTTTCTTCTTTCTAACAGGGTAATCTGTCCAGAAAAACCTGAGGCCAGTCTATTTTAACGTACTTGTGTCCCCATTAACATCCACCTGTCTCAGTCAATCAAGAGATGAGCCATTTTGTGGCAGTACAGACCACAGAACCACAGGAAACTCTGAGTTGGAAGGGACCCATAAGGATCATCAAGTTCAGCTCTGAAATGAAAGGGATTGAACGGGGATTGAACCCACAACCTTGGTGATGTTAGCACCATGCTCTAACCAACTAAGCTAACCTCAGGGTCATAAATGACCTGTCTTGGTACTAACAGACAGTAATGTAAATGTGACTTCTAACACTTGACCACTGGTTAATAAGGTATTTATAGATACATGTCACGATTATTCACAATAACTCTTACATGCCATACAGCTGTAATATCAGTCATTGTTCAGTACATGACATAGTGAAGGGACATAATGATGTTGAAGTATCATGTAGATGGAACACTCAAAAGAGATGTAATGTAATACTAGAAATTATATCACTGAGAATCACTAAATCTATTGCAATGACATCAGTGCCTACTTTGAATACTCCCCCAGTTTTACTAAGGAGTTATTGAGGAATACATTCAGTGAAGGTAGTTTGGTGTGTAGTTCCAGTGTGAGCTGCAGATTAAGCTCTGCATTGCTGGAGCCAGAAACAAGAGGCCATGAACTGGTACCAACACTTTGCATAAGAAAAGGCACAGAGATCTGTGGCACCAGCCAGGTGACCAGAGACTCAGAGATGCAACAGGAGCTGAGGACTCAGCTGGAAGATCTCAGACTTTTGATCGCTTAGACTGTAAGAGTATAAAAAAGGGTAGGAAGATCCCAGTCAAGCTGTTATTTTGTTATTGAACCATGATTAAATTATTCTAAGGATTGAGACATCTGAAACTCTGCTGTGGGAAACCTGGGGTCGAGCCAGTAAAGGAAACCTGGTCTGACTGTGTGAATGGGGTGTGTGTAGGGGGTCGAGTGGGGAACCTGTTGGCTCCTTGGAGCTGCTCACTGTGAAGGAGCCTTGGTTCCAGCTCAGGTGGTGTAAATGTGGCCAAAGTGGTTCCTGGATGGTTAGACAGGAAAGTGTCTTTAGCAGAGTCTAATGCTGAACTCAAACCTAGATATGCAGAATGCAGTAATCAAGAAAACCCACAGGAGATGATAAACTCTACCTTAACATGTACAATGAAGTTCACCACATCTAAAATCCACCAGTGGGCAGCAAGAATGAAGGCATCCATCTGATCACACAAATCAACCTTACATTTTGCCTAAGTATTTGTAGTCTATATCCAGGAATCTGGACATGAGTTGGAGATACTAACATTTGCCCTAAAATATGATCACAATACTGCTGAAGGACCTATTAAGCTTGTCCTTTCATATAACTGCACACACATAACAATTCCAGGTAAACCCAACAAGGGATGGCAATGCCCACGAGGAATGGAGCCATTTGGATTCGTTATGGGAGTTTGTGTGCCAATTAACTGTCAAGATCATGGTTCAGGTGCCACACTGGGTGCTGGGAAGTTTAACAATTCTCATATTCTCATCACACTACTACATCAACAACCACACCTACTGCCTATCAATCTACTTCCTACTATATTAATTCCAGATTCAACCAAACTTTATTCTCACAAATTACTGAAATTAAAGTTTATGCAATTAAATACACAGGCCAACAGTGAGTGTTGTTTAATTCATCATGCTCCCTCAAATGAGTGAAACTACCAACACAGATCAATATCTCAGCAATTAAACCTATTTGTTCACTATTCTTAATTATGTCCCATGCAGGATGGTTAGAGAGGTTGCATGGATCAACCCTCACCTCTCCAAAACAATCAAGAAGAGATATGACTGGTATTTAAGGAGTAGGATTAGGAGTATTAAACAGCATGAATGCTGAAATTTTAGCCAACAAATAAGCTCTGCAACAAGTAATTTACACAAGTTAGAACATCCATAATCATCTTTGCTATTGCATTGGGAACTAACCAATGGCTCGAATCGAACACATTTTCCTAATGGGAAAAAAGGAAAGGGACCACCAACTAATTGCGAATGCACTACGTGCAACCCAAGTTAATGTCTGTCTCACTCTTTGCTGTTTTCAGGCTCAGTGGGTATAATCTACTGGGTATCAATTGTAGGAAAAGGTAAAGAGGGCACCTTACCCACTGAAAGAGGTGATCTGGAATAATGCGACTGAGTTTGAAAGGCGATTCAAATCTGGGTGGTATCTAGTCAATTTTACCTATGACTCTACTGACAGTAAATCCACAACTTTTAGTGCAAATATACAATACTTTGGTATATACTACATCCCACATCATTGGGCTGAAATTAAATCATAATGGCACTGCACTCTGTACAATAGAACACAGTGTATGGGCTCAACAAAAGGGAAACAAGTAGCAGACTGTTGATGTTGATATATGTGTTGAGCAAGAACAACAAAGATTTGTGAAAGCAATACTATTAAAGCCTAAGACATTTGTCTTGACACTGAACAAGTATTTGCCATTTTGAGATATATGCTGACACAACCTCTGAAACTGTACTTGTGTATATTGGAAATGGATGTGTTTGTCATGAGAACCCTCTGTGATTTTATATTTCTAGGCAATATCACTGTAGATAGAAGCAATCACTCAAATATTTGTAGATTTAATTTTACTGAAATTATGGGCTGTGACTTTAACTATTCAGCTCCTGCCACTTCTCATCAATTATTACAATCTAACTCTATATTGTATCAATATTTACTACATAGCTCCATTGGAATGAATCTTACATTGTTAAGAAAGCTATTACAGCATGATGATGTCTATTCATTGCAGGAAAAAAAAGCTTAAGAAAATGCACAAAGAATATGGGGTACTGCTCATTATTAAGCAAAATAAATTTGTCATCTTCTGAAGAGTGCAAAGGATGGAAAACATAATTGGTTGGATAACTTATTCAGATGGTCACAGTAACAAGAAATTTGATTCTAAGCATTCATCTTATTTTGATTTTTTAGCTCTAACAATATGATGCTATTTGCTTACAATCTTTCCATGCAAAGTTTTGGTACTTAAGAAAGCAAGTACTCCACATTCACTATGTGAAATCACCCAATAATGTAAAAAATCCCATAAAATTCATAGTAATATTTTAGACTACAAGCCATTTTCTTACCATGGATCCTCACGTGTGTCAACAGGATCTATCACGTCTTTATAGCATAAAGACAAGAGGTGACCACATCAGGACTCTATGACATGAAGTAAGTTGACTCTAGTCAGGGAGGAAGTGTGATACATACACTTTGCCCCTCACTGCACTTTCTAACTCAATGTTCCTTTGTGTTTCTTGCATACAGTAATTAATAAGGTGAACCTTGCCATCAAACTTTATGAACCGTGGTAAACCACTGTTAATCTTTTTAAATTCCATTGATTGTATTGAACTCTGACAAATTATTACCTCAATAAAACTTATTGTTGCTTCTCTCTTTTGCGTGAGGTGTGTTTCTTTAATCCACAACAGAGTTGTAAGACACCAATGCAACAGAACATGAGCCAGCAATCCAACGAGATCCTGGAATTTTTAGTTACACTCATCCCTGGTAGTAGCAGATGAAGAATAAGACAATTTTCAGGATAAATGCAGCATCTACTTCACATCCTGGGCATCTGAAATTAATTGATGCTTTTCCAATTACTTTAGTGAAGGCAGAAACAGACCACTAGAAATATGAAAATAACCAAGTGACTCAGGGGATTTTTTTCTTCTCTTTTTTTTTTTTTTTATGAAAATGGTAAAAAGAAAGAAGAAAGGAAGGAATAAAAATAAATAAATAAATAATTAATAAAAAATATTTAAGTAATTCTATTAAGTTTTAAAGAAAGTAAAAAGGATTTTTTACCAAAATCAATCAGGTTTGCAGCGTATTCCAATGAAACATATACACTTACACAGTTCAGAGAAAAAAAGCTTCATTCATTATTTTAGGCTAACTAAGGGGCAACATTGGGAAATATATGACTCATATCACTTAAAGAATAAAACATTATGATAATCAGTTATACTAATAACATCCCAACAAAATGCTTTAACTTTCAATAAATGCTCCTGTTTCAAGGAGATTCTAAAACAAAAAGTAATTACATAAATACTTCTTATTCAAATGAGACAAAAGATCATCTGTATAAAGTGGTGCAAAATGTAATGAATATCTGGCTCTTGCTC
>VZTJ01006819.1:20510-177090 GCA_013397795.1 Orthonyx spaldingii | reverse complement strand
CCCATTTAATTTTGATTCATTTTTAAGAAGACACTAATTTGAAAAACTGAAAAGCATTCTCTCACAACATGTACAAATAACTTTCATTCTCTTCTTGACAGTACCAGGCAGAGATTTGACACCCTGAATATGTCACTGGGTATCAAGAGAAATGCGTAGTAGACATGTTATAGTGAAAATATACTTATTGCTACTTTGTCATGGCTTGTATATTGAGCACATGGAAGTGGTTCTGTATCACACCTTCCTATTTAAAAGCAAAACTGCTTACTGATTTAACTGGTGATGATGTGACTGTCACTGCCTTGCAGATCTCCTACTGAGTGGACAGACTACCACTTAAAATATTAGCCTCCTTAGTACAGGGAATAGAGGTCTAGTGGTCCTCATTTCTTCTTGTGTCAGATCAAAGTTGTAGATAGAAAATTTCACTTTTCATCTGTCAGCCTGATACATTTAATATGGAATGAATAATATTTTTAAAAACTCTTATTGATATTTGCCTTTTTTTCAGGTCACACACTTCAGTTTGACAAATTTCCTTGTGTTTGGTTTTGAATGGAAGTATAAATGTGTAGTCAAATTCAAAATAGATTATTTGCACACATTAACAATGACTTAGAATGTGTTCTTCCCTTAATGATGAGGCACACTGCAGCTTGAAAGTTGTATATCTTTATAGTTTACCTCCTGTATTTAACCTTTGAAAATAAAGTCTCACATTTAGTTATATACACATTCGTTTCTAAAGCACTACAAATGGGCACAGTGCTAAGAAAGAAGTCTCAAGAGAAGCATTTTCTTCAAAATCAGACTAGACTCAAGTACTCCAGCATACTACCTGCTCAAGGAAAACTAGATCTTATACTCAGGGAAGAAAGAAAAGAACAGGTATAATTAGGGAGCAAGACTAGTAGAGTATCTATCAAAGTAGAGACGGAGACCAGTGCAGAGTTACTTATATTCTGATTGATTGTGAAGCAGCAGCTTGGGCTAAACAGTGAAGGATGAAGAAAGCAGAAAGGGGCAACAGGAGGGAAAGTAGAAGAAAAGATATATTAACAGCTAGTCTTTGAGTGAATGAATGGAGTGGAAGAAAACAGAGTATAGTGAAGAAAAAAGGAATGCCCACAATGGAGAGCCAGAAAGAATACCAGTTTGAGAGTTTGGATGAAAGGATGAATTTCAAAGGTCTCTTTCCCTTATTGGAAAATATCCAATTTAATATTGGTAATTTCTTGCCATGTAAATGATCTCTTTTGAGAGAATAATTGTTGCTAGTTACACATTACAAAATATAATTGTTGAAATATAAAACTTTCATCCCATTATAGTTATATGTGTTTTGTCATGATTTTAATAGGAAACTGAAACACTAATATGCTGGCTGACTTTGAATTATAATGTCAATTAGACAAAGCAGACAGCTAACCTCCATTTTTATAAATGTGACTACAGGAGAGAATGAATTCTCTGCTGGTATTAAAGACAAAATTCAGAGAACTACCAGGCTGACCCAGCTAGCATTTACTATACTCTTTATTGCACAAAGGAAAAATACTTGTAGGTTCTTCAAACTGTGAACAGAATGAGCAAATCTGGGACAAATTAACCAACTAAATCATTAAAAAGAATCATCAACTTGACTCCCATCTGCTTGCATTGCATAGATGGAAATAAAAAGAGCAACCCTGCCCTCCATTTTTCTCAGATCCCAAATAAGTCCAGAGAGTCCTATACTGAGTCAGACAAAAACAAATGCATAGTTTTCATAAATAGTTACTGGTGTGCATTTGGCACTTTGTGGGCCCTATGAAACGCATTCACAGCAGTACTCATTCAAGTGTTTTAATTACTGTAATATCTTCTGTAGCAGTAGTCATATAGTACATTTTGAACTTCACCTACGGGTACAGACTCAGGAATAGCCCTGATTATCTGGGCTTTGCAGCTTTTGTCGAAATTCATTGAAAGTTTGCACAACATTTTTCCATAAATCTTTTTTAAAAGTGAAATAAAATGGGCAGATGTGTCAATTCTTCAGAGTATGAAGGTTAAAGAAAAGCTAAGTCATTAAAGTAGAGTGAAACAAATGTAATTTTGAGGCAGGACTAATTTACTTAGAAATTTTATTCTCAGTACCTGAGTTATATATGGCTAAAAAGATCTCACCTGCTCTTAATTAAGTCAGGGATTACCTAATTAGTGCTACTTTACAAACAAAAATCCTGAATTTGATCCCATGCACTACATCCAGAAAGCCCTTCAAAATTAGGATACATGTTCTTTAATGTGCAAAAAATTCTGAGGACTTGCAATACTTATAAAATGTTTTCAAGTTTCCAAAGGTGCAGCCAACTGATTGTGTTACTTTGATCATCTTGACACAGTTGAAGCAGTTTGTTACTGCCCACATCATATTTGTGAGACCTTATCCTCTTTCTTCAGCTAAACATCCTTTTAAGCAGCCAAACCTTTGTATGCTCAGCTTTTTAAGCAAACTACAAGTCATATCTGAAGAAGTATATGCTAGCAAACAGGAAATATCACTCATGTATAGAATTCGTAAACGGATTTTCAAAAAAGAAAATGGGGAAAAAAGACCAGATTACTCTCCTTTGTTCTGAGACTGATCCTAGGATAGAGCTACTAAGATCTGGAAGTCTAGACAGTAAAGAGATTACAATTTTGACAGTCTTTATTCCTTTCTAAGTCTATCACCTTCCAACAAAACTGAGGAATATTGCAGTTAGGGCAGTCAGCATGTTTGTGGCAGGAAGAAGGTTTCAAACTAATATAATTTAGGCAGAGGACATTTCAGTACAAAATCACATTTCCTTTCAAGCAAAAAGAGCTATTATAACCAGTAGTCTAGCACTTTTCCCTTTTTTTTTTTTTTTTTTTTTTTTGAGGGGTGGGGTATTTTTTTCTGTAGAAAACACTGTTCCATCATTACTGATGCCAAATCCTGTATCTAGCTCTATAGTTGTCTGGAGGTGTTTCTTTAACCACAACTACTGAAAAACAAGAAAATAAGTTTCTTGATGGCCTTATCACAGGCTTTCCTGTAAAAAAGTACTTGATGATAACCACAGGGGCCAGAGCTTCAAAACTCCTGAAAGCCCAGTGTCCATGATGAGTC
Source organism: Orthonyx spaldingii (assembly GCA_013397795.1). NCBI lineage: Eukaryota > Metazoa > Chordata > Aves > Passeriformes > Orthonychidae > Orthonyx > Orthonyx spaldingii. The sequence continues at coordinate 173,948 of VZTJ01006819.1, read as the reverse complement.
AAAGGAGATGCTGGAGAGCATGGCTACTTCTCTCCCCTCCCTAAAAAACTACAAACTAGACTGCCATTCTTCACACTGGAGTGGAGTATTGGACATCCTTAAAAATGACACAGGGAAAAAAGGGTGGTCTTTTAGTTGTGTGTGCTTTAGATCAGTTTTCTTGTACAGTGCAGCTGAAATACTGAAGTATATAAAGAAATAACAGACAATATTAAAAGATGTTGCAAGGTCCTAAGCCCTCATATCTAAGAGACTGTTGCAGTGAGAAGTGATCTGAAAAATCTAAAATCAAAGAAGTAAGGAGGCATAAAAGGGTCTCAAAAAGACAGACCAGAGCACTGGCATAGATTTATGTAGTATCCTAGGGTTGGTCACACTGCAGTCACAACAAGGGACCATACACTTGGTCAGGAAACAAGGCTTCTCAGAAAAAAAAAAGACAAGCTACTTTCTCCTTTAATTTTTTTAATTACAAAATCTCATTCAAACTCCTCATTAAGTTATTGTATCACAACAATAAAAAGTCACTTTTTATATTATTTTAATCATTCATAACAAATTCCTCCTGTGGAAGTTATCTTTGAGGTGAGAACAGCACAAACATACAGATACACAGACAAGAAATACCAAAATACTTTTCCCACCCTGAGCTAGTTTAATCAAACATTAATATTTTCAACTTAAAAATTTCCTCTATTTATGTAATCTTTATTTTTTCCACGTAATAACTACTAGTCTTTTATATACTGTTTAGTTTTACAATGCTATTTCATAAGCTGTACTTCTGAGATATCTCTGTTTTTCAATTATTTTCCCTTATTTAATTTTAGAATTTGTTGCAGAATATAAAATGCAGAATGAGTATAGGTCACAACAATGTCCATGAAGAAGAAATAAAATTAAATAAAAACATTTATATATTACATTAAACAAAGACCATTGCTTATTCAGCAGTGCTTTGTCCTAACAACACTAAAAATGGTAATGTTATCCATGTGATCAATAGAATAGATCCATAAAAGCAGTTATATTAGATATACACCAAAAGATATTAAAACAATTGTGCTCTGAAAATTCTGGGGATATTAAAATACTCACTAGCGAATGCCCAACTTGCTTGGTGAGACAATAAAAACAATTATAAATGAATTTTTGAGTTGCAAGGAAAGGGGACAAAACCTCTTATTTGTGATTTTTATTTATCATTCAATAATATTCCACCATATCCTTAGTAACAAGAAGACATCTACAGACTTCACAGACATAAATATTTGATATTCTAAAAACATCAGCTAAGTTTCAAGTATGCATCATTTTTAAGTGAAGCTTCATTGTTTTAGAAAGCTGAAGGAACAGAACACAAAGTTTTTGGCTCTTGTATTTGACAATCCAGTTACTAAGCAGTGTATCTAGACTTGGGATTTTATAGATGTCTGGTAATAGCTCAGTCACTACATTTTTAAGCATCAACATTTAGCTAGAAGCATCTCATTGCTGAAACCACAACAGCTGCCAGAAAACAGGTCAGGAAGAGGAAAAGTGGAGCAGGGAACAAGATGCTATAGCCAGCCTATTGTCTAAGAAAAAACTGAAGGCAAGAATCTAGCTACACAGCAGGCTTGGTTTGCCCTTCAGATGATCTCTACTTTTTTCCTGAGCTCCTGTATAGAGAGACCTTCATATAGGAGGAAACATAGGTGTGGTTGAACTGATGTATCTCCTCAAGGCCAACTCCCTTCAAGCAGCAGAGATGCAAAAACCACCAGACCTCTCCAGGTTGATATGTACACTCAACACAGATTTTCTGCTCCAGGGGATGCTTGTCCTGAACAACATAAACATAAGCCATTCCATGCCAGCCACCTCTGAGGCTTGTTCACTTCCTGGTGCCTTCACAAAGATAACTTTTACCTTTCTATGAAAGAGAGAGTGCATGATTTAACACCTGTCTTTAGGAGTTTCATCTATTAGATCAATTTCCTAAGTTCAAACTCCAGTGAAGAATGTTGTAACAAGGGATGTGAAATCGATGAAAGCATATAAGTTTGTCAGGGCTTTACTTAATTACGACCATATAGTTTTGCAATTTGCTGAATTAAGCTCTAGTTGATTTACAGTCCACCCCATTTTCTTGCATATTTTTTACTTTGGTATATATTAATTATACCAAAAGACATTTGGATCAACAAGAAAAGGTCTGCTTAATACCTACCTGACTTTTCTTCCTGTAATTCAAAATTTGCCATTGCTAAGAACCTGCTTACTTTTTCAGACATTTGTACAATTTATCAACGAAGAAATATTTTTCTTGCATGTCAATTCAGATATTATCCTGTCAGCAAATGGTCTACTTTATGCTTAAGCAATCTTCTGAAGCTTTGACATTGCTACTAATGCAAGGCACCAGATCTCACTTAACTATCCTCTGCAGATGTAATTAAGTACTGCCAAATGTTTTGCTTAATTGCATTCCTTAATGTTCTGAGTGATGTTTTGCACTTTTCCTTCAGTTACAAATTGCATTTATAGCTTCCAGTAATCCCATTTATCATTGCAATTTGCTTAGCTTGAAATGTGCTACATTAATTAGTTCTTTTCAAGTCTTTTAAAAGAAATGTCAGGAGATCATTAATTCTATATGGGCAATTTATTATTGCTTAAGAGAATTACATATTGAGGTCTGTTGCTTCTTTTTAGAAACTTCTTTCAGTATTTCCCTGTATAAAAATTATCTTACATGATCACCTTTCATAAACCCTCCCTAGTGAGTATCACTGTAAATTTTATGGTTGTAAAAGGCTCCCAAGCATTCAGCAGCCATTCCAAACAAATAGCATTAAGATTTTTTTTTTTTGTAAACTGTTATTCTACAATAAGTTCACAAAGCTGTATATATCAGAGGAATAAGTAATTTCCATGATTTATTAGTATGCAATGTGGTAATGATGAAGGTGCACCACGCAAAGAAATACAGGGAACCAATAGTGGAATTGTTCTTTGTAGAGTTATTAATCTGTAGGAGAGAATATTGATTTTTTTACTATCTTGAAATAAAACAAGAATACAAATCTGATTTTCCATTCTTGTTTGGTTTCAGCATTCTGTTCTGGTATAAGAGTTTACTGCTTGTTCAATGCTTGATTTCAAACACATCAGTTGTCACATTGAGCTTAGAGCTTTTAAGCACAGGAGTAAGACTTGGTAAGATCACAGTGTTATTCACAACGTGTTGACTACAGTCCAGGGGAATTTCTGAAGCCATCTGTTCCCCTCCTGAAGAGAGGATGAGAAAGATCAAGTATTCTAAAAATCCTAGGAAAAAACCCAACTCCTGAATCTGCTGACATTCATAATGTTATAATTCAAAAGGAGATCTAGTAAATGGTGGAATAATGTGACTATTAAAGTTGAAATCAAGGTGGTAATTAGATATGAATAATATTATCTGTCTAAGGAAGATTAACAGAGGTATGGTTTTCAGCTTACAGTGTAAATTTGAAGTGAGAGGAGTTTTAACTTTTTAGGAAATCAGCAGAGCACGAACTCATACTTCTTATAATAGAAAAGGCACATGTTCCCTTTTAACATGCCTGTTTAGATGCTCTTGATCATGTTCTGTGATAGTGAATTGACTAGTTTCTGCTCTATCAATCTGTCCAAAATGAAATATAATTTCTGGGAGTTTTCTTCTGTTTGCTTGTGGGTTTTTGGTTTGTTGATTTTTTTTTAATATGAAAAGAAATTAACACAGCTGTAAGTGTCAATAAATACATATTTGTTCTTTTACTTGTTTTTGTTAATTTAATAACTAAAACTTGGTTGTTTGCCTATAAGTAAAAGAAAGGTATAAAGCAGAAACTATTTTACAAAAAAATCTATAGACTATATTATGAATCCTTTTCAATTATTGTCTGAAACACAGTGACATTACAGTACATAAATTACTTTTAAATGAACCACCAGGGAAAAAAACATGGGTTTTTGGGAGAAATGTTAAGATTCAGTTTATATACTTTAGATTTCACAGCCTAGAAGTAGGGCAACTAATCACTTCCCATAAAGAAATATTTTCTTGTGAAAAGAACAATAATATATTATGAAAACAAACAGATCTTGTGAAACACATACATATTAAAGGTATCTTTCAAGTTATCTAGAAGCTTATAATCCTTTTCAAGTCTAAGTACTACTGTGGAGTTTATTCATCTTACTGGACTACTTAATAAGAAATTCAGTAAGTATTTACCCTCTTTAACATCTTCATCTCTTTCTTCACCTGGATACACAGTGGGACTATGTCATACATTTTGTGGATCAGAAGGAGGTTTTCTGAGCTGTTCTTGGTTTTGCAATATGAGAGTTGTCACATTATGACAAAACTTGAAGACACAACATACAGATTATACAGTTTGGGATATGATGGATTTACTGGATTTCACTTTAGCTGGTATGAAAGGAAACCTAATTTTTTTGAGATACCAATGATTAAAATATAAATATGAACAACAAATTTCACTATGATCTCTATGTCATTGTTCAGATAACAGCCCAAATTCTGGATTACAGTAAAAACTGTCTCTACTAACTTTCTCATAACTCATTTGCCTTACAAAGAACAAAATCTTCTGTAACATTTAACTGGAATTTCAGAAGTAAGCCTGGAATGGGATGAAAACTAGGAAAATACTATGAAAGAGATTCTGAATAGGAAAGAAAATTGATCTTTAGATAAGAAACATAGCAAAGGATTAAGGAATTAATCAAATATCAGAGTATGATGAAATAATAATTCAACACAGAGTCCCTGACCCTACTCCCCAGGCTTTTCTTACTCATAAAAGTAGAAACTTGCTTAGATTAGGACAGACTTATTTAGTTCTTACCTTGCATTTCCTTTTCAGGTTATTACTGTCTGTAACATAGTGCCCTTGTAGGCACCTCATGTCTTTTTCCTGTGAGATACAGAGAGAAGCAGCAGGCTAAGCAACAATAGGATATTCCAATTACTACTCTCTATACACAGTATCTAGCAATAATAGAATATTATTATGCTTTTCTTTCTATCTATTTTAAGAATGGATAAGATCAGCATCTCTGCAGAGGGTTTCCAAGCAGATAGGTTTTTTTCAGAGTAGAGTTAAGAACTACATGACCTCCTGGGGGCCCTTTCTAAATCTGAACTTTTATGATTATATCAATCCTTTGAAGACCTATAGATTGTGCCATGTTCAAAGTGGAATATTCTCTCATCACTTGGACAATGCTTGGGTAATAGCTTAAATTATAGCTACCTTTTTATATTAATACACCCAGCACTCTTCTTGACCTTTAGATATTTTGCCATTATCCTCTCTGGAATGAGAAACAGTTTTACATCCTTCTGCCTCAGCGGTATGCCATTACTATTTGAAATTTCTCATAGAAATAATTAACAGAAATTTAAGGAAAGAAAGTCATCAACATGTATTTTACTGTGATTTACAGTTACCATTGCAATACTTATGTGTTTTAATGGTAACGCAGAAAATTGAGGTAATATAAATCCTTGCAGTCAAGAAAATTGCTGATTACTAGTGTTTCTGGTATATGCAGTTTGTTCAAGATTAAAGGGTTTGCAATCATGTTACTGACTAATTTTGATTCTTTTTTATGCTTAAAGTTGTACATATGGAATTTCAATTGCAACTATCAGTATTGTATAAACCACAGCTTCTAGTAAAATTTTTGAACACACATTTGCTTCACAAACTAACACCATCAGCTTCCAGACTACCACTGATCCACAGGCTGGAAAAAGGCCACTTATTTTCATTGACTTAAAAAAAAAGTATACATCCTTATTTGGACAAGTAAATTCTTTTACTGAAAATAAAAACTGTCAGTGCTGTCCTAAATGCTCATAGTGTTTTAAGAATTACCAGCAATAGAGTATCTAACTTAAAATGCAGGTATTCTATATGGATCTTACATAGCACATTTCCTTAAACCATTTCCCAGCACAATAACAGGACAATATTTCAATTTAGATTTAAAAGAATTAGAAATACTTGGTGTTCAGAAATGATGATTTTCCATCTAAGTATATCTTAATACTACAATTTATCTTGTGGAAAAAAATACAACAAAATGACAAAGAATTTATGCAGAGTAATGTGTTTGTAATTTCATTACTATATAACACTTTTCAATATTTTCACTAGTCTCTTACAACACTGAGTTACAGATTCTGTTTAAATAAATGAGTGCATTAGTTCCTTAAAATGCTAGACATATTTTGACCCAGCTATTGCTCTGAGTTCCTTCCTGAAATAGGACAGGAACTATCTTCTCCCATCTATTTACACACTCAGACAAGACAAGGTTGACTGAAAGAAAGGTATTGTAGAAAGATTATACTATTTCTTCTTCAATCTTTCTGTGTGACAGCACAGACTCTTTCCCATGGGAATTCTTCTTCTTCTACTGAAAAGTTTACTAAATATAAGTTTCATGTTACTGAGAGTGGCTTTTGGAAACAAGCGGTCAGAGTTCTGCCCAATCAGTCCCAGGGAGGTGAACTGATCTCAACCAATAGTCTTCTCTCCTGTATATAAATCTGTTAATAATTAAATAAATTCACTTAACATTCTCTCAAAATTCATGTGTCCCTTCGCTCCGCTATCGGTTCAACGGTGACATTTCTGGTCTTCAGAATAGTAATTATCAGCTGAGAATGGCTTTGCAAACTGCAGAAATCGTAAGAAGGAGGACCCCAAAACCTACAGGCCTGTTATTTTTACTTCAGTGCCTGGTAAAGTTGTGGAGAAGCAGTTTATTCTGGGAGATATTGAAAAACACCTGAAAGACAATGCAGTCATTGGTCACAGTCAACACACCTTCATAAGAGGAAACCTTATTTATCAAACCTAATTTCCTTTTATGACAAGGTAACCCACCTGGTTAATCAAGGGAAGCCAGTTGATGTAATCGTTTTGGATTTCAGTAAAGCTTTTACTAGTGTCTCTCACAGAATCTGTCTGGACAGAATGTCCAGCTCAGAGCTGGATAAACACATCATAGTGAGCAACTGACTCACGGGCCGGGTCAAAGGGTTATAGTGAATGGGGTGACATCAGGTTGGCAACCTGTCACTACTAGGGTTCCACAGAGCTCCATCTTAGGCTCTATGCTCCTCAACATCTTCATAAATGACTTGGATGCAGGACTGGAAGGGATACTGAGCAAGTTTGCAGATGATGCAAGATTGTTGACTCCCATGAAGGCAGGGAAGCCCTGCAGAGAGACCTTGACAAAATAGAGGGCTGGGCAATCACCAACCATATAAAAATGAACAAGGGAAGAGACAAATTCTGCACCTGGGATGGGGCAACCCTGGACATATGGACAGACTGGGGAATGAGATACTGGAAAGCAGCACGGCAGAAAGGGGCCTGGGGGTCCTGGTTGAGGGAAAGTTGAATATGAGTCAGCAGTGCCCTGGCAGCCAGGAGGGCCAAGTGTTTCAGGCACAGTATTGGCAGCTGGGCAAGGGAGGGGATTGTCCCGCTCTGCTCTGCACTGGGGTGACCTTACCTCAAGTGCTGGGGGCAGTTTTGGGCACCACAATTTAAGAAAGACATTAAACTAGTAGAGAGTATCCAAAGGAGGGCAACAAAGATGGTGAGAGACCTTGACTGGAAAATGTATAAGGAGGAGCTGAGATCCCTTGGTCTGTTCAGCCTGAGAGAAGGAGACTGAGGGGAGACCTCATCTCAGTCTCCAACATCCTCATGAGGGGAAGAGGAGGGACAGACACTGATCTCATCTCTGTGGTGACCAGGACAGAACTCACGGGAATGGCCTGAAGCTGTGTCAGGAGAGCTTTGGCAGATACTAGGAGAAAGGTTCTTCACCCAGAGGGTGGCTGGGCACTGGAACAGGCTACCCAGAGATTGGTCACAACACCAAGCCTGAGAAAGTTAAAGAAGTGTTTGGCCAATACTCTCAGGGCATGTAGTGTGACTCTTGGGGATGGTGCTGTGCAAGGGCAGTAGTTGGACTTGATGATCCTTTAGGTCTCTTCCAACTCAGCATGTTCTGTGATTCTGTGAAGTTATCTCTCAGGCACTGTAAGTGCACTGGGCACACCTGAAAATCATCCTCAGCTTGAAAACTTTTTCAATTTGTCAGCTCAGTTCAAGAAGTCATATTGATTTAAACAAACTTTTATTGCAGCACACTTTTTTTTACATCTCTATTATCACACTCAATAATCATTTAGATATTTTATAACAATTTAATGATAGTGAACTTCTCCCTTCTTAGTTAGATATAGGAATTATGACAATATATATCTGCATAATGTCTAAGATGGAAATTATACCATCAGTACTTCTCTCAGCTTTGTAGCAAAGTGACATGGAATGTTGAACAATCTACAAATTTCAGCACTGTGTTTTTGCACTTACACTAAGAGAGATAGCATATAGATAGCATATAGATAATATGAGAAAGCGTATAGATAATATATGAACCATGTGTATGTATGCAAACAGATCTTTCTTGTTTAGGAATATGTATAGGATTTTGGGGGTCTACTTAATGTGTCAGAGATTGATACACTTTGTTTAGGAGATGCTTTATTATTTTGATAATAATTGATACAGTCTAGATGTGTGGAAAATTAAATGCATTAATACATCAATAATCTTCACAGATCAGAGTAATATACTTACTATTAAAGGACATTAAATCCTCATAAATACCTCTAAAATAATAGTTCCATTAAGGGTAAGATCTTTGGAGAAAACTGCCTCTATGTGTATATACATCCTCTAGCAGAAAGAGGAACTCATTCTTTGCCCCTTTAGTTTTCCAGCAAGGTCAGAAACATAGCTTGGTTAAGGTCAGGAACGGATGCACTGTGACCACATATAAGGAAGTAATAAAACTATTAGAGACTGCCCAAAGGAGGGCTTCCAAGATGGTGACGGTTCTGAAGGGAAAGCTGTACAAGTAATGGCTGAGGATACTTGGTGTCCTCATCCTGGAGAAGAGGACACTGAGGGGAGACCTCATTGCAAGTCTACAATTTCCATGTGAGGGGAAGAGGACAGGGCAAGACTGATCTCTGCTCTCTGGTGACAAGTGACAAAACCCAAGAGAATGGTCTGAAGTTGTGCAAGGGGAGGTTTAGGTTGGTTATTAGAAAAAGGTTCTTTACCCAGGGAGCGGTCAGGCACTAGAACAGGCTCCCCAGGAAAGTGGTCATGGCATCAAGCCTGACAGAGAATGTTTAGGCAGATCAAGACAGCATTTTTGCCTAGAATTTAATTTTAACTTCAGGCTTACTCTTATATAAATTAAGAGATAATAGAGATTTTCTGATTTTCCTGGTGATTATTTAGTCACTGCAGAAGACTTGATGGCCTCTTAAGAGGTAAGTACTTATAAGCAGTAAAAAGTACATACTGATGCCCAGGGGTGGCTCTTGTCTAGTTCCATAGATGATAAATCTGGAGTATACATTCCATAATTTGACATAATTTCTTGGGATTGACATGCATTTAAGTAGTTTCAGTATGGCAATCTTACAGAAAGCTCCCTCTGGTCAGCCATTGGGTAGACAGAATCACAGGTGTCATCTTTAGCAGATATTAAAGAAAGGGCTAGAGCCTGTGCAGTGCTGTTGGAGCATGAACTTGTACAACAGAAGTCCTGGAGCTGATGGCTGACTTCCATGGTTTAGGAATGGTATTCCCCAATTTAGTATTCACCCTGAAACACTCCAAACCGCAGGTCGCTTGGTCCTCCCCTCTCCTCTCCCCTGCAGTAGGCTGGAGAGCAAAACAGGAGGCAAAAAAGGTAAAGATCACAGGTTGACATATGAACAATTTATTGAAAACAACAGTGAAATAAGACAATGGACAGTAACAGCAATGATATTAATGCCAGAGCATACAGGATAAGAGGCATACGGTTCACACGATTGCTCACGCCCTTTGGAAATCTCCGACAACACCTGACCACTCTTTGTCACACTATACCACCCAGAAGAGAGCCTGTCCCTCTTCCCCAGAAAATGATGTGAGGTGGTGCAGAATAACCTCTGGGTCCTGCCTTGCCCTATCCTGGCTACTGCAAAAACTAACACTGTCCTGTCTAGAACCAGGGTCCTGACAAAACTAAACAGACAATAACAACCAAAAAATCCCACTTTGTTCATTTAATTGTTTTGTTTTGTTATGCATGTCACGCATGGGTCCACAAACTAACCTTTTCCTTGCAAATTCATCTTTGAAAAAATAAGTGAAAAAAAGTGTTTATTGCTGTGAAAATCCATTCAAAAATAGAATCAAGAAAGAAAGAAAAGATTTCTTTATTTGGAAGTGATTTTCCCAACAGCAAAACACATAGATGGGACATAACCTTTAATTATGGTGTCAAATTAAATCAATCTAATACTGGAAAATAATATGTTGTGTTCAAAAAAAGTTTTATAAAATTTCTAAATTACAATTAGATTAAAATTAGCCCTAAGTCTCAAAAAATATTTTGCTTCACAGAAATATAATAATATTTGCATAACGCATTTTATCATACTATTTCACCCTATATTATTTAAAAATATTTCAAGACAAAACATAGGTGAAAAATTCAGTTTTTCACATTTCACATTTCACATCTTGCTTTGAAACGTCTACAGAATCTTTAACACTGCAGAATACAGATCTTCTTTTTAAAGAGTTTTTATGAACATACATTCCTATACTATGTCATCTTTTCTTTATTAATGTTGTAGGCACACCACAGAAATTTAAGGATTGCTAGGGATTAATGCCATAGCATTTAAAAAACATGGCAGTTATAAGAGCTCAGTTGATACATTCATGCCTTAAAAACAGCAATGAATTATTTTTTATTTTCAATAACTAACGATTAAACAGCTTCCAAAATCTGTGTATCACTTCCAAAATTATAATCTTTCGTACAAGAAAAAGGAATTTGTAACAGAAGGAAGAAAGTTGTTTACACAATTCTTCAACAAGGAGGGGTTCTTTCAGAAACTGTGCAGTGGATCATGCATGAAACTACATAGAATAATTTAGGTTAGAAAAGACCCTTAAAATTATTGAGCCCAAATTTTAATCCAGCACTTCCAAGCCCATCATTAAACTGTGTCTTTAGGTGCCACAACTGCACGTCTTTTAAATACCTCCAGGGACAGTGACTCAACCACTTCCCTGGGCAGCCTGCATTGCATTTCCAGCAGACATCTGGACGTTGAAGTCCTGCATGAGAACAAAAACTTCACCTGCCTGTTCATCCTCACTGGGTGGCCTAGAACAAACTTCCACCAGGAACATCCACGGTTTCTAACACATCGATAAGCTTTGTGTCTTTGCTACCACATGAATCTCTTTCCCCTACCTCCACTGAGATGACAGAGACCTGAGACCAAAGGACCTGGCTAGAAAATCATACCCCAAACATTGGCATGTCCAGATTTATCTCTAGAGACCCTTTTCCTCTTCAAATCTAGCTTAAAGCTTCTCAATGAGCCTTGCTAACTCCTGCAGAAAGTTCCCTTTATTCCCATCTGTCACCAACAGGTCTAGTGTTGCATAGACCGATCCATGACCAAAAAATCCAAAATTCTTCTGATGGACATCAGGTTCAGACAGATATCGGTCTGCTGGTTTGTCCTGTTTATTCCCTCATCATTCCCTGCAACTGGAAGGATAGAGGAGGACACGTACCCACAAGCACCATTTCCTCTGGTTATTGCTCACGGAGACTTTTGTAGCTATTTTGAGAGTCACTAAGGTGGATCATTACTGTGACACAGTCTCAAGGTCTGACCTCCAACTTGCAAGAATAACATGACCAAACTTAAAAGATGGCACATGGATGGATATAAAAATTGAAATGATGATTCATATCTGGAAATCTGCATCTGAAATGTATCGTGTTTGAATCTGGATATAGAAATAATTGGAAAAGGGGTGTTGATAAGTACAGATCCTACAAACATGTAAGCAAGTAAACTGCAAGATTTAATGGCTAAGCCCAGGCACACTCCAATCAGAAACAAGACTAACATTTTAAATTAAGTAATTAATTTTTTATTTCTGAGCAATCTCCAGGATTTCCCCCTGAGTGAATTTCTTATGCCTTTTAAAATATCTCCCAGGAGATATAACCAGAAGTTACAGGTTAGACACAGGAATATCTGGGTGAGAGACCACAATACTGGACTGTATGATCTAAGAGGTCCTTCTGACCCTGAATGTAATGAGTTTGGAAAAAAGTGGGCATTTTGCTTCAACAAACAGTAATAGCCAAAATACCTTTGCCAAAAGCACACTAAAAATATGATTAAGCTGTAGATTTCAGCCATGAAAGGATTCATTTCAACTGAGCATGTCACTTGAAATGCTGAAAATGAGTACAGTCTAACAGGTGTTCCTATAATTAACAGCACATTCTGAATGAAAGATGAAATAATTTCGAGCAGCATTACCTACCATTGCAATTTTCACAGATCTTAGGCAACTAAAATAACCATTTTGGTTAAAATAGCACAATGTTCTTATTTTAATTTACTTCTAAGTATACTCATGGGACTGTTCTCTTTATCCAGCTCATGCACTGACATTTGACTGTAGTGCTGACTTTTGCACATGTCGCTTCCCTTTTAATAAACTGTTCCTGAACTTGATGAGGGAAGGCAAATGAGGAAAGAAAGCATATTACAATTGAGTATGATAGATGATATTTCAATCTTCACTGCATACTAAATGCTTTTAACCTAAATAAGTTTTAGATATTCTGTTTTGTTGGTTTTTTGTTTTTTTTTTTTTTTTTTACATTCTAGTGTTATTACTCTGCTTTTTGTAAGCTTCTTTTACTAGTAAGAAGAAAGTGGTATAAATATGTTTATAAATGCATCTAGGTGCAAAGACTATCGGTAATTCAGTTAAAATCTATCTGTATCTGAGTATATCTCGTCAGCACTTAGCAGAAGAAGCAAAAAGGCAACAAGATGAGTAAAACCAGTTTCCTCTTGCTGCTTCTCAGGGATTGGATGACTTTTCCCAAGAACAGGGCAAAGACGTCAAACAGTTGTATCAGAATACAAATACTCAAGGGACTCAAAGGAACAAAACACACTTGAACTCAAAAGAAAAGATAGTACTTGCTGTTAGCTAACCACAGGACTGGCTGTGTACATAAAAAAATAAATTAAAAATCCCTTTTCAGAAGAGTCTGAAAGACTTGGAGGAAAAAATGTGAAGTAGATAGAACTGCAAGAGCTTGAGAAGGCTTCATGGCCTAAAAGAGGTCAAGCATGATATTCTTTCTCTGCAGAAATACAACTATAGGCATTCTATTATTTAATTTCTTCCTCTATCCCCGCCCCAAAAGAATGACTGAATTTCAAACTTTTGTAAAATCTACATTTCAATTAATAAACCAAATCCAGCCATAAACCATAGCATAAATATTGACATAAACCAAACCTGGACTGCCCATCTGACACCAAGGCTTTTGGAACCAGTATTAGTCATAGGATGTATAAGTGTTCACATCCCAACATTTCTAGTGGTGGGAAGGGGGCAACACTGTGGAGCTACAGATTAAAGGGATGCCTAGAGATACATAGCTAGAGACAGCACTTGAATTCTGCTCTGACACAGGTAACTTGGGCGCTCATGCAGCTGCTTAAATTAAAGAAAAATGTGGAAGCTTGTGAACAGTCTTGCAAGGGAAAGTTTTGCTAGTATTAAAAGAAAAAAGAATCTAGTTATCTTTAATAATGTATAATGAAAAGTGAAATTTGTAGAAAATTTATCTTGCTACTGAGCTCCAAATCTATGCAAGACGAATAAGCTCCAAATGTTGTGTAAAGATCAAGTTTCTGTGTTGACTAAATCTAATGAAAAATTCATTTTAATTCTTTTGTCTGTATTAAAGGAACTTTATCAGTCTACAATCAGCTCCAAAATCATTGTAATACCTTTTCTTCCTACCACCATTTTGATGCCAAATATTATTCTATGTAGCAACTCTAGGTTTGCATACAGATGTCCATGAAGGATGGTGCAATGCTTCTTTTCTTCTTTTTTGTCTACTGCTTTGAAAACTGGAATTAATATATTCTGATATCCCATGTCTCTACAGTCATTATAAGAAATAGAATTTGACGCATGTCCTGGACTCCAAGACAAATTAGATTTTTTTTTTATTTTTCCAATCTTTCAGAATTATACCTTACAAAATGGACAAAGGGAATCCCTTATAATATACAAACAGGCCCAGATAGGGTATAATTAACAGCAAAACATTAAGGAATCAAATCTTTGCTCTGATTTTAATTCAAAGTTACTCTTTTTACTTCAATTGATTCACTCCAGTGTGACTACAACAGAATCTGTCCCAAAGAAAATCTTACTAGGTTTGATAGTCATAACCTTTAATAACCACACTTCTAATCCACATTTAGTAAATATGCTTTTTCATTCCTTTCTTGCGTTCATTGGTTCTTTGAATTCAATAGTAAGTTGCCCAGGAACTGTCGATAATATCTTTCTTCTAGATTTTTTAGAGTGCTGGTTTATGGTAAAGTATATGAACAATTGCCAATTCTATTGAGTAACAAGTGATTTATTTTGATGTGATAATGACTACAGACTGCAGTTACTATTACAGGTAGCAAAATAACAGTGTCCCTAAGCATTTAATGACCATTTTCAGTATATTTCACTAGACTCAACAGAAAATGAATGCTCTTAGGCCCTTAGAGTTATTATTTTTTGGATAATAGCAAATGCCTCATGTCAAAATATGGTCATGGCAACATGCATATGATAATGTCTAAATTCAATGTGCAAAGACCAGGTTGATCTTAAAGCTGGTACTGCCCTCCCTCTGCAGTGCCAGATTAGGCAAAAGTGGGACAGAGGGTGAGTTAGAGAAAAGGAGAAAGGAAGAGACAGAGAGACGGAGAGAGGGAGGAAGGGACAAGCTGTGGACTCAGCTCTCAACTTGTAGTAACTGTTGTTACTGCCTCCTAGCAAGAGTAGAACTAACTGACTGAGCTTCCTTCTCTGTGCACTGTTGGTCTAAAAACAAGTACAGAACTCTAAATCAAAGAAAGATTATTTTACCTAATTTTAAATTGAAACAGCTGAGGAACATCCTCTATCTGCAGGCAGCATTAGGGTTAGTTGGTACAGTTACAAGTAGCACCAACCCTCAGCTCAGATGGGAGAAAATTTTGCAGCCCCTTTTATCTGTGTTGTTGGAAGTCCTGTGAGACTCACAGACTTAATGGAGTAGTCAGGGTGATCTGGACCTTTAAACATGTTACCTGAGCAAAAGGACAGTGATTCCCCATACCAGCATGAGCTCCAGACACAGCCTGACCTTTCCATACAGTCATCTCTGCACAATTTATTGGTGAGGAAACTGCTATGTCCCACCAGTTTGATTTCTACCCTGATATGTAATCTCAAACAAGAGCAGTAAAAACCCCAAAACCCTAAAATATATTATTTCAATGAGCACCACTTGCTTGAGTTTACGATGTCTTTATTTCTCTTATATTTAGTTGACCACAAGAAAGAAACAACATGTGAATAAATTTTATCCCAATGGGGTGCATACTGAATATGTTACCAGAGTAATTAGGCTAAATTGTATAACCGGAAAATATAGACATACTGTATGGCAAGCTACCCTTCCTCAGGCAACCTCCTGCAGCCAAAGCTTGTTAGTTCTTGTTGATTGACTTTGCAAAGATACTTCTTCCCAGCCTTTTCCTTTCTTTTATCTTCAACTATAACCAAACTGCTAAGACCAAACTACTAATATCACATTATTAATACAGTAATACACAGACTTTCTCCAGTTAAGATCTGATTTTGAATGTTCAAAAAGAGTATTATTACAGAATTTTTAGATTCAGTTAGTAACTGAAGATACCAAAATCATTTTGAAAGGAAACAGAAGTTTTCAGCAGATTTTAAACACTTTCTCAGTCTACATGAAGGGAAAAGAAAGACCAGAAGGAAAGTGACAGCAAAACTGAATATACGGAACTCATCAAAACCCAGAACACAGAGGACTAAAGTTTAGGTGATTAAATGCTAATTAGACAATTAAAATAATTTTAGATAAAAACAACAGATTGCATTACTGGGAGCAGCTAAGAAAATTTTGGTTCATCAGCAATTCCAGAGCTACGCCTGGAAAACGAAAAGAACCCAGAGGCAGTAATAGCTGGGATAGAAACCACCCTTCTGCAACAAATCTAGAAATAGGACAAAAAAGGGCAGGAAATGCTCTGTTCTGCTTTTTTTTTTTTTTTTTTTGGTCCCAGTCTTAGTACTTTTAAACCCTGGAGTCAGAAACTTCCTCCCAGTGAAACTCTTACACCTCACATGACAATCACAAAGCTACAAAGCTGGCCTTGTTCCCCATGTATTAAGATGGAGGATGGGCATGGGGAGAAAGGCAGGTTAAAGGGTGGGAAAAGATCTGGGAAAGAAGGTACGAGTTGATGTTTACTATATTCCTTTCTACAGAGTTTTACATGCTATAATAAGGGATAACATTTGAAAAAACTACAGTGGTTTTTAGACCGTGAACAATCAGTGGCCTATTCAATTTTGTATCAGAATGTTTAAATTCAACTCTAAATCCTCTTCAGTACCTTTTCCAGTTCTCATCTATCTTATTTTGGTTTCCCAGGCACTTATTGAGGATGCAAGCAAATGGTGCATGCATGTCTAATGAGCCTAGTGAGTTTCCTGAAGCAAAGAAAGGATCTTGGAGGCAGGAATACAGAGGAACACAGGAGAAGTCTGAATGCTAAATAATTAAGAAATGGGAAAGGAAGTGCAGGGTAGATTATAAAAAGCAGAGAAATTCCTATAGACCTCTTAATCCTACAGTGGTGTGTATCTGCAGCAAACATCAGCAGCACTATACAAAGCCTTAGATGTAAATTTGTATTTATTACAGTAAACTTGATGTCACTCTTGCTATATCTACCACTTCTATTTCCAACCTTTGTTTTTCTGCCAGTAACACAAGATAGTTCTTTTTTTCTGACTTTGTTGTATTTATAGATTGTTATGTCAATGGGGTTTTTATACTTATTTTGTCCTAAAAAATCTTCTGAGTCACCATCCCTGGAGAGGTGTGGTGCTTCATGACATGATTTAGTGATGAACTTGGCAGTGCTGGGTTTATGGTTCGACTTGATCATCTTGGGAGTCTTTTTCAAACTAAATGATTCTATAATTCTATGATTTTCTGTCAGTACAATAGTTGTGGATCAGTCAGAACGACCTCTACTCAAAATATGACAGGTTTCCCCTCAAAACAGTGATCTGAGATTACTTCAGTTGGTGAGAAACTGTTGTTAATAATGCCAAGGTCATGAGTTTGAACCCTATACAGGCCGTTCATTTAAGAGCTGGACTCGATGTTCCTTCTGGGTCCCTGCGAACTCACACTATTCTGTGATTCTGCAAATATCATGAAGCTGTATTTGTGAAGAAATTATTTTCAACCTTTTCCAGTTAATGGACCTCTAAATATTTCCCAAGACAACTGTGGAATTTAATTCTGCAAATTTAATACAAAAACAACTTTGAACATGCCCTACAGATTTCCATGTCCCACAGATAAAAGATTGAAAATCTCAGACTTACATCCTAGCAAAGCAGATCAATAAATCTGACCACCAAAGGGTGCTTCCATGAATTTTAGTACAAGATTTCCATTGCTGCAGAAGCTACTACCATTTTCACATCCAGTCCAGAACGTGTCTTTTCAGTTAGTTCTTTTGCGGAAGTGCTAAAGGCAGTGAAAAGAAATGTAAAAAGAAGGAAGTGTTTTAGCCTCCTGATAAAGAAGGCACTACTTACATACAATTTTGCCACCATAATTACTTGCTATAACTGAATTGTTCTAATTCTGGAATGGTTTGGATTGAAAGGAACCTTAAGGATCCTCTAGTCCTAATCCTCCTGCCATTGACAAAGACAGGTTCCACTACACCAGACTGCTCAAAGCCCCATCCAACTTGGCCTTGAACATTTTCAGGGATGGGGCATTCACAGCTTCTCTGGCTAGCAACCTGTTCCAGAGACTCACGGTCCTCACAGTAAAGAATTTCTTCCTAATTTCTAAACCTACCCTCTTTAATTTGAAACCATTCCCCCTGTTCCTATCACTACAGACTCTTTTGAAAAGTCCCTCTCCAGCCCTCTTGTAGGCCCCCTTCAGGTACTGGAAGGTGCTATAAGTTCTCTCTAGAGTCTTCTCCAGGCTGAACAATGCCAACCCTGTGAGTCTGTCTTCTCCACAAAAAAAAGAGGCATAACCTGCAAAACAGAGTAGATGGTTGCAGTTCTTTTTATTAAAAGCAAATTCTTTGACTTGAAGGACAGCTGAAAATATCACCATATGGTGCTTTGTACAACCAGGTTGGATTTGGCTAATAGCCAAAATGGCTAGCAGCTTACAGTGAGATTCTTAAATTTGTACTTTGTCTTATTGGCAGAGCATATCAATGTCACCTCGATTGTACAGCCACTTAGAATACTTCTCTGTCATGTTAGCATACACAGTGTCTGTGTCTCAAGTATAAACTGTTCTTTCAAAATTCAAGGAATGAAAATCTAATAAAAACAATGAGCAGGAATATTTTTGGCAGAGATTAACAAACGAACATAGACTGGAAAGTTTCCTGCTGTGCCCCAAAGGCCAGTTCATTTAACCTTTGCAGTGCTTGCACTTTTACCTTTAGGAATGCCTAGAAGAAGGTAAAAGGTAGCTGTACCAAGAAACCCCAATGTGTCCAAGATGGGAATTATTCATGCTGCATACTGTAGGCCTTCAGACATATGGCATGACCTTCTCAACAGAATTACAAAGCAGTAGCTGAGAATTCAACAAATAAACTACCAAACTTAGTATAGAAATTGTGCCTTTGCACAATGTAAGCATAGAGCAATATTAGGATGAAGAAATTCTAAAATATAATCTATGCACTTGAAAACACAGTCTATGTGCATTCAGCATCATGCCTGCTTTTTTTGATGACAGAAATTATCCTTCTCCTTTCAGCTCCGAAGAGCCAAACAGACAGAATAGAATTGGAACTTTATTCCTTCCTTCAATTCAATTTAAAAGTCAAGTTCAAAGCAATAGATTCTAGATTCCCCCATGGAAATCATTTTGAGGCAGGGATAGCAGTGTTGAGTGAATTTGTAGCACAGGAGAGATCAATAAGTGAATGAGGCGACAGTCTGTGAATGCAACACAAAAAACCCAGAAAGATGAATCTAAAGTCAGTGGGTACTTGGAGGAATGGAAAGACAGGTCTTCAGGAAACTGTATGTAGACAGGACCTCATGTTAAGCCGCATGAGTTTCACTGGAGCTAAAAGCATTCCCTTATGTTAACCATTGTCACACTGAGAAACTGTGTACACACAGCTATGCAAGCAAAGGAGGACTGGATGTGGCAGCTCAGGAAATGTGAAAGCTACCATTAGTGTCTGCTATGCAGTGGTGCAAACATAAAGCTTAGGTAGTCATACTGATCATAGGCCTGTCATACATTTCTCCCTTAATTTTTGATTTTGTTGGCCAATTTTATCTATGTTTATATTGGTTTTGAATGAACTGAGTTTTGATAGCGGGGCAGCGGGGGGAGGGAGAGTGCTATGGGGTTGGCTCCTGTGAGAAGCTGCTAGAAGCTTCTTTCATGTCCAGCAGAGCCAATCCCTGCTGGCTCCAAAGATGGATGTGCCACTGGGCAAGGCTGGGACAATTAGAAATGGTGGTAACACCTCTGTGATAACATATTTAAAAAGAAAAAAAAAACCAAAAAGTTGTTGCGCAATTGCAATTCCAGCCAGAGAAGAGCAGAGTGAGAACATGTGAGAAGAAGAACTCTGCAGATACCAATGTCAGTGAAGAAGGAGGGGGAGGAGGTGATCCAAGCACTAGAGCTGAGATTCCTCTGCGGCCTGTGGTGCAGACCATGGTGAAGCAGCTGTGTCCCTGTAGCCCATGGACATCCATGGGGATGCAGAGATCTACCTGCAATCCATGGAGGAGCCCCATGCCAGAGCGGGTGGATGCCTAGAGAAGGCCATGATCCTGTGGGAGACCCATGAAGACAGGAGTCCTGTTCCCATGTTGGAGCAGCCTGTCTATGAAGAACTGCATCCCATGGAATGACCCACGCTGCAGCAGTTTTGGGAGGACTGTTGCCCATGGGATTGACCCACACTGCAGCAGCTCGCATAGAGCTGTCACTCATGAGTGGAGTCATATTGGAGAGGTTCATGGAGAACTGTCTCCTGTGGGAGGGACCCCACGGTGCAGCAGGGGAATGACTCCTTCTCTCTGAGCAGTGGGAGAAGACACAGGTGATGAATTGACCAAAACCCCCACGTCTCCCTGTCTCCCTGCACTAGTGGGGGAGGAGGTAGACCTGGGAAGGAGGGAGTGGTGGGAAAAAGGTGTTTTTAAAGTCTTATTTTACTTCTCATTATACTGCTCTGATTTGGTTTAGTAATAAATTCACCTCATATCTCTAAGTTGAATCTGTTTTGCCCATGATAGCATTTGAGGAGCAATCTCTTCTGGTCCTTTTCTCAACCCATGAAACCTTTGTTATATTTTCTCTTCTTTGTTCAGCTGCAGAGGGGAGTGACCGAGTGGCTTTCATAGGTGCCTGGCATCTGGCCGGGGTCAACCACAACAATGTTTGATACCAGAATAGACCTTTAAAATCCTTGTTAGCATCAGTGGAAAACCAAAGGAATCGAAAAACAAGTAGCAGGTGCCCCTAAGGAAAAAACCAGTTGTAGCCTAAGCCCAACAAAAATTATTTGACATTATAGAGTTTTCATGCAAGATAGAAAGACAAGACCGGGCTTTGTAAACTCCAGCTGTAAACTATTACATGCTAAATTAATATGAAAAAAATATATGTTTCATTTAATATGTAAAAATATGCAGATGCCCACATAATGTCTTAAAAAACTAGCAATAACAAAATCTTTGAAAACATGGTTTTCTTACAATTAAAGATACTGTGCTATTTTGCCCTTTACTTCAATGACTAGTTGTGTTCAATACATCCTAAAAACACCATACGTAATATGCATCTAACAAAAGAAATAATACAGACATGTTTGCAGATGGTAAACACCTTCAGATTTATAGGTACTGTGTTGCATTTTTTGCTCATATACATCACATGTCTTTACTTCTCACATTAATTATAAGCTTGTTGTAAAAGGACAAAAACATTACACGTGATGAAAATAAACTTTACAGCCAATGTTTAATTGCATCATAAAACCAAACATGTAAAAAAGTTGAGGAATTTTCATAATAAATCTTAGAGTTATAGTTCTGAATCTTACTTTAATTAACATAATTAAATCTAGTACCTCCTTTTAGAAATACTATACTTCAGCTGAAAAAGGAGCTTAATCTGAAGTTTAGAAATACTGCAGACAGTACTACATCTGCACTAAAGCCAAATGACAGCAAAAATGCATCCCAATTCAGAACCATCGTTCGCTTGTGTTCCTGGCCAAATTCCAGTTTAGAGATTATACTCTTTTTATATGCCTTTCAATATACGAAAAATCTTAAAGGCATACGTGTCACTCATATTTATACCTGATGTACATATATGCCTGCTCTCTATGCAGGGAAAAAAGCATCTGCAGTGTCGGATTTTTGCCCTGTTTGCCTAGAACAGATATTTGGTGGATTAAAATAGCCTTGCAACACAAAATCCACAAGCATATACATACACTTGATTTTATCCTGTACTTCATGCTTTCCTTATCAGGAAGAAAACTAAATGAATTGTTCTCCCTGCCCCATAACTTTTCCTTTTCTGCACCTTGTGCCATGGCACACTTTGTATTATCACTGCAACATCTCTTCTTGTGCTAGGCTGGCTTCCGACTTTTCAGGTTCGGGAAGCCCCGACAAGCTGTTGCACTACGCCAATGTATGGAAATATAAGGCTTCTCCTAAAGAAGCCTCTGGCTGTGGGTAACACCCCATCCTATAATCGGTCATACAGTAATGTTCCCATCATGTGGACTTCACTAGGGAGGAGAAGAGGTCTGTAATTTACATTTATCCATACAGTACAGTCTCTTTAAATGAAGTAATATCAAAAAATGCAGTGTGGGAGGAAAAGTGGTGATACTCTAGAGATCATGTGATGTTCTCTGAAGATCAGAGATTGTACAGGGATGAATAATTCAAGTTCATGGGTATTGCTCAAATCAAATGCAAGTCGCTCATCTGCTGCACAAAACTGGGTTGTCAGTGCTCTATTGTCTCTCCATTATGGACTGCTGTCCTTGATGAACTAATCACAGCACTGTAAAATGAGTCTGGTTGTCCCTGATTATCAAGCTATACTAAAATGAATTCACAGATGAATGGAAAAAAGTCAATAAAAATGCTTTCATCAAATGCTACTTGTTTCACCACAATCAAATAACCTGACTCTACTTACAGCATGAAGAACATATCTTGAAAACACATACTTAAAACTGATCATGTAAAAATAAATTCAACAGCCCCACACATGAAACATTTTATAAGTAATCACCGGATTAGAAAGCTTTGGCAGTTAATAACCACAGACTTTGCCAAGTTTTGGTGACTTTAGCTTTACATGTTGCCTATGCTAGTATCTTAATTTTTATATTTTATTATTTAATTTTTTTTCAGAATGGAGAGTATTATCTACATTTAAGTAATAGATTAAAGAAAAGAAAAAAGTTTGAGTTTGGCCACAATAATATAATAAATACATTTTATGGCTGTATTACAATGCAGAGGTCATGCCTTTGACCCCACACAACACAGCCGTACTTTCTAATGTAATGGATTATAGCTAATGCATGTTAAATATCACCATCTTGAAAAAGATTCAAACCTGGTAAGTTTTGTCTTCCATTATTGTCATGAGTAGATTCAAAGTATATGGTTCATTTGCTTAAACTGTGTGAATTTAAGACATTGAAATGCTTCTAAGTCTCATATGATTGTTTATCCACCAGGACAGCCAGCTTTGCTTTGCAGGAAAACAGACATACTATAAAATTAACTATGTCATATCAGGAAGGGCACTTCTGCCATACCACTTTCTTTGTGTCCTTCAGTTTTGCCATTCCTTTCTTCATACAACACCAAAAACCTAAAATTCATAAGTCACCAGCGTAGTGGTGCATCCAGAAGACTATGGAATGAAGAGTTTTCTTCATTGCTTGATTTCTTCTCAGCTATATAGATTTCACATTGAAGAGTCTATGAGCCCTTATTAACCAGCTGTGGCAGAGTGTTCATGATTACTCAAGTGCATGCCTCTGGACTAAGGATACCATGAAATTGCTCTATGCAATAATTAAACCATGTAAAAATAATCAGTACAGAATTAATTAAAATGCATGTTTTCAACACACATTCAGTTGTAATTATGCTTAATAATGCATTTTCTTATCCACTTGAAATATAATATTCACTTGTTTGGGAAGTATTTCTTTATTGAGATAAGGGTGTGGGAGCATATTGTAGAGTGGCTTCTCCAAGTGCACATTCTGGATTTGGCTGCTATCAGTAACCAATGAACCTGTGCAGCAAAACCCTACAAGAGTACAGGAGGACTTTGAGCTGGGGACAGAAATGCTGCACAGTGTGCCACATGATCCATGTTTGTCCAATGCTGCAGCAGGGGTTCCCAGCATTAGATGAGATATAAGATTGTTATAACTTTTTCTGTAGTTTCCATCATTTACTCCATAATTCAGTTTATCAATTTAGAGTGATAATGCTTTTCTTAATGAGATTATAAAAAACCTGACACCTGCTCAATACAAAATATTTAGAAGTAAGTGTTAAATGAAACAAGTATTGAAAGAAAACAGATACAAGTACGGAAAGGTCATGATCAGATGTGAAAGTAACCTGGTTTTCTTTTGGTTTGTGACTTGAAGTCTTTATTTCAAAAATTTGCATAAGCAACAGAAAGCTATCTTTTATATTTGGGTTCCTGGATGTGTAATAGGGTTGGTTTTTTTTAGTCTACCCTAGAGTAATGTATATTAACGTATATTTAATTGCTGTTGTTTTTCATTTGTGGAACTTTAAATAGATATGAAATATTGAATTCTTATACATAACCCACTTGGTGCTGAACTAGTAGGAGGCTCCAGTCAGAAGTTTCTGTTCAAACTGAACGAAGATTTGCATCCAGCTTTGAAAAACATACCTGGATTGTCCTGAATTTCACTTTTACTACCTTTGATTTCATCAGGTTTTTGTTTAACCAGCATATACCTTTAGAATTTTCAAAATAAAAAGTCCAAATAAAGACAGAAACCATAGTTAGGAAGATCACACAAAATACTGGGCTAATTTTGAATTAGGTTTTTTCCTAATGCCTTGTACACCACTACCAGAAAGGATTTCACAGGCATAGACTAGAATAGAAATGAGTCAACCGTAAACCTCTACTTTGGGATGACAGATAATTGTCTGTCATCTGAACTTGAACCATGCTTTGGATCATGTTTATCCTCTACTCACATTTATATATGCTGCAATTTACTTTAAAACATGCCATTTAAAATATTCTGTAAACTTTCCAGCATTTCTGTGCTTTGTAAATAAAGCCATAAACTTTGTAAATAAAACCATTTATGCTAATAGCAAAAAGAAGGCTAATATATTTTTTCTGCCCATTAATGACTGAATTTTTAGTCAAATAAGCTATATACTTCTTCCACTTCAAAGGATACACTTTTTTCTTGATTAAGAAGATCTTTCAGATGTTTTCAAAGACTTAAAAGAGCATTTATTCAGGCTACCCTCCTACTTGCAATAATGCAAACTATTTCTTACTACACTAGTCTAAAATATACATAAGATGCAGAAACCACACTTAATAATTTCTCAGCTATTACAACACTGCCATTAGCAACCTAACAGGCAAAAGTTGGTGGGAGTCAGTTCTGTCTTAATGGAGACATATGGACAAAACCTAACTCAGCCCTATACTCCACAGTGTAACTCAGCTACATTAATAGTTATTCATAGCTTAATCAGCTGGTTACGTCATGCCTGAAATCAAAGCCATATCACAGCCTCACAAAAGAAGCAAAGCAGAACATAGCCATCCTAAAGACAAGAGCACAGTGGGAAAAGGATAAGGAGGAAGAACGTGAGTCCTGGGAAACCAGACCTGTTCCTGCCTACTGGTCCTGAATACAGAAGCATGACTGGGGTATATTTCCCCTTGTTGGTCAAACAATATCTACTGATCCCAGAGCTCTCAAAAAGACAGTTAATTTTTGCAAGGCTCTGGCAGAGAAAAAGCAAGCAAGGCTGTTTTGCTGCCCTAAGAATCTGCTCATGACCGTTATTCTGACAGATGGCTCTAGTCAGACTATCGTATCTACCAAACTGGACAAAAAGATTATCACCATTCATGCTGGAGCTGTGGGCTTGTATTGAATCGCCAGCTGCACATGACTGACCTGCATAACTGGACTCCAGATTTAAACTGGGTTAGATTTTCTTTTTACCTGTTTCATGTGAAGAATATAAAAAAATCCTAACTATCATAAATTGTCTGCAAGTAAACCCATTACTAAATTTACATATCACTATAATAATAAAATTGAACAAAAGTAGATAATAAAATACAGCAATAATATTAACCCTATAAACTCACACTATCACTGCAAAAAAGCTGCAGTGTCTGGAATCAGCCTCTTCTTCAGGTTGTCACATATTAAAGAGAATCTGCAGCTACATGTGAAGGGTTAAAACAGAAACTGTCCTTGCATTGGTGGCATGCACCACCACATATCTTTATATTCCAGTCTGCAGCAGGGACAAAGGAAAGCAGTTATTCTTAAACCATAAGTAATAGTTATGAAGTAGGATACAGAGTGATTAATCAAACTTGCCACAGCTCTCTTAGAGTGACCGCCTATACTCCAAAGAAGTCTCCATCTGTCTCACTCTAACCTTTCCCATGCACGCAGAATGATCTGGGTAGATTTGTAGCTGCAGTCTCCAGGCATAAGGCTGAGTTTAAACCTAATGCTATAAGAAAACACTTTAATGAAATTTGCCAAGTACTACCAAAGCTATTTTGCAGATAGGAACTGTATGTGATTTTGGTTTAGCTGAGTTTGCAGCTTTCCAGTGTGTTCTCACAAATATTCAAGCAGCTGAATATGGAGTGCTGACCAGTCAATAAATGCTTATCATGAATCATGCTGGATAATAGATTTAAAATTGTATTTGTCTTTGAAATTTGCTGATTCTGATTTAGACCTTGAGAAGGACTTAAGAGCCTTTTTTCCTCACTCTGTCCATTAGGTCTAATTAAAAAAGCTACCACTTACAATATAGCCTAACCCGTGATTTTGTGTAAATATTTCCAGGAATCGGACTTGACCAAAGAAAGAAGAAAAATATTAAAATATCACATCAATTTTCAAGCAACCTTTTATTTTCTGATATCATGGCAGTTTTCAAATTTACATTCAGCCCTCATTCCGAATTTACAAGTAGACAGGATTTAGACAGATGATTTTAAGCTATTGTCTGTGGTTGTATTTTCAAGCTATTTTTCAGGTAAACCTGTAAAATGAACTAACATATCAGAAATTTATTTACATCGGCCCAGTTCTATAAGACTTAAAGGTAGATTATTCCTCAAAGTTGTGGCTCTAGGCCTGTATCACACTCTTAATTGCCATTTTAGCAAATCTCTAAATTTTCTAATATTGAGAAAAAGCTGGAAAATAACCTGTTTATTTTTCCACAAGAAATAAAAGAAATAACATAAAATAGAACTTTCCCCCCCCCTTTTTTTCTAAACTGCAAAATGGCCTTATGACTTTCAGCAGGATGACAAGCAATCATCTGGCCGTGTACCATGCCGGCAAGTAGAGATTCTGGCCAGCTGGCCAAGAACACGACTGGCTTCTGCCCAGCTCGCCTGCTGCCCAGCTCCTGACTTCCTGACAGCTTCCACCATTCTCCCCCAGCCAAATGCCTTATCCTCGTGCTGGCTGCTTGATTTGCCATGGTTCTGAGCTCTGGCTGGCTGGCTGGCTGGCTGGTAGAATGGCTTGAGCTTGCTCTCCAGCTCCCCAGATGCACAGGCACCCATCTGGTGTTTGGGATCTCCGACAGAGAGATGGGCCAAAATGGACCATTAGCCTTTGCCAGAGATTCCAGACTGCTGACATTTAATTCCAATGTAAAACAAACCAAAGACTCCACAACTCAGGATCGCCTAGAAAAGAACAATTCCCTGTTTCCTCTCATCAGCTCTGACTGAAGACTAAACAGCACAGAAACAGACTGGAGTGCTTTTCTATTTTCAGTAATATTCTAGTCCATGCAAAGTTCAGTAAGGCCTTCTTTGGAATAAGACAACGCTAGGTTGAAATAGAGGTGTAAGAAAATTATTCATGAAGGTCCATATTCTACATCTCTTTATGGGGAGGCAATGTGCAAAACACATGATAAACAATAATGACTAACCTGTGAGTGTACTCTTCTGCTTCAAATAAAAGAAAAATAAATAAATAAAATTAAAGTGCCAAAGATCTCAGATTAAATCTGAGATGGAAAGAGAATGTAATATAAAAAATGGTTCTGATGTTTGTGTAGAAAGTCTTTCTTCACATTAAGTCTTCAGAACCTTACCTGTATATCAAAAGCATGCAAAACCAGCTTTCAGTGGTCTCAGTGTACACATATAAATATATATATTTATATATACACACACATATTATGTATATGATTTTGAAAAAACCCTCACCATAAGATGACAATTCCACTGACTGACCTGGTTGGGTTTCCCTCTACAATAGTGAAGACATCCAGCCATAAAAAAAGAAGTAGAATGGAATGTCGACTAGAATATAATAGACGTTTTGTGTTTCTGCAACACGGCATTCTTAAGGAGTAAGAAACACCCCATGCAAGAAGTAGGTTCTTTCTGCCTGAACCCCTCCAGCTGCTATCACCCAAAAAAAGCAGTGCTGACAATTTGTGGAAGGACCCAAAATGATTTTCACTGGTAACAAGCAAAACCCCAGAGACCTATAGCTAAATGAACTTTGATGCACTAAGCCATCCTACTTCAATTCAGTGCTACCATCTTATGAAAATTAATTAGTTCCTTCAGTGCAACAAAGGGGACACTACTTAGGGAAGAGAAAGATCATGAAAGTTCCTCACAAAGGCCAGGAGAAAATGCAAGGTTTTCATTAGCCTGCAGAGAAGTTCTATAACTTTTTATCCATGGTTTGAGCTGTGCTAAAATCTCCATTCCCTCTCCCTGTCCTCTGTATTACAGCACTGAAATATGTATTCTTGGAGATTTTAGGATTGGTTTAGTTATTTCAGTACTCATAATCCATACTAGCAATGAATATTTACAAGAAAATTACACAATAATTTTCTTGGGCATTAAATAATCTTACAGTTTATTCAAAAGCCTAGATCAAACTGAATCCACAAAACTGACACATTCTTAACACTGAGTCTAATAATAACTGTGAGGAAAGGTACAGCTTTATTAGTCATACTCTTCCTTGGATGAGTTTAGAAATTGCTAAGGACATGAAGAAGTGCAGATGAAACCTTCATACTTTACATACTCTCTTTTAGCAAAACTACCACAGGTTTATTTCATTATTGACTCTCAACATTTTAGTGAGAAACGGTTGGGGCTAACCCAATTCCTTATGGACCATCACACAGCTCAGCCCTAGGGAAAGGAAAAAGCAGAAAGGATGAAAGAGGCTGACAGGGAAAGAATTTTTCATTTTAAGGTCTTATTTCCATCATGCACAGGATTAAATGAAACAGAATTGAATGAGACATAATCACGCAATGTCACCTTCTACACTTATTAAGCAATGCTGGGAAATAAATTTATTAAGTAGCAAGGCATAGTCCTGTTTTCTAGGCTGTGGATATGGAGTCATGGATAAAACCCTCATTTATTCTAAATAAAGACAAAATATTTTTTAATAGATTAAGTACATTTTTACTCTAGAAAATGTGGAATTCAAAACTTATGTGGGTAAACATTTTGTATTTATAAGAGCACTCAGTTAAGCTCATCTCTTTCAATTGTCTTGGAAATCTGTTACAAGTAAACTGATGTCTTATTACCTGAAAATGTGTGTGTGGCACAACTTTCCATTTTTAAGTGAAACTGACATTTCAATGTATAACCACATTGCATAGTATAGCAGTGTGGCATGCTGAAATGATAAAATGCCAGCTCTCAGATGTTGAATTGAAGAAAGAAAAAATCGTGTTGAGCTAGAAAAAAATGTTGTTAGATTATATAGCAGTTGTCCCCTTTCCCTCTCCTCCCAACTTCCTTCCTCCCCAAAAAAGAAATCAATGATTTTTATTCTGAAGATATTCAGCAGTACCATCACGAACATTATTACAGGCACCTGAGACATTCTTGCACCGTTGTTTCTGGTAAGGAATGCTTGATGTATTGAAATTATTAGCCTGTTTTTCTATGCCTTTTTTAGTTCTTGATTTTTAATCTAGCAGCTCTCCTATTTTCCAACCACAGAACAATTTTAAAACACCCATGCTTCTTGCTAGATCAACACTTGTACTGACACTGACAATTTACAGATTTTCCTTTTAAACTTCATAAGCCAGCCAGACCACTTTCCATGACAATATGAACCACAAAGACAAAAGTTTGGAAATTACTATGTTGAACAGAATTAAGAAGTCAAGAGAAAAGCCCATTTTTAATTCAGGCTAATATTATAATGAAAAAAAACAAGAATGAGGATAATATTAATTGTAGCTTCACAGTGAAATTTTCCAAATATTTTTTTTCAACTACCTTTAGACCTCCTGTTTTCTTCAGCAGTGTAGGATTAGGACTAGCACACATTAGCAGCCTTGACTCACCATGCAAGGAGCTAGTGAGATATCAGTACATGGCAGATAGCCAATATTTACAGAATGGATTACTTTCATGTTTAATGTAAAAGTCTCGTTTTTTGTCCAGCTTCAGAAAATGCATTTTATAGTTCTGGAAGTTATCTATTTCTTCAAAGATGGGACTGAAACAATAACACTGCACGAAATTTCTCCAAAGTCATATATATTTCCACTTTTTCCTTGGGCGGAAAAACCCTAACACCTTTCTAAATTTGATGCACACTCTTCACAAAGAATATTTTATACACCAAAGAACTGTCCCAGCACTTTCTCACAGCAAAATTGTAGTGCCATGGACAAATTAAGCTCTCAAAGAAAAATAGTTTAGAGCAGAGTGGTATCTGTACAGATTTCTTCTTTCCATGTTCCTGTAGTAACAAATAAGGAATTAGTTGAAGCTTGTCCAAACCAGGCTGTAGTAAAAAGATGAGGTTTTGAATACTTTGTGGATCCATGGAATTGCATGGGTTGTCCCTTCCATGGAGTGCTATTGACTCAAAAGTACTCTATGCAAGAACCACAAAAAAATAAAACTGTTGATATTTACTTGCTTCAGATGAATGTGTAACTCAGTTACTAACAAGTACAACACAGTTGTTAAGCCTAGTGTGCTATCTTTCAAATTTCTGCATATTATCATCTTTAGATTGCATTATCAGATATATGATACATATGCATCAGGAGAGGTTTAGGTTAGATATTAAGAGACAATTCTTCACCCAGAGGGTGGATGGGCACTAGAAGAGGCTCCCCAGAGAAGTGGTCTCAGCACCAGTCTGACAGAGTTCAAACAGCATGTGGACAATGCTTTCAGGCACATGGTGTGACTCTTGCGGTGTCCTGCGCAGGGCCAGGAGTTGAACTCAATGACCCTTGTGGGTCCCTTCCAACTCAGACATTCTCTGCTTCTATATTTAGGAGGTCAGCAAGAGGGGAAAAATAGGGGAAATCCTGCTCCATGAGGAGCACATTTTTTCAATTTACCATAACTCAAAACAGTCAGAGTTCTACTTTTTGCTAACATATGTTGGAAAAATTTGAATCATTAACTGATTTTCCAGATTGTTTTCAATTCTATTGACATATTTCATTCATAATGGTTAGTCACCTTCCAGAAAGATTTATTTCAATGTCTGAAGCTATGAGACATTTTAGGAAAATATGCATTTTTAAATATACATGCATGTATATATGAACACACAAATATATAGTTATATGTATATAAATATAAAGAAAAAATACAAAAGCTACATGAGAATGAGAGATTTTAGTTTTACCACTTCTGTTACTATTAGCTCAAAGCAATCCAGACATTTTTCCTGTTTTCTTTTATTTTTGTGCATTTTAGAAGTATAATCTAGATTTGCAATTGCAGAATTTTGCAAAAAACAGAAAACCCAGTTCTGTTCTTTTATAAAGCATTATCTTACTGTATCCCTTTGTGCCTTTGTGATCAACAATACCTCACTCATTGTCCTTGCCTTCCTTATTACACATTGTCTCATCACATATGCAACTAAAATTCTATTTGCAGGACACAAAGTATCATACCCTCAACCCAAATCCATAATCTGAAGGAAGGCCTGAGGAAAATCACTCTGATGTGTTGGTTTACAAGGAGCTCAACATAACCCAGCAAAGTGCACTCCCAGCCCAGGATGCCAATCATGTCCTGGGATGTATCCAAAGCAGTTGGCCATAAGGGCAAGGGAGGGGATTCTGATTCTTTATTCCACCCTGCTGAGACACCACCTTGAGCCCTGCATCCAGCTCTGGGGTCCTCTGTACAGCATAGACATCGACCTGTTGGAGGGAGCCTAGAGGAGGCAACAAAAATGATCAGAGGGCTGAAGCACATCTGTAGTTGGCCTGCTCAGACTGAGGAAGAGAAGGCTCCAGAGAGACATTGTTGCAGCCTTCCAGTACCTGAAAGGGCTAGAAGAAGGTTAGAGATGGACTTTTTACAAGAGCCTGTGGAAATGGGGCAAAGGGATTTGCATTAATCTGAAAGTCAATTTAGATTTGATATTAGGAAGCAAGTCTTTACTGTGAAGGATGCAAGGCACTGGAACAGGTTGCCCAGAGCAGTTGGGGATGTCCCATCCCTGGAAGTGTTCAAGGCCAGGTTGAATGGGGCTTTGAGCACCCAGACACCCAGAGGAAGTTGTCTGTGCCCTTGGCAGGGGGATTAGAAGTAGATGATCTTTCAGGTCCCTTCTAACCCAAACAGTTCTATAGATTCTATGATCTTTAAATGTACTTTTTACACAAACATCATACAGAAATGTACTCATTGCTATTCACATTTTCTAAGGACATTATTATTCAAGTTATTAACATCTAGACATATTGTTCTAGTAAATCAAGCAAAACAACAAAGTGCTGCATCTGAGTTCTCACCCATTCTACAGTCAAAATGATAATACACTGAATGACAATACAGGCAATAGTCTCAATATCTTAGAAGACTTAGTTATGTTTTTCTAGTATGAGGGAGGCTTATCTGACCTGCCACAGCCAGTTATATAGTTAATCTGTTCAGAGGTATAATGCTCTGAGATCACCTATGGTAATTTTGTAATTTTCTTTTATATTTTGCAAAGGATTAGCTTATGACCCCCTAGGAAATTCTCCATTTCCTCCTTACATTTGGATTACTTTTGGATTTTCTTCTTTGTCCTCCCTTCAACAGGTCTTCACTGACATGATTTTTTGTACAGTAGGCCAGTCTAGGGTAGTTATATTTCAGGAGAAAGGTAATTGAATTCTAATGAGCAAGTGGGATCAGCAGAGATCATTTCAGGTGATAAAACAAGACTTTTTCACTTTCAAACTAGAAATGCTGAAGTTAAAGTGAACTATTTGAGTTCCAAATTTCAATGAACATAAGAAAAAAACCTGAATTCCTGCTCTTTGGACACCTGTATTACAACAGCTAGCAAGGACCTTCATTGCTTATGACAATATCATATGCCTACATACAGAGGTTTCTTATGCTCCTATGAAACACAGCATGCAGGACAACATGAGTTCCAGTTCTGACAATCTTTTTTTCTAGTGCTAGATATTTTAAATATATTTCTGCAACTGCAGAAATATAGTTGAGTATTGAAATGTTTGCATTCTGAGAGATTCTAATGCTTTCTCAGTGTTCAGTCTAGGATGTTTAGGATATACTGCATAAGGATGTCACATTTAGATAAAACAACTGAGCTTGTTTGGCAGTTAGTTTCTTTTATAGAAGTGGGGCCTTGTCTCACTTCCCCGCTTTGTCATTTTTTCCCACACATTTTTACTACTTTGGCTCTTCTTCTGATCCCTCAAGTAAGCCTAAAGAAAATTATTTGCTCTCCTCCTCCCACCCACTGTCAGCTTAGTGAGATAAACTGGCATGCATGTTAGATACTCCAGAAGCATAAAGGAACTGTAAAGAAAAAAGTTCAAAGGCAAAAAGACTATTTTGTCAGGGTTGGGAAGGGAAAAGCAGAGTGTAGGGCAGTTCTACCTGTTGTGCAGGTAAGTTTTTACACCAGTTAAGCTTTCCTAGTCTCAACACCCTACATACATGCATATAAAAGTTATCCAGCTCTTATCCAAACAAAGTGCAAGCATTTGATGTATCTAAAATTAAGTCATTTTCATCTGTGGTTTTAGGTAGCTGTGACTAACACCTTCTCATCTACACTGCTATTGTTTTAAAGTACTGATAAAACAGTCTGGTGCACTGCTGTCCCCTGCAACAAAGATTATCATTCTTTCCATCTGTAGTGAAAGAAAAAGGGATATATTCAAATAACCTTTCAAGCAGAATTCATTATGGCACTTGAAATAACCTTTGAAAATCATTAGTGAACCAGTTATCAACACTTCAAGTTTCATTTCTCTCACCACATCTGGCATATCTTTTTTTTTTTCTTTATACAAATAGCTTTGCTAATTATCATTAAAAGCATTTACTCTGAAGTGTAAAATGCTGTACAGCTGATTAGAAGGCATGCCAGTCCAGTGTATCTTTTTCCTTCCAATTCTGAAACTCAGACATTTGCAGTATGACCCTATACCCTGAATATGTCAGTAAAAGGCACATGTATGAAGAAATGTTTTCCTGTTAGCATCGATGAAGAAGTACTAGCAGCTAGTATCTATTCCAGACATTAACTTTCCTGTGGTACACTACTTGGACTGGTGATGTTAATTGTTTATACACTAAGACAAAGAAATACATCAGCCATTGAGAATGGTTATGCTGAGACTTCTTAGCTTTATTATAGAGTCTGTAAATCTTCTAACTCTAAATGCACACAATACCACAGAAATATTTCAGACCAGATCCTCTGCAGCAGTAAATCAATAGAGCTCTACTGAAATCAATGGAGCCAGCATGATTTACAGTAGCTCAAGGTCTGCCCTTTCGATTGCGCCCAGTGATATAAGAGACTCAAGAGGGTTATTACAGTAATATTCAGGAATATATTTTCCAGTAAATTACAGTTCTTTAAAGATAGACTGAGGAAACATGCACAGGTATTGCACTATGACACTGTTGTAGCAGAGGTTTAGCAGGGGGGCATGCAGTTCTTCACTCAGACTGCAGCTATCTGTAGGTAGGCACCAAACTAGGCACCGGAACTAACTTGGGTCGTGTTTCTGCTGCAGTCCATCAAGATACTTTTGTTTCCCTTGTTCTGCCTAGTCGTATGAACGTAAAAGGATGCTCAGGGAAATCAATTTCCCCTCATTGCAAGTGAACCCATGGTGTACAGCACACATGCAACACCCAGGCTGACAGAGGAGTCCTATTACCAGCCAGGGTGCTGAGCTTTCTCTCTCTCTGTCCTCTCCAGAGGCAAAGAAAGGCGGCTATGATCTTTCCTCATCAATCTCTACAGGTGAGTCTAAACTTGTGCTCTGATTGGCAGTTCAGGGGATCCTTAACTTCAACACTTTAAGTGCCTGAAGACAGCAAGTTCAGCCAGCCAGTGACTTGAGAAATTTGTATAAACTGTGTTTGTTGGATAAGCATAACAACTTAGGAGACTTAGAAATTTGTATTATTTCACTCTTGAAACCAATGTGAACCTAGAACAACTTCAGACTCAAAGTAGACCCTGCTATGTAATCATACTTGCAGTTCAGTTAAATGATCTTTCTGCTTTTGAAGATTTCTTAACTAGCTACTTCCTGCTTTCAGAATATGCCCTGGGAAACTAAATGCACTGGTGAATACAGCTGAGATGTGGCACTGCAACATGTACTCAAGGCTCTCCTGTTCATTCTTCATATAGCTTTTTTCTTAGAAGTGCATAGGAGACAAGTATATTAGTGCAGATACTGTTCCGAGGAATGTTGCCAAATGGTTTTAAGTGACTGTGTGCCTGTCTTGCTGTCCAGGCCATGTCTTTCTCATGGCTGATCAAATGACTAAAGGTCATCTTAAAAACTCTCATTATAGAAGGTTTTAAAATATATTAAATAGAGAGGCATGACATAAAATATGTCCACAGTACTGCAAAGCTAACCACGCTGGTGTTTTTTGATTTAGTTTTGGGTTTTTTCCCTGTAACATTAACATAACTACCCTGAGCTGGAGACATAAACAGGGCAAAATATGAGAAAAGAGATAACAATTTTTCTAGAACCAGAAAAAGAAAACAAAGACCCTCTGTCAAACACAGAATATCTGTTCTAGAGCTTGACAATGTATGCTATTAAAAAAAAAAAAGAGAGAAGAAAAAAACTCTAAAGAATCTTCCTATGTGTTGTTGACTAGAAATGGACAACATAAAAATAACAAGGAGAATTAATTTAGAAGACTTTCAGCTCAGGTGAATGCACTGCTTTTGTAAGCCAACATTTAATGTTCTGTAAACTTACAGGTGATTTTGGATCTTTGTTTTTGTAAACATTTTAGCTGTTTAAAATTTGTAATAAAATAAGGGATTATTTTCTCCTTTGTTAATGAGCCTACCACATCTCTTACCACACAACTTGACAAGATTAGGGATTGGAGAGACAATGTTTAATTACTTTCACAAGCTGTTTAATGTTTGCAAAGGATGCTTAGAAATGTGAATGGAAAGAGAATAATTATCACCTAATTATATAATCTTTAAGAAAACAAGAACATGTTTCATCTTTGAACCATATGTATGCCAGATAACACAATACTCTTGGGCTCAAAAAACCATCAGAAATCTCTTATAGCTGAATATCTGGTATGTGTTGTATCAGTTCATTGCATTAATACAAGTGCACTAGAATTAAAAAGACTACATGCAAGTTCTGTGATATGCTGTGTTATAACTTCATTATTTTGGTAAGTACCTTGGACTGGAAAAAAATTACACTCATGAAGAAGAGGAACAGAATTTACACCCTAAAGTTACCTATGGAAAAATAAGTTACATTCGTTTAGCGGATGAAGAAGCAATTAGATATTCTCTATTATTTCTCACACTGATTCAAAATTAAAGTCCCTGCTATATTTTTCAGTAGCATTTTGAAGAAGACACTAACAGAAGTTCACTGATGTGTGTCTTTTAAAGCTGAGGAGACAGAAACATAAAGGAATACCTATTTAATATGTTGCTAATTGCTAAGGTGCAGTCTTTCCTTTGGACAGATTTATGTAAACATATTAATTCATAAATTTAAATGTTCAGGTAAATAATGTGCAATAAAATATATAATTCTAGTAATTCTAGTACAATACTGTACCTTGAAAAATCTTCCCTAATAGACCTCCTTTAAAACATGACCTATAGCATTGCTAAGGCTGTACTTCATTAGCTGCGATTATACTTCAAAAAAATTTAGTCTGTAGGAGAGAATTTTCTATTTAAATACAGAGATTTTAGCCTTATTGGTGGATGAAAGCAGATAACTGCTTGAATTGGAGAAAGAGGAGGAAAAAAATCAGTATTTTCCAGACAGGACATAATTTGCTTAATTCCAGTCAGCCTAAGGATTACTATAAATTCTAAATTTTTTTGTGGTGTTTTTTTTTTGGTTTTGTGGGGGTTTTTTTTTTTTTTTTTTTTTTTTGTTAATATGTACTAATGTCTGTTAACTCCGTTCTAGAAACTAATTTTAAAAATTTAGGAAACATTTGTACCTTTATGTGAGTTAAAAACAACACAGCAAAAATATCTTACAGAACAAGTTGAAAACTATAAGTTGTAAATCTTGGCACATGTTTTTGGCATGAACACTGTCTTTATCTTAATATATACAAACATAGCAATATATTTAACTATAAAGTAAGCTATAGTGCACATTAATATGATAGTAAATAATTTCATTATATTGTGATGTTTTGACTCCAGCCAGCAGCTAGACATCCCCACAGCCACTTGCTTACTATTCCACTTGCTCCAACAGGACAGGGGAGAGAACAGGATGAGAGAAAGTGCAAAAACTTGTGGGACAAAAAAAAGGTAGTTTATAAATGTATGAAAAGATGGTAGGTGGGTTTTCAAAGGCAAAACCCTTCCCACAAGCAGACTGGTGCCCAGTCAGTCTCTGAGCAATGGACACATCAGAAGGCAAAACCCCAACCCTCCTTACACTGAGTTACTGCTGGGTGTGATGCTACATGGTATGGAATATTCCTCTGGATAATTTATTCCCCACCCATCTTCTTTCCTCTCCCCCATCCCATTGTGAGTGAACTTTGCAATTTCTCTGTGTTTCCTTTTCCTTTGTCTTTAGGCCCACACATGAACATCTTGATCTGTTCTTGTTAGGATTGAGGAAGAACATACAACTGGTTTACTCTATCAATCCTCCATAAGGTATGCCCCAGGAGCATACGGTGGAGCATCTGGAGTTCTCCCTCTGCTTCTGCTCCTTGGCAGTCCATGGTACTCAAACAGGTGAAGACATTAGCTTTCTCAATGGTAGTGTTATTATAGAATTTGGGGTGGATTTTCTCTTTTCCCTGAATACATGTTCTTTGGAATATGGTTGCTCTTTGCTTGTTGGAAAATCCACTACTGCTGCAAATAAAATTTAGTATGCCACTAGAAACACCAGACACATATTCTTCATTTGTGCATGGACTCAGAATTTTTAATTAAAGACAATATATGCATTTCTTTATGAAGTGTAACCTTTTGCATCCAGGAAGTTCACTAGCAAAGACTGCAATACTGCTATTTGCATGGTATCAGTGGGAGGCTGGCTTTCACAGTTCTGTTAACACTGGTAGAGATTCAAAATCACAGACATAACTGCCTTATGTCCTCTCTCTGATTTTCTGATAGCATTTGGTCCTACTTCTTCCAGTAATCTTATAGACATAAGTATATGTGCAAAGAGTCTGCAAAAGTGGCTGTGAGTTTTCCCCCCTCTCTAGTTACTTTCTGAGTAATTCAGTCTCCTGGTTTCTGAAAATATATTTTTGCTGCATCATAACCATTACCTTTCATACTGATAAGATGCTCTACATTTTTTCCTTGCTGTCCATTCCTGAGTAAATTTCATGGATCAGAACAGAAAGTACACACGCTATTGGGGTTTACTTATCCCAGCCAAGTATTCTAAACTAATATACTCTGTCAAGACTTTCTACTACTACTTAGACATACTTGAGATGCTTCCAGTTGCTTTACAGATAAATAACAACAGTGCAGAACTTTCTGTCAGTCATTTCTACCAAAACAGCATGCACATCTCTGAAGTGATGGGAATACTACTTTGCCAAATTGAACATACAAATGTAAATTCACATACCTTAAGAGAAATTTAACTCTTCCACCAGGAAGTGCTGTATTTTCTGAATGCTCGATAAGTAATTTTTTTTCATTGCTATATATTTTCCAATGTTTATAGAAAAAATAAAACACAACCCCAAGTTACTAACAAGATCATGCTGTTACCCCATTCCTCAGTCTTCACCACCAAACCCCTCTGAAAAAAGAAAAAGAAAAAAAGAGAAAAATACCTTGAAAACTTGCAAGTTAATCTACTCATGTAAGGGCTTTGGGTCCTCCTCATTCATTATAGCCAACAAAAGCCTTAAACCTCTGTACACATCAGAATATTGCAGACAGCCACAGACCTTTAAATGCTTAGCCACAGATCTTTATAATTTAATAAAGCAAATAGCTTAATTTGGTGTGTTCACATCAAAAGAACATAAGATGTACTAGACCAGACAGTGGTCTAGCTGGCTTGGTATTCTGTCTCAAATACTGGTCACAAGCAGATGGTTAAAACAGGAAATAACCAGAACCAGCAAAGGATGTTTCTCATTTATATGTATGCCCTGCCAAATATTTTCCATACGATGCACTTACACAGTAGGATGTATATTTAGTACCTCTATGAAATACATTGTATCAATTAGTATTTCATATCCGTAAATGGCTTTATCTATCATGCTTTTGTCCAGTAATTTCTGTGTTCCTTTCACTATCTATGACACTCTCTGGCTCTACAGCTCTACCACCCACTGTGTGAAGAACCATCTCCTCTGTTTTGTCTGAATCTAATTCATCCTAGTTCTGTTTCATCACCCAAACCCACCTTTTTAAAGTCATTTAAACGAAGATTTTCATTGTTTTTCTATGTATGTTCAGTTAGGATCCTTCACCATTTTCAACTCATCTGATGCTGAGAATCCATTGTTTAACCCTTGTCCATGAAACTGTTTTGTGAAGAATAGATGCAAATGAAATTATGACATAACTGTTCCATTTCTGAGCCCAAGATTCATGCCCCATGCTGTGGTACCTGCATTGCTTGCAAGTAATCACCAGCAGTTGGGAATCCTGGGAATATAAAAACGAAGCCTCAGATCTTTGTCTCCAGATGTATTATACATGTTCAACATTTCCCGAGTCTAATATCACAGATTTATTGCTTAGATGTGCAGTATAAAAATATGCACTTCCCACACACCACTTGCAGTCACACAAACAGCTTGTGGGGTGCCGCTAATGATATGAACTACGTTTGTCCAACTGTATTTAATGTGGCATCAAATTCATGGGAATCCTGAGTTAATCTACACAACAGGAATTGCAAATCTATAAAACTGAGTTCCTTCAAGAAGAAACTTCTGAAAACAAAAGTAGCAGTCCAAACTGCTGAATAAACACAGCCATCATCAAATCTATGTCAGAGCTTTTTTGAAGGAATGAAAATAATATTTTATAAAATGCATCCACAGGATATGCTACGTCTACAAATAAAATTCTAGCTCAGGTTTGGGGACATAAAAATTATATTGCAGCAAAGGGCTTACTCCCTTAGAAAATAAGGCCTAAAAACTGTCCAGCTACAATGAAACAATGCCTTATTAGTCCTTTATGCATTCATCATAAAATAAACCTACTCAGCTTTGAGAATAAAGCTGTGCAATTACCAATGATAGAAAAGCACTTTCAGGTTCTGACTGCTACAAGACCAAAAACACTATAAATGAAATATTTTAATATCATGCTATCTTGATCCCAAAATTTTGTAATGTATAAAATAAAATTGTACATAACTTTCTAGAAATGAACCTTTCATTATTTCCTTCAGTTATCAGCTGTAACAACTTTGCAGACTATGTTGCCCCCCTCTAACAAACAGCAGCTCAGCAGCTTTTACTACTCCTTTAAAGTTGACCCTTTCAGAGAATAAGGCTATCAAAATTGAGTTCACCAGTAATATAGTTAACCTGCAATGAGTCAAATTCCAGCTTGGAGTACAAGATATCTTCTGAGATCAAGTCCCCCGAAGTGAAATAATTAGAAATTAGTCAAGATATTCTGAAATCAGAGTACAGTTATAAACACAGTCACTTTTCTTCTTCATAACCATACAAAACCAGCTAGATCTATGTTTCTTCATAATAAAAATATCTCTTACAAATGTAATATCAGATATTTTTTAGTCAGCCAAAGAATAAAGACATTGACAAAAAAAACCCTTGTGAAAGCTATAAAATACAGAAACATAATTCTGTCTCTAAAAGTACTTTTACATTGATCCTTGAATTGGAATTACTTTGGAGAATGTTCCAGGGACGTATCACTGTCTATTTGCCCTCCTAGTAAGCATTCATTCTTGGCCAGAGTTAGAAATACAATGACAGGCTTTGGTCTGACACAGCCAGTCATTCTAACAGCAATCTTCCAAAATTCTTCAATTCATTGATACCCCACACTGAATCAGTTACAAAGTTTAAGAGAATAACTTCAAAAATACTGAGCTTATTCCCAGACAAGACATTCCTTCCCTGTCTTATGATAAGAAATGTCTTCTTTTGGAACCTGCCTCTTGCACAAAAACCTGCAGATCATCTGCTTCATACTTGACATTCTTGTAGATCTTGATGTTTTTGGACCTGAGATTAGTGGTTTGAAAGAAAAGCAGGCAGGTATCTTCCTCTTTCCTCTCTATTTCCTATCAAAATAAGCTTATTCTTTCATATTTTTTGTTTTATAACAAGAGATGATAGCATGATGAGAAGGAATGAGATCCAAGTGTCTTTACTGTTGAATGAATGAAGGGAAAAAAGAGGCAAAAGGGGAATTTGAACTTGAGAATATCCCAGGGGAAGTTGCTGAACTTACTTCCTTGTCTTACTGAATCCATTTTTGCTTCCACCCTAAACTTATGAAGCCGTTCATGTCAGAGCTGGCACAGGCATCCCTGAACAGAACTTCAGATGTCAGCCTCTTTCTTGCCCTTTCAGGATGTTCTTTTTCCCAAAAGCTTCAGGCTTTTGACACATATGTCATGTAAGAGCTTAAACAGCAAATCCCTCCTCCAGCCCTGACAAGGCTGGAAAAGGTCAACTTATTACATACTTGGTGGGACAGGCGGAAATAAGTCAAACCTCTCCTTTATTAGTCATCTTCTTTGAGAATATTGGAGGACTCCTTAGTCTTTTTCTTCCTGCCCCTTGAACATTTTCGATGGGGATCCCGTTGGAGCTGGGTGCTTGTTTGTTTTTTTCTTTATTAAATCTATATCTCCATGAAATAACAAATAATTTTCAAAGTCATTCTTTCATACCTATCAGGAGAATGAGCAAGACGTTCTATACAGAAGCAAGAGATTTTCTTTTTCCCTT
Organism: Orthonyx spaldingii; assembly: GCA_013397795.1. Lineage (NCBI taxonomy): Eukaryota > Metazoa > Chordata > Aves > Passeriformes > Orthonychidae > Orthonyx > Orthonyx spaldingii. The sequence goes on along the minus strand of VZTJ01006819.1, from coordinate 131,813 downwards.
TATATTTTTCAGATAGAAGACACAGAGATAGCAATGACAGAAATATGTACATGCAGCAATCATTACTCTGTGTGTCTTTGTACACACACAAGCACACACAGAGGTTATCTCTATGCTGAGAATACTTAAAACACCCCAATTTGTCTACCCCAATGAAAAATTAATCGTCCTCCTATTCATTACTTCATAATTGAGTGCAAATTGCTGAAAATCATAATTAAATCATAGTAACACAATAAAATCAGAATAGCAATCACAGTATTATAGCTACTTTGTGGCAATTTGAATACTTTCACACAAACGATACCTTACACTTAGGAATGCATTTCAGGATGTCCCGTGGTGCTTTCTTTTGGGAGGAACTTGCACTGAGGGGCAGAAAGGGCAAGAAAACTGGTACTATTTACTGCATGCAGTCATGTGCACACCCTTGTCTTTCCTCAGCAGCTTGTTTGACAGCATTCTTGTCAGTGTTGGGGGAGTCAAGTTTGCAATTTGCATTGACTATTCTGATGGTGTTTGCTATTTTATTACAATGGTGTCTGAGAGAACATGCTGAAGAGAAATGTTTTTTTTCAGACAACTTCAAAACAAAATTTGACAAGGCACTATTGAAGAGTAGCAATTTTTACAACAAATGTTAAAATCAGTCCTTCCATCTCTGTCCCATTCAATTTTCCTCAAGCCACAGTGTGTAACTAGAAAGATGGCTGTGTAAAAATAGGTCAACATATGGAAAATCTCATTTACTGAAGCTGAGTTCATGCACTATTTGATCAATGGGCAGCTGTGTAAGAAGACAAAACTATAGTGGGAACAAGTATAAAACTGTCTATTTTCTCTATAAATGATGGAAAAAATGGACATCTGAAAATGAATCCACTTAACCTAAAAGAATGTGCATTAGCCTACTTCTTGGTAACTCTATTCACTTCATCTAGAAATATCAATTTTCAGAACAGAATCTAAACAGTCAACGGTATCTAAAAGAATAACAAAGGTGTCCTCAAAAGCCATAAACCATTTATCTGATTCTAATAGTGTTGTGCACTGTTGCATGAAAGATCCCAGTTCAAGTTCCCTGAGCACTTCCTAGGTTTTTTGTTTTAAGAAAATTGTGGATTATTTAAAATGTGGAGGAGAAAAATAATTCCCAGCTAGTGCAGAATTCCTCATTTCTTTGTTATATGAAATTAATAAACCACACTAAGTATCTCCAACCACCTTCTAACACAGAATTTTTTCCAGTGTTTCAGTTTTTCCCTTTTGCAAACTTGAAATCCTGTTATGCTTGTATCATTACAAAACAATTCTGTAAAGACAGTAAAGAAGTTCTGTTTTCTTACATAAACGAGTTACAGAAGGTTGTAGAGAAATAAAGTCTGTAGCTGCATATAGATACAGCTAATAGTTTCAGACAGAAAAAAATTTTGACAGTGTCTATTCAACTAGCTCCCACTCAGGGATGCACATTGCCTCCTCACCAGCAAGCATTCCACAGAGGTATTCCACGGATATCAGAATGATGTCATACAGTTTCACCCATTCATTGCAGAACAGCTGTCTCTAAAACAATCTAGCATAATCTTTTCATTCTACATAGTAATAAAAATTAATAGTGAGAAAAACCCCAACCCAAAGCAAAACAAACAAACAAACAAACAACCCTCCAACCACTGTGGAAATGCCATGCACTTGAAAGTAACTTTAAGCTGATTATTTTTCAGCATATAATTCTGCAATATATTTTTTACAGAAAATGAATATTCATCTCTGTATTGATTCAATTACTTTCTATGGCTTACTTTTGATACCTGTTCCTTATAGAGAATATGTTACTATGTGAAAAAAATCTTTTTTACCTTTAATAAACATTGATAACTCAGTTAACTAACTTTTAACAATATGATTGCAAAAAAAATTATATATTCCTTTAAAATTTATTTGAAAATATTGAAAAATTACAATGAAAACAGTTCAGATGAGACTTTACCACTTAGATTGTCTCTTTCAAAAGAGATCTATATGCAAATTATAACTGATCTCAAACAATGTTACCAATTCAGAAGCTTTCTGGTTCAGCTTCAGCTCTCTCAAATTAAGCATTTATCACAGAAGTCTAGACAATCACTGAACAGGCAAAGTATTTTAAGCCTTAAAACTGCTTCCCTGCCTGTTTCCATTGCCACAGACAAAACCTAAATATGTTACTGTATAATTCTCTTAACTCTGAGAATCTGAAACCAGACTCAAGCCCATATACCAAAGGTAATAGACATGTAAACACATCAGGTTACCCACATACCAGATTAAGATATAAATAATTTAAGAAAAAGAGGATCATTTATCCCTCTTAAGAGCTTTTTCCTCTTAGTTGTTGTAATGCCCTTGACCCCTTGGTGGGTTCAGGGAAAAGTGGTTTGAAGTACTCTGGGCAGTGTGCGGGAGAAACAACAAAATTCTCAGGAGGTTCAACAACAAATGTTTTACTTGCAAACTTCAGAGCATTAAAGTAGAACAAGCTACTTGGCCAATATTAAAACAACTTCCAGAAAAAGTAAAGCGCTCCACAAATTTTAACGTAGAAAACTTTAACTTATCCAGATACAACAAGGCACTTACTGAGGCATTGACTGGAAGTTTTTTATTCTGGCTTACAATATATTTTGAGAAGAAGTAGTTAGAAGAGAGAAAAAGAGAAAGGTAAAGAAGACAAAAAGGTACATAGTTGCCACCCAGCATGTTCTCAGATGCTTTTAAATCTAGGGTAGCTGAGCACACCACTTGACACAGTTCACTTTCCTTTTATCTGCCCTGGTCCAATGAGTCTTCCCCATAGGCTCATACCTGCTCTTTAATGTGTCCCACAGGACTCCCATGACCAGCTGGTGCTATTTTGGGGCTTACCAAGAGGTCAGTCATCCACTTAGGGGCAGGCCATGCAGTCAGCCACTGCCATTTTGTTGTGGACCTGTGTCTGACTAAGGCTCAAGGGAGAAGAGTGGAACACTGCATATAAGTGAGATTTCATGGGAAAAATCCTGTGGCTTTAGTACTATGACGGATGGTTGTAGTCTCTTCAGGAAAGATAGGTAGGACAAATGAGGTGGAGAGAAAGTTTTGTACATAAAGGAGGGGTTGGACTGTACAGCACTTGCAGTTGGGGATGGCTGAGAATCTCTAGGTAAGGAGGGGAAAAACTACCCAAGTGGGCAATCACCAACCATATGAAATTTAACAAGAACAAATGCTAGATTCTGTGCTTGAGGGACAATGTAATGTTGCATGTATATATAGACGAAGCACAAGATGCTGGAATGTAGTCTTACAGAAAGGAATCTGGTGTTTGATTCTAAACTCAATATGAATCAACAATGTTTCCTGATATTCTAAGTGGCCAACCAAATCCTGGGGTGCATTAAGTACAGTACAACTAAAAAACCTTCACACAGATGGTGATGGAGATGAGAAAGAAGGGCCCACACAACGCTTGAAATTCATCAAATGAACTGTTTACTGCTTGAAGATCTTGAGGATGAGCTTCTGGGATGTCCACAGAGTTTGCTGTCTCCCAGCTAATGCTGAGTGCAGAGGCTGCTCTGCTGTTGGGCAACTGGCTGGGCACTGCTCTGACAGCCATTTGTGTGACCTCAGAAAAAGTAGCCTAGGTGTGCTAGGGTCATGAAAGATCAGCCCTGTCACAGGCAGGTCCACATCCATCAGTTCTTCATCTTGAGGTGGGTCTGCCCCTGTGGGCTCCATGTCCTTTTATTTCAGATTGGCACTCATGGAGTCTCCATTCTTTGGTGGGTTGATATGCATGGGCCTCACACAACTCCTTGATAGCTTGACACAACAAGGCCCCTCACTGTTCCTTGGTGGATCCATGTTCATGGACTCCACACCATCAGTCACATGGCAATCACTCACATGGATGGTACTTCTCCTCCATCAATCCTTTGGCATACTGACACACCAGGGCCCCATGCAGCTCTCCAGTAGAGCCACATCCATTTGCTGCTCACCATTGGTCCCATGAGCAATCACAAATATCCTCATGTTATTTTGAGTGGTGTTTCTCCACTTGGGAAGTGGCTTTCTCCTTTGTGCTTCTCCCCAGAATTACCCCTGCACTGTCCCATGGCCCTTGGGCACAGTGACCATACTCCACCTCCCCTCATGAGCCCTGGGCTCTAGCCTTCTCTTTATCCCGTACTCTAGACAAGACAGTAGTAACAACATTCCAGGAGGGTTGGAGTCCTCAATGACCCTCCCCTCTTACCTGGCACCCTGAAAGGGGCCTAACCACCTGCACTTGACAGTGGCTGTGAGGGATCAAAGCATCCAGACAGGAAAAGGATGTTCAGTCAGCCTGTGCAAGGTCTCTGCCTGCACTCCATAAAAGAACTGCCCATTGCTAAGAGTTGCACAGACTCTTCTTCCTTATCCCCTGGCCCTGTCCCTGGAGTGTGGAGAGGTGCCTTTTCCCTGCACAGAGGGAAGATGAGGGCCTGACATCATTGGGTAGCTGTGCCAGCATGTTGCAAGGACCCTGTTGGAGGCCATGGAGAGAGGGCCTTGGAATGTGGAGATGGTGGTGGTTCAGTCTCAGGTGCACCCTTGCTTCATTTGTTCTTATGTTCTTCTCATTACTTTATTGGTCTATTTCTCCCCCATTCCAAGGAAGATTTCTCACATTTTGTTGGAAGAATCAGAAGCAGCTCCTGAACTGCAGTTGTCTGGCAGGTTTCCAGGAATAAGCTCTTGACCTTCTCATCTGCCAGAAGATGGTTTGGAAGCACACAAAGAACAAGGTGACATCAATGACTAGCCAACACAGCTTAACCAAGGACAAATTGGGCTGGGATCAATGTGAGCCTTGCTTTGATGAGGCAATGATTCTAGTGGGACAATGGTAGAGCAGGGACTGTGTGGTGGGTTGACCCTGGCTGGTTGCCAGGTACCCACCAAAACTGCTCTATCTCTCCCCTTGCAACTGGACAGGGGAGAGAAAATATAATGAAAGATTAATGAGCTGAGATAAGGTCAGGAAGAGATCATTCATTGATTAAGGGGCATGGATTGTCATGGGTAAAACAGACTCAACTTGGGGAAATTAATTGAATTTATCACCAATCAGATCAGAATATGATAATGAGAAGTGAAGCAAATCTTAAAAACACCTTCCCCTTCACCCCACCCTCTTTCTTGGTCTCTATCTCCTTCCCACTGAGAGCACAGGGGCATGGGAAATGGGGGCTATGGTCAGTTCTTCACAGGTCGTTTATGTTGCTGCTCAGGCAGAGGAGTTCTTCCTCTGCTCCAGTGTTGGGTCCCTCCCATGGGAGACAATTCCCCACAAACTTCTTCAGCAGGAGTCCTTCCCATGGGCCACAGTTCTTCATGAACTCTTCTAATGTGGGTCCCTTTCCACAGGAGTCAGTCCTTCAAAAACAGGCTGCTCCAATGCGGGTCACCCACAAGGTCACAAGTCCTGCCAGAAAACTGCTCTAGCCTCGGCTCCTTTTTCCATGGGTCCAAAGCTCCCTGCCAGGAGCCTGTTCCAGCATGGGCTTCCCAAGGAAATGTCAGTGTTCAAGAAGCATTTGGACAATGCTGTAAGATGCATGGTTTAACTTTTAGGTTGCCCTGTGTGAAGTCAGGAGTTGGACTCGATGATCTTCATAGGTCCCTTTAGACACAGGATCTTCTGTGATTCTATTCTATGATTCTATACCTCTTTTTGCATTTTTGTCCCTCTTTTTGCTATTCTTTTGATGACGTTAAACATCACTTCAGGAACCCTGAGGAAGACTAAAATAATGAACAGATCTATTTGAACTCTAATACAAAACAAAAAGATTATATGCAATTCACCTTGAAAGTAAAAGCCATTATTATTCTTTTTCATGGCATTTTAAAAGTTTTTAAAAAAATAGAAAGCTGCTGAAGTAATATTTTCACCTTTAGACATTGTCCTAAAGAAAGCGCTATGTTTGAAAAATCATCAGAAATTCTATTTTCCACTTTCATTGTGAAATTAAGAGAGCTTTTGCATTTTGAACTCTACCCACACACTGCAGCAGCAGTCCCCTGGATTGTTCTGAGCCTTAAATAGGTGTGCTTTGGAGAAAGTAGAAGGAAAAAAATCCTTCAAAAGATCCCACGCTAATGACATTCTAAACTTTTAAGAAGTTTTCTTTCCATATTTATTGAAGCCAGGCATTTAATTTTGTACTCATGGGTCCCAATGTATTCATGGTTTCCTACAGGAGATTTGGATATTTCTTTGCTTGGACAATTGTGGCTGTAATTATCTATTATCCCAGCAGCCTGAACCTTTTTGTGAGCACATATTATTAGTTGGTGGCAGTGCTCAAATGTTATCTGACATTGGCAAAGAACAATCTTTGGGCCTAGCTTTTCTTCATATATGCCAGTATGTGAATCAATAATAGCTCTTCAGAACTCAAAAAGTCTACCCCAGAGTGAGACTGGAGTAATGAGGGAAAAATCAGTCTCTCCAGTTTGAAATTGTCTTATTAGAGAAACTAGTTTGTACTTAAAAGTGAAAAGTTTTATTTTACTTTTTACTTCATCTGTGAAAACTGTGGGTCTGCTGTGTGAGGGTGAACAGGGCCAAATATAGTCATAGTCCTACCAAAACGGGTGTTGTGGACATCACCACTCCATCTAAGTGCAGTACTTGTGCCACACTGGATGGTATAGTATTTACCCTGCCAGCAGGCCCCAGCTGAGAAGTCACTAGGACTTTGCATATTGTGGCTTCATTTCTAAAACTTTTCATATCATTTCAGTTAAATTGTCAGAAATCTTCCAAAACTAAGTGGAGGCACAGTATTCAGGAAAGCTTGTCTTTATCCTTGCACTGTACACCTGTGCCCTTGTGGCTAAGCAGGCTGTTTCTTCAGGGAAGGGGCACTTCCCTAGGAGGGAAGAGGCACTCTCCACACCTGGTGAGGGCTGGGCAGTAATGCACTTTTAGTCCCTTACCTTGTCTGAAACTGTATGGCTGTCCAGCTTCACAGAAGTCCACAGACCGGTTGCATGATCATAGAATGGGCAGTTTGGAAAACTTCCAAATTGTGATTCAATTGCGTGTATTGAAGGTCTTTCCTGTTTCTCAAGTCTAGTGTACACCTAATCTGTAGGGAGTACTTAAAAGGACAAGCTTTGTTAAGTTACTGCAATTTGGTCATGTACATGTCCAAGCATGTATAGTTTCTAGTAATACTGAGCAACAGACTTCCTAAAATCACCAAGGTACCCTCAAATCATTAGTGACTCATGAAGAACTGACTAATAAGACTGAGAGCAGGGCAGGCTGTCTCTTCCCTTCAATGTTTAACTTCATCTCTCTCACAGGTCACACACTCCTGCTCTATAAAGGATATTTCTTTAGGAATAAAAGGCTTTCAACAGCACAGTGAACTACATGCAAATTCAATAAAATACATTAGAGCTTATCTTTATGCCCAAGACTGAGTTAACGTAAGCATATGTACATTTTTTAACCCTCTTACATTTTTCACTGTCAATGAACTACTGATCCTTCAGGACCTTTTCCCTGTGTTCACTTTAGCACCACAGAATTTTAAGTGCCTAGAATAAAATAGAGAGACCTTGTACATAGTTATGATATATTCTGTTGAAAATGTGGCATCTTGAAAATAAAGAGGAAATTAAATTTCAGATTTATGATAGTAAAACTCTTCTCCTCATTTTGTGTTCTACATTAATTGAATTCATTACCAGATTTCTGAGTTTGGACATAAAAAAGTTGCACGTAAGTATGAAAACACAGTGGTTGCATAAGTTTAATTCTAGGAGATTAATGTGGAAATGGTCTCATTGTTTCCTCTGGTTTTGGCCCCTTTTAACTGATGCCAGTTAAGACAAATAGCAGCCAGTCATTAGAAGTGTAAATAAGGATCCCATTGAAAAGTATTAAGGCACCATTTCCTACCTTTCTTTCTGAAATCCCAAGCCATTCAAAACCCACTTGCTGTGTGCTTGATCTCATAATGAAACTGTACTTTAAAATGAATCGCAGAAGTCCATACAAATCTGTTTTCCACAATGTTAATTCATTAAAGTCTGGAATTAAGTTGTGTAAAGTAAAGAACACTGTGGCTCTGAATTAACTTACAAAAAAGACAAGTGTTGCAAGGGATATGGAATGAAAAACTGACTTTGCATCTCAATTAAACTCAGTATTATGTAACTTCATTATGAAATTTCCCCTCCATCCTCCTTCATGAAAAGGTGTTAGCCAGGCATTATTTAGCTATAATATTTATTAGGGGGAAAAAAAAAGAAAAAGCAGAAAAAGTAAAACACAAATAAAAAATAACAGCTTCTGGTGGTATGAAGACTACTTGGAAAAATGTAGGTCATCTGTAAAAAAACAAATTTCTGCATCTCAAAAATCCATACTAAACAATAGAAGAAAATATTTGAAAAAAGTTTCAGCAGAAATTGTGTGTGGTTATATAAAAGTTTTTAAAAAAGCTTTAGAGTTTATTGAGCTGAAATATAAAAAAGGCAATATAGAAAATAACAAACATTCACTGAAGTAACTTTTCATAGTTATGCACATTTTTGGGGTAACTTTGAAATAAATCAGCTGTGTGCTTATACAGCACACATCACCTTTTAGCAGAGGAACTCATTGTTGCAGGACTAGTGAGGACCAAATCTATAAATAGATTCAAAACACATCAATCAGATGCCAGAGGACATATCCATTGGGAGGGTTAAGTACAGTAACCCAGGGAACCTCCAAGATAAATCACTGTCTGTCAAGACCTTAAAAAGTATACCAAGGGGTGCTCGTGCACCAGGGATATATCTACACCTGCTAGTAGACACTGCCAGAGACAGCATATTGGCCCAAATAAATATTTACTGTGACGCGCACTATGATTCTGTGAATAGTAAAGTGCAAATCAGATTTACATTTCAGAATTCCTTGTAGGCTTTATGTTTTACGTTTTGAGTGTAGCAAGTAAGGCAAAATGAAATAATTGCATTTGACAACCAATCTTGATAGCAAAGAGATTTCTATGGATTAGAGCGAGTAACTCTTTTAAACACTATTTGGGCAAGTGAGTTTAGTAAATTTTGATTGTATCCACATTTGGAAGATAAAATCATAGAACGGACAAAAGTCCTGTTGGTTATTTGGAGTCCTGGAGAGCCATCCAAATGAGGTAGATAAGCTGGTATTGAAATGACAGGTGGTTAGAACAGCCATCATCTCTCAGTGTTCACAGAGTACTTTTATCTTTTTCTCTGATTTATTCACTCAGACAGCTTGTGGAACAATCAGAAGGCATATTCAATATGTAAAGAATACAAAGGAAATACATTTTGCCTTCTTCAGTTGTTAGACTACATGTATACCTTCAACTTATGAAAGACAAGAGTTTGTAAGGGGATAAAATAGCAAGAAAGAACAAAATATTGTGCACTAAACATGATCACATTGGACCTCTTTATCCTAGTACTACACTAAGGGTTGTGCTTTTCACCTTTTCTTTAGCACAAATCTGGTAAATGAGTCCAGCTATAAATTAGTATCTAATTTTCACTGAAGTGGCCAGTTGGTAAAGTTTCCCAAATTCATCCATGTAAAAAGCATGAAGGAAAAAAAAAAAAAAAACAACAAACCACAAAACCCCAAAAACAAAAACAAACAAACAAAAAAAAAACTATAAAAAAATAAAGCTTGAGAACTCCTGAATTTGAAGGAGAATACAGGGAGCTTGGCCCCTTGAGACTGTGGCAAGTAGAGCCATTTCAGTAATAAATAACATTGACATTGTGCCTTTCAACATGAAAAAAGCTATTAACATATGATGAAATGCAGTCAAACTAAAACAGCATAATAAGTTATTATTTAAAATTTAAGGCACTTTAGGTATCTGTGCATACATTTGCAAAGATAAAGGATGCTATCTTAAACTTCAGCAGCAGAGGTTTCATTTAAACACTCCACCTCACACATTTATGGACACATATCTTCTTACTGCTTTTCTATGGTGTTTATGTGATCAGTTGTGGCTTCTTAAAAAGAGTTGCCCCTTTAAATGCTGAATTAAACCATAATCTATCATATACTGAGGCTCAAAGGGCACCACATTTTGTCTCCAGGCTTCTTAATTTATTATACTGAATTTGAATTAGAGAAAATTAATGCTAGCTGAAAAATATACTGAGTTCATAAACTAAGCAGAATAACACAGGTTGGAAAATTCACCCGTACACAGTATTAAGAGAGAGAGAATGATGTATCTGTTAGTCATGGTCAAACTTTGAGTATGACTGATCTGGTTCAATTCAGCCAGCTGAACAATGCAAATTGTTTCTGAAGTATCAAACACCTTGCGGGAAGAAAGTGCTTTTCAAGACTTTGGGTTTCTCTTTGGAAGTGAGGTACTCTGCTTTGTTCCCAGAGTTGTAGAGGATCATCTGATGTAAAGGACTTGTAGAGTCAAGGGACATTTTACAAAAACAAAAGAAGTGTTGAAAGGCCTCTCTCCACTAGTAATCAATGGGAAATTGATGTTAATGTATTTAAGAAGTTGAGTCAAATGCAGTTTAATTTTCTTAAACACTACATAACATGAAACAAAAACTATTCTTACTCCTGTTAAATTCTCTGAACTAGTAAATATTGTGTTTTAAGTGTGTATATATATATTGTACTAAAAAATATTAATGTCTGAATGATCACTTTTAATCACCTTGAAACTGAAAAAAAGTGACAAAAATTATGAGATGCAGATTTTTAATACTTCTATGCAACTGCTTCAGCTCTCCATGTACATTAATATCACATTAGGAAAAAACTTCACTTTCTTATTTCTTTTAACAGATACATGTCAAAATCATGTCCTCCATCTGGTGAACATCTGTCATAGTTGTGTGGGTTCATCTTAGGGGACAGAGTTTCTCAGCATTCCATTTTGGGAATTATATTTAGCAGTCCTTAGCAATATTACTGGTGACACTGAAAATAGCTGCTGCAGGTCATGCAGTTGGGGAGTTTTAAGGGTTTCTGATTTCCCACTAACATTTTTATTCTTTATTTCAACAGCCATGAAAAGGCATAACATTTCAGGGCATGTATATAAAAAACAGTCAGCAAACAAGGCTAAGATATACACTTCTAGGTCATCACAATGCCAAAACAATCTTTCTTTATGCACTGTTTTTGCATGACAAAACAAATCAGATACTTAGTTGAAACATTGCTAAACTTAGGGCAAAATGAAGCTGTATCTAAATTTTCAAAACCCCAGATGACATGTGAATTGAGCGAAACTCTGTTGGAGATAAATATTCATACAGGATGGGATTTTTTATGCAGAAAGAAGCTGAAGGAACCTTAACTTATAGATAGAAAAAAAAAAGGGCACATGCAACACCATTCAAGTGCCAGAATTAGGTGCTGGTCATAGAAAGTGTCCAGGTTATTGTTACTGTCTCTCTGTATGTTTGTGCATAACTGTAAGGCAAATTACACTTCTGACATAAGCAAGACACTTGTAAGTGTTACATTAAGCCAAGGCAGAGAGGGAAAACCTTGGAGGTTACTACAAAAGAAAAAGACAATGCTTAAGATGGTTTGGGAATGGTCATTTCATTAAAAATTGAACAAAAAGATGGTTTTCTTTGGCAACAACAGTACCGATAAAAAGAAAAACCCACAAAGAAACTTCAAACCGGTTTCTGCTGTGATATAAATAAGTTTAATTCAGAATTCTGAGTGACTTGATCAGAAAAATGAAAGAAAAAAAAGGTAAGTGGGGAGTTTAAAAGAGGCAAAGATCCATGTAATCCATCCAATGCAGCTACTTTCTATCTGAAATCAAGAGTCACTAGTTAGGTCCCTGCCCCTCCCCATCTTTAGAAGACATCTAGAAAGCTCAGGAAAGGTGATCTTTTGGGGGTTTTCCTTGCTTCCTTGTTTTTTTCCCAGCAGTTTTTCTCATTAGCTTTTTTTTTTCCTTAGGATATTGTTGATGAACAGTAGTATTCCTGCTTGCTGTGCAATCTGGGAAGTAAAAGCATATGGATGCTGTTCAGAAATTCAGCCCTTTAGCCACTCCTTTTTTTTGGCTGATATATTCTGTATCAGTGTGCTCTGGCCAGAAACATGATTTTCATAGTAAGCTTTCTTCCAATATTGTCCTGAAGACTTAAACCAAATTCTGCAGTATAAGAGATGCAGACTTGTCAGCTAATATTTAAAGTAAGCTTGATAAGCAATTTCCATGCAGTGTCATTTTTACAGAGTATCCCAAATCCCTCTTACTCTAATCAAGGTCTCTGCTGACAGCTATACTGTCACTTGAGATTTACTTCATCAATGAAGTCAGACCCTAAAGGTGTGTCACGGTATTAACATTTCTGAGTTCTATTCTAAAACAATACAATTTGTGTTTACAAGACATTCACTTAGATGATAATTCTACGGAAGACTGTGACTTTTCAGATGGACCTTCAATGAACTTTCTTGATTTGCATAGGGTAAGTGATGTGTAATCAAGATCCCTTCAAGGACCTTCAATAGAAGTACAATTTAATTTTAATAATACTTCTGAAGTGATGTTGGGACTCCTTCTTTAAGATATATGTAAACAATATCTCTAAATTTGCATTTATTTTCATACAAATTAGAACTATATCTGACCCAAAGCTCATTGAAATCAAAGGGTACCATCCTATCTACTTCAACTGCAAACCTACAATTTTTTCCATACAGCAACTGCTACTAGTACAACATGAAATAAAGGTAGGAATAAGAGAGATCTGAAAACCTCTTTTCAAGAAGTGCTTTCACTTGCTGTGGTCTCATGATTGCCAAAATGGGATAAAAATAACTCTGTGGTTATACTTTTCATAAACTCTGGGCACAAATACTCTAACAATGGCATGAAACTCACATTGGTACAACGTGATTGCATTTTTCATATAGCGTATTTTTTTTCCAGAAAATGAGTACATGGAAGAAGGATCCGTATAGCTTGAGTCATGCAGAATTTCAGTACCTATCCTGCTTTACAAAACTGATTATCAAAAGTGTCTCTGTTTAGGGAGAGAAGAAATATGTATCTACACAAGGACATTTGTCACCCCACTGACAGAACTGTACACTACACACCTAAGATTATTTAAAGTCTTGAGGTAAATGTTTGCTACTAATTCATTCAAGATGCGTTTTCCTTAAAGACACACAAGAGAAACAGCTTTGTTTAACAAATGGCTCATCAGGTCTGTTTCAGAAGTCTGCTTTGGGGTAAGGAAACTCATAGCTTGTTTTTTGTTGACTAGATCAGTGGTCATTGACTATGGAAAGAGTTCAGGGTGAATAGGTGCCATACAGAAAGGAACATGAGTCATAAGAATCCCACCTCTCACTTAAATACCTCAAAGTAGGAAAGATCTGGCTTTTTCTAATTGATTCATTTTTATAAATCAGCTCAGCTATAATCACCACCACAGGTTTAGATTGCTTTGAAACGTGTAATCTTGAAAATCAATATGCTTATTTTTTGGTACTGGGTGAGCCAGCTGCATTTTATTTCCATCTAGTAGTTCTGTTGGTTTTATGGTAAAAATGAGCAATGACAGAAAAGCCTTCAGCACAGATTCAACTCCATGTGAAAATAAAGACAAGAAACTCAATCTATTATCTGGCCTTTTCAGACTTATACTAATTTATTCAAATTACTCAAGGCCTAAATTATACCAATGATTCTACCACCAAATAATGTGATTGACAGACAGTGAAGAAAAAGAGAAACAGACGATATACAACAAAGTACCTAATTGGTTTGGACACAACAAGTTAAAAAAACTGAAAAGCTTAAGAAATCAAATGCAACTTCATTTCAGGTTAATAACATCAGTATATATCTGCTGAAAAATTCAACTCAGTGTTATAAAAAAGGAAGGTATACTATCCTGTATGTGGTAACTGTGGCTTCCCAATATCCAAAGATTTATGTTTCACTATTTTAATTTCTCAGATATTTCAAATAGCAAATATAGCCTATAGAACTCAGTCTTTTCCATACATTTTGTTTTAATCCAATTAAGAGTGGGCTAGATTTTCAGCTAGTATTCACTGGCAGACTACAAAAAATGGTTTAAAGCTTTTCTGATTTATACCCGTTGAAAAATATGACAAATTATATTTTCAGAACAAAAATATAGAGATTCCTGCTGATACATCCTTGCCCTGTTATAAAAATCAATGGTTTATCATGCTCACACATGATAGTATATCAAGATTTAAAAAAAAAAATATTGCCTTACATCAACTTCAAAACTACATGGTCCTAAGTTGTTAATTAAAAATTTAACAGCAGAGAAGGACAGTGCAGCTGGATTAAAACATTTCATCATTTGAGCCTGACAGCTTTGTGCTTTCAAGACCTAGGCAATACATGAGGAAATATATGGGCTTCCAATCTGCCTGGAAGCCCATATAAAAGCTTGGATACCGTATTATTCTCAGCTTCTATAATGCTTTTTGTTGACCTCATTTATTAATAATTTGATTAGGCTAAGGAGAGACAAATCACCAATGTGTAACAGAAGTGAATGACTCTAGCACATGATCATGACTCACTAGCTATAGTTGGTTCTGGTGACTTGGGAGCTTAGTACTTCTTCATCCCCTAAAGGAATGAAGGACCAGCTTTGGGACTCTGGTTACATATCTGTGGGCTCTCTTTGAAAATGCAGGCATAATATTTTACAAAACATTGGAGTTTGTTTTGAGGGGTTTTATTTGCTCGCCAAAGATTTCTTTACATTTTCAGTTTTATGGCTAGGAATAGTATAATAAGAAGTTTCTCATGGAGTCTTTCAATTTTTTTGTAAATTACCATAGTTTCCATTTTTCACAAGTTTCCATTGTTTGATAATGTAGCCCATTCAGTCCCAAAATGGTGCTATTATTCCAGTATTTAATACTTGGAATTTTTCCCTTAATTACAAAAATAAAAAAGGCAAAATTTGTGTCTCCATCATTTCCTTGCCTGCATGTGCATGCATAAGATCACAAGATTAACAAGTTAGAGATGTCTGATATATGTTTTCATGAACGAGTGGCTACCAAATAAATTCCATTTTTCCTAGCTACTATTGTGACGTTTGTAAAATCACTTCAGAGTGACAGTGTAGCAGTTACAAAGCTATGAAGTAAGAAAACTAAGTTTCCAGATCTCAGACACATCACAGAATATTCACACATCCAGGCTGATCTGCCTTTATGACTTTTAACGTGGAATGACAGGCATGCTGCTGGCCTGCATTTTCACTTCTGACATCCCCAAAATGCCAGAGAGCTCAAATCTTGATATTCCCCCTTTGATTTTGACAGACAAAATTTGGAAGCAGAATGTGTGTGCAGACATAGATGGGACAGAATTTGAGCAATGCTTAATTTCAGCCCAGACTTCTCTGCAGAGTAGCTGCTTCAGGCCTGCACAGGTCAACTTCTTCCACTGGTCACTCTTATCTGTGTGTGTCCTTTGCTGACAACAGGATACATTCGCCCCAATTCTTCACCCAACTCTGACTCTAGCTCAGCTACAGGTAGTTTTCTGCTGGAGCCTGCCAAGGACATTTTATCAACTTTTCCTAACACTAAGGCATTTCCCCAGCCATTCCCATTCATTGCACTATGTACTACTCATCTAGGACAAAATTGTCACCCTCAAATGTTTATGACTGGACCTCCCCCAGCTATCTCAAGGTGTTCTTAAAACATCTACATACACATCCTGAAAACATCAGTGCAATGTTATCCTCTCCCTCCTGTCTCTGCTAACACATCCTAACAAGCAGTAACCATCTATTCCCATCAGTTATTCAAACATTCTCTTAAAATCATACATTTTAATTTCCATGCCCCTCAGATAGCCCTCAGCTACTTCTAATATATTATTTAGTTCATATCCACCCACTCTGCATAATTCCTTATCCTTCCCTTGGCATTTTGTTAATACGTACTGTATTTCATATTAGCATAGCACTGCTCAAGACCAAATAAAATGGTTCTATATTAGTATTTAGCTAAATCTTACATTCTTAGATATATTACTTAAAATGTTGCAAGTATTAAAGTTTTAGTCTACAGACATAAGTCACGCCAATTCCCAATGCCTGACTCCAAGAGATCTCCTTCACTGACTCAAGTTCTTCTTGTAAATCTTCTCAAAAGTTGTGTGTATTCAGTCTAGGGGAAGATGGGGGCAGGGAGATGGACAGAAAATCAGTCAATTACGGTTGGTAGAATTGGGCTGAGTTAACAGCACATGGTGAGACTGTTCAACCTGAGAAAGAGAAGATGCAATCCAATTGGTACATGACATCTGATTCTCAGAAAGTTGACACTCTTCTTATTGCCAAAGTGGAGTGAGTTTAATGTGAAGCTAGTAACACCAGGTTATTTACACTTTAACTAGACTATCTAGAGTTCAGTTTTTCTAAATAATCTACATACATTGCAACAGTGACTGCATAAAGCAATTCCCATAAGAATGATAGTCTATACAAGAAATTAACAAACTTAATATTTGCTAACTTTCTGTATGGTAAAAGAGCTCTCAAAGACAGAACTCTCAAACTTCACTTTATTTGGTAACTGCAGTTCAAGCAGATGTAAAAGGAAACATTTTAATTTAAATTTATTTGTGACCACAGCATATGATTTAGGTTTTGTACTGTAAAGAAGAGGGTGGGAATAGTCTGACTTTACCAAAATTGTGCTGGATTTCACCTATGGAAAATAAAGTGGTTACACTGACTAAGGACTGTCGCCAAACTTCCTTTGGTCTGTGTAACCTCACAGTGCCCCTATTTTTATTACATCTAAAGGTAACATTTAGCTACACTCAGAAATCTGAAGTAATTCCATTACTTAAATTCTGTTAACAGTACAATTGCAAAATTTCAGTTGCTTCCTTTATAACAGAATAAACCACAGACACCTGTCTCTGATTTGATTTTATTTTAACCCACATAAATGTTATGTTTTCTTTAAATTTAGGATTAAAGGTGTTTTTGGTGAGGTTTTTTTGTTTATAAACAAAAAACATATTTATGGTCTTATATTTTACAAAACTGCAAACTACGGAAGAGATATGTTTCCTTAAAAGCACTGAGCAGCAGGAACCTGATTTCACTGGTCTTTATTAAATAACTAAATCTTCTCAGCATTGTGCTTTATTTGGAGCATTTGGAACGTAGAAAGAGGTTGCAGGGATTTTTTGGTTTTTTGGGAGCCTTTTTAGTTAGTTTGTTTTTTGTTGTTTTTGTTTTTGGGTTTTTTTTGAGAGGAGGTTATATGGACAACCTGCTGAATAGTAACGTAATTTAATCTAAATTTTTTCAAGTCAGGTCTCAAACCCTCTGTATTACAGAAGATTCCACCATTCCTGAAAAAAGGGATATTATGTTGTTTACTGAGTTTTGGCACATTTCTGTTTCCTTCACAAGACATGCCTGCAATGGGCACCTGTCGTAGAGACTGGAAGTTCATTTCAGAAGCAAGTTAAAACAGCAAAATTGATAGACAGTTCTTTTACCTTAAATGCTGTCTTTGGTACAAAAAGGAGAGCAGGCTACAAATTAAAGTGTTGCAGCCTCCTTGGCTCAATGGCAGTACTAGTAATTTTCAAATATTCTCTGTGCATGCATGTGCATGTGTGAGACACAGAGGGGAAGAGACAGGCAGACATGGAGAGTGACTGGAAGCTTCTTGAATAAAAAGACCCCAACAGTCTTATGCTTGCAGCAGGTAAGCCATGAGAAAAATAGCAGAAACTCAATCTATCTTACAAAATGCCAATTATTTTAAATTACTGTTTTTCTACACTGTGGTAATAACCTGGCATTAGCAGGTTCAGCAGTCGTTTCCAATACTGACAACCCCAAAATATATATAAAGAGATTTTTTCCCCCTATTGCTCAGTGTCTGTATGGTGAGTAGAGCAGCTGACAGCTGCATGTAAGCCAGTTTATAACTTCCAAGTAAATTTTTAGCCTTTCATCCCAAAGTTACCTTATTCAGCAAAACAACCTCTCTCAGGCCCTGGAACGTGGGAGTTCAAGTCCCATCAGTTTCTTTCAGTAATTTTCATGGGTATGCTGTCCTATCAGGTTATTAGCACACAAGCAAAGCTTATGTTTTCCTCTCTTAGACAATTCTTAATGTATGAGCACCCCACCTCCCAGTTCTCTCAAAGTGTGAGAAAAAAAGGGGAGAAATAACAAATTTATGAGTAATAATTTAGCAATACAAGAAAATCTGCTTATGCTAGTATAATTTACTTTAACTAATGTAATTTCATGGTGTTGCTGTGGGCTCTGAGGAATTTCTCTCCAACTCATCATCTTCTGAAAACCTGAAACCTAGCTAAAATACTTTTTTTCCAAGAAGCAAAAGTTCGTACTTGGCATTGGAGTAAGACTAATCATGATGTCAGTAAAATAAGTAACAATACATTTAATAGGCAAAATCCTAAAAATCAGGGACTTGTCTACTTCCAAGAAACATTGAAATGTGATATTAATACAGTAAATCTTCCCTACAATTTCTATTCTCCCTCCCCACCTTCTCCTGAATCTTCTAACATGCACTACAAACCTTTGTATATACATATGTGTATACATACATAAATACAATTTTTCCGATAGTCACTCTCTGAGACATTGTTACATGATTGCTGCCTTCAACCTTTATTTTTACTGATTTTAGTCCACGAAAAATAGGTAATCAGAATTTGACTGACAGCTTAAGGAAAACTTTTGAAGCACTATCCTTGCACTGGTAAAATGGTATACCTCAAATAATTTCTACAAATGTTGGTATTTCTCTTTAGTTATATTTTAGTCTTATATATGTAGTATGTCAGACAACAACAACAACAACAGAAGTTACAGTACTAAAACACAAATACTGGCTTATTATTGTGAAAAAAATATATTATGTGTCAAACAAGGACCTATGAACTCTGTCAGCTGCACCAAAACAGGCTTGATTCACAGGTCAATTATTCCTAAGCAATTATTTAAGAAGCTGTTCTTGTCTTGGTTGTTAATTACCACCACCCAGCTGAAGTGTCACAACTGACTGAATGAACACTCCCTGTCATTTATATCTAGTTTAGGTTAAAAAGACTTCCTAAAATCACCGTTGGAAGCAATTTGAAACCCTAGATTAATCTCATAGACTTCACAGTGAAACAGTTTAAAAATGCATATAAATCTAGGGTAGATGGTCACTGCTAATTAGGTAAAGAAAAATAATTCAGGTCTTTTGTAACTTCAGTAGGCTTCTATATCCCACAATATGCCATTGTACCAACCTTACTTAAACACTGACACATGTGCTACTTGAAGACTCTTTGGTCTTGACAAACACAGTCAGTTTCCGGTTCTAATATACATACACTAAAATAAGACCCAGAGAAAAATCCCCAAGCTAAGACCTTGGCCCATGCCTGCATATCAGTGTAAATATATTTTAAAATATTCCAGACAAGAAATATGGAATAAGACAATTGCTTTGGAAAACTTTAGCAGTGTTACCTAGTGCCTGCAGCTCATGGCATATGCTGGTTATGAACTCTTTCAGGTGAAATAAAATGCATGTAAAAAGTCACACAAAAAGTCTATGACTCAATTTTAAATACCATGAAGTAAAGACCTAAGTTAAGCTTTCAGGTCAAATAATAGCTTCCAAAGCTTTTATTAGCATTTTCTATCATTAATAAGCTGAGGGGAACTAATTTCCTGAAGGAATACAATAAAAATGACAGCACAAAGACTGGGATCTTTCACTAGAATTATCCAACTTCATAATCACGGCAGGAATCACCTATCTTCTGTCAAATCTCAGAGGCTCTCAGTTCCACTGTATCCATTTTGTAGTGTAATTCCTAATGACAAAGTTCCAGGATTGAAAGTGGGGAATAAGTTATGCAGATTTTTGGTGCAATTTAGCAGAAAAACTAAATCAACACAGACTACATTTATTAGATTTCTAAGTATACAAACCTACCCGGTTCAGTTGCTATGTAGTGCTAAATGGAGTGCTAACTGAAGCACTTGCAGTTAATCCCTTATGGAGCTAAGTGTGAAGAACTGCATGCCTGAATCACAGCGAGTCTACACCTGATGTAATTAGTTCTGCACCTCATAAGTGTGGCCCTCAAATGAATGAGACTGCACAGACTGTACAGAAATCTGTGACTGAGCAAGCATCTCTTCCCAGTGTGGTGATGTTCTACAGAGAGATCCACTTGATGGCTCAGAGTCAGCTCAAGGACTTAAAGTGTAGCAAGAGATGACTGTGCTGTGTAGATATGCTAGGATACTTGCCATAGAAGAAAGAAACATTTTCAGAAGTAAAAATGAAAATTAACAGTTCCATTTGTTTAAAAAAAGAGAGCCTTTTAAAAAAACAGTAGCAAAACCCTTCAAGGTAAAATTAAGTATACAGTGTAAATGGAAAACAGGTCAGTTTTCCAGGCTTTGTTTTCATTTTGGGTGGTTTCACAACAATGCAGTTCTATTGATTTTACCACTCTATAAAGGAATAATCAAGCTTTTCAGCAGATAGATGGTCCTGAATAAATTTCTCATAGCTGATTAATGCTGAAATTTGGGGAGTTTTATTTCATAATTACCTCCTGGCAACCCCTCTGGACCTTTAGAATATTGGCTAGAGTCTATTTCTGCCTAAGAGCCTCCATAATTATTCTTGTCTAAGGAAAATACACAGAGAAATAAAAATGGTAAGGGAGAAAAAGAATGCCAGTCTGGGACATTTCTCAAAAGAAGACTACAGTATCTGTATAAATGAGAAAATAGTTGAAGGCGAGATCTGTGGAAGCAAACAAGAGAAAGAAAGGGTGCTCAAAGATGAAGCAGAAAAGCTATCTTGCTGTAAAAATCCATAACTTATCTTTAATTTGCTCCAGGATAGTGGGGGAAACATAACAGGAAGACCAACTTTTTTTTTTCCTATGGCAAATAATGAAAATATACTAGAAATGAGGTCTCATGAGGAGACATCTTTGAAGAAAAAGTCAAGAACATTTTGAGGTCAAATAGTATTTCTCTAACATTTCAAAGAGGCCAACTTCCCCATGTAGACAAGTGTATAATTGCAGTTGGCACCAATCAGTAAACAACAGTATACTGTTTCTTTTTTTTTTTCTTTTGACATGTGGAACAGAGGCTTAATATCACAAAATAGGCTAGCTTTAAGCAATGAACAGTTCCAAATTCATAACAAACAAACCATGCATTTCAAAAAAAGCTGTACCTTCCCAAGATCAAGCAAAGGACTAACTGTGAATCACAACAAAACCAATTTTTTATCTTACCTTTGTAACTCCCTTGTGGTAAAAGAATAGAACAGACAACACTTTCCTTCACAGACAGACAAGGGAAGAATAAAGCTGGCCAACTTCAAAACAGGACTTTGGAGAATTTCAGCAAAGTATCTAATAGTGAAACTGAAAAGCCTTCCCAAAGTATGTGAAGTCCCCTGGCATGTTTTGTCTGAGTTACTGGTTCTTTCTGAGCATATCACTCACAAGCTGCATTGAGATCTATCTGGACACATCTGACAGTCTCAGTTCTATAGCACTCCTCCTTTGTGTCTCCCTCCCTAAACTCCACAGCAAAGGAGCTGGATGAAGTACCTTCACTGGAGTAAGTAGTGTCTTCAAGCAGACAATTTTGGACCATGCACGTGATAGGACACAAAATCTGCTTTGCTTTTTTTTTTTTTTTTCTAAACCCCAATGTGACTGCCTGCTTAACTGATGAGGTAGGTTATCTGGAGAAGAGTAAGAGTAAAGAGCAGGTTTGCAAAGCAAAGGATTAAGGACAAACTCAGAGGCCTACATGAAAAACTTTGGGAGGAATGTGCAGAAAGCTATATAGTTTGAGAAAGGGAAAGCCAGAATCTGAGAAGAGACAAAAAGAGAAAACATCTCTGGCACTCCACTCTCCATAGAGTTGTTAGTCAGAAGGGGTGGGATGGAGAGGAAGGGTAATTAGAGATAAGACATGGCAGCTAGCTTTATTACTACAAGTCTGAAAAGCTTCATTAGTCCTGCACTCAGACAGGTTTAATTAGATGTTCTAAGCATCCCAACTCTACCATTTATTTCTGTATGGAACATTGGGTCTAGCTATTTGTTTATATGGGAAGCATGTGATCAGTCACAGGAATAAACCAAGTCTTGCAAATGCTAGATTAGCATGGAAGCATTGACACATCATCTTTAAGTGAAGTCCAAATCTTCTCAACCCACTGAACATGCCTTTTTTCGTTTTAATTTTCTATGCTACCAAATGGGGCAAATACTAAAACTATCCAGTTTCTGTCAGTTAGGAGCAGAGCTGTAAGACTGAAAAATGAAATAAACCACAGAAAACCAGTCCAAAGCTCAACACATCTCCAGATAATATCACAGCAACTCCATGTAAGCACAAGATTACAAAGGTTCATGCTATCAGCATCATCAGGTGCCTACAACAATATTCATGGCCCACCCTCTGACTTCTGGTTCAAGAAGATAGCTGCCTTGCTCCTTCTCATTATGCAACTCCATTATAGCCTCTTCTCTGCTCACATTTCACCTTTATCAGCAGGTCATTTTCATCTGAGCTATTTAATGAAATTATTTTCTTGGTGGTGCTCTAATATGACAGACTGTCAAGCGTATTGCTGTGATAAGGTCCCCTAATGAACACTATGACCTTGTTAACATGACATACTGTGCCCAAAGCAGAGCCTCCTGCTAGTGCCTTAAATTCCTTTGAAGCTTAATTGTAGAAGACCCAAGTCCAAGAATTTATTTCACTCAGTTTACATTGCAGAAGGCACCATTCTTTGCCTGGAGCACACTACCATAACGAGATGAATTAGTGTTTAGCTGGTTCATTTATCCAAACAAATATTTTGATTGTCAACACATTAATTACCTTAGAAACTGTTTTGAGTGTTAATTATTGCCAAGTACCAGACAATATTTTCTTTTAAATTTCACACAGTCTCCAGTGTGAAAAATGTGTCAGTGTCCTACCTGTGACCCTGATATCACTAACAGCCTCTGTAAACCCTGCTTTGCTTCCAGTTTAGTAGGCAGTGGGGCACCAGAACTGTTGCACTGTAATCAAGCCTGGTTATGTTCAGCACATTATCTTCCATTTACTAAACACTCCTTGGCAAACTGACCATAGTTGCCACTTCTTCAGATATTTCCCAATACCAGTTACTGTTTGTCATTATGTTATCCCCCTAAGTAGGAGTAATTTCAGCACACAGAAGTGTTACTGAAGAGCTGTGCTTCATCACGTTTTGTTCAGACACAGTTTGTTCCACGCACTTTGATTTCAAGTCTTGCTTATACACCATAGATTAAGCACCTGTTATTTCTTGGTTAGTGAAAGAAGTGCCTCCAAGGCATTGTTCTTCCCAAGACACCAATCATGAAGATTATCTGATCTTTTTTTAATTTCTCATTTAAAGTATAGAGGAGATCAGTGGCAGCAAATTTGCCTCATTTGTGTTTCTTGGTCTAAGACACGTGTGTACATACAGCATCACAATGAAGCTCAAATTTTCTTTTATATTCCTGTTGTGGTCCTTACAACTTGTTTACTTTTATACTGAAGTTAAATGTAGTTTGAGAGAAATTATCCTGGTTCAGTCTGATCAAATGCTCATTTCTGATGTCCCAGCCTTCTAATTTTCCATGTTTTTTTCATTTGGATTTTTTTGGTTTAGTTTTTCTTTTTTGTTGTTGTTGTTGCTTGTTTGTGTGTTGGGGGTTTTTGGGGGGGGGGCATAGGTTTGTCAAGAAGCTTCACTTTAACATTTCTTAACATGAACATTTAATCTAGTTTTTCAGAATGCTTTAAAACTAAATTTACAGTTATTTATAATTAAACATGCAAAACGGCAAAATCCATTTTTGGATCATACAAAATAATGTGTCTGTTCATTGGAAGTAATTTGACCTTTGATGTTTTTGTGCTGCAAATGCAAAACAATAATTCCTAATTAATTCATATAATTTCATTATAATACCCTCCCTAAAATGAGCTATTCTAGTAATTCTCAGCCCAATTTCTTTCAGACTTAGCTAAACTGAAAAACATATTGAAATTTCCTCAACATTTCACATATTATATAAAGAGACATGCCTACAAGTTTATACTGTATAAACTGCATATACGTGATACAATTTATTTATTTATTATTACACTTGCATTTCATGTAAAATTCTGTTCATGTTTGAAACGTATATATTAACTTACATGTGAGCTCCAAGTCAGTTTTGCAAACCATATAAGTCATCACTAAACTTCCGGCTACATCTTGTACCATCTTCCCTAATCTAACCTCAAATCTTGGGGATTTTTTTTTCCCTAACACAGACAAGATCAATTAATATTACTAACCTTATATCTGCAAAATAAAGTGGGAAAAATAATATATGTGACTGCTAACCCAATTTTTTTTCCCCTTGATAAAAGTATATATAGACTAGTTTTCCTGAGTGATACTTGATGAAAGATTCCCATGCAATAAAAAGCAGATTTTTTTTTTTTTTGTGGGAAATAACATGTAGAGTAAAATGTGAATGGAGATTTTTCTTGGGTTTTTTCTGCCCATTCCATAGGTCATCTTTCTGTCTTCTCCTTCAATGTGCATTCATGTGTGAGCATGAGCTATTTACAGTCAAAAGGAGAGTGTATGCCTTTCACATTTCAGTAGGTTGTGATTCTTTCAACACATTACAGAACACACTGCAATTCAATAAAACCCAGTGAATTTTGACCTGGCACACTTATCTCAGCCTTACTTGTTGCTCCTGAGGAAAAAAAAAATAGTTTTTGTAATCACATTGGGGTTTGGGATTAATTTTTCCCTCCTCCCCCATCTGAGCTTCTTGAGGTGGTGGTATCAGAATCTGATTTCTGGACTTTATTATTATTATTATTATTATTACTATTATTATTATTATTATTATTATTATTATTATTATTATTATTTGGTTGTTGTTGTTGCTGTTGCTGCTGCTGTTGTTGTTGTTCCTTCTAGAGCCTTTGATGGTAACAGCTATATTTCTGAGAGCTTTGAGTCAGAACAAGGTCTTGCTAATACAGTGGTATCTTTATTGACACCATAAGGTTGGGACTACTAAATGTGGTCTCCAGTTCTTTAACTGCCTGGATTCCTCCAACAGGGCTCTTGCCTCAGTTTTCTTTCACATGCCCATGCTCCTTCTAATATGAAGGCAACAGCATCCTACAAAGGATTTTCAAATAACTGAAGTTAAAATTCACTGTGAATTCTACCTTTTAAACCCTCCCACCCATGCCCTCAGAATCTTATGGAGCAATTTTTCTGAAAAGCTTTCTAAAACTTCTCACCTTTTTCCTAAATGTCACTGACCAAAAAAATGCACTGTTTGTGCCCTCAGGAGCTATATCTGTGTACTATTTTTCTTCTGGCCTTCAGATGAAAGGAGACTGGAGAAAAGATAGCAATAAAGGATTTCTTTTTTACTTTTCTTTCCTGTCTTTTATCTGTTTTCCCATCCCTCCTTTCTTTATGCCCTGTGTCTTCCATCACAGTCTGACCCTGTGAAGATAGCAATAATGAAGAGCTTTTGTTAGAAGATAAGAACTAGTATTTTATATATAGCCTCAAACTGGTCAGATGAACAGTAGTTTTCTCTGTGCCCCATGAGGCAAAGTTAAAGTGAAGACTGTTGTTTGCTTTAATGTCCTACAAGGGCTGTAAGACAGGAATCACCAGTCAGTCTAAACATTTTGCTTTGAAGCCTTTTCAACGTGGAAAACTCATAACACATCAAAGTGACATTTTCTCCATTAAAAGAAAATTAACGGGTTGATATCCTAAAATTTGAAATAACTGCAGAGATTCTAACCTAAAAACCCATTGCAGAAATGGTAGGAGATAACAGAGTTTCAGTACATGGAAACCATGAAACCCAGAAATTCTGAATTACTGTAGATATTTTAGTCAGAAGTTCTCTGGCAGTCATTTACAAGTGTGCCAGTGAGTGTGAAATCAATGTCTGAGATAAAAGAAATAATAATAATAATAAAATGCTGGCTTGAATACAAGGTGTACAGTCATGTTAGCTTACTTTTAAACCTGGTTTGCTACATAAGCTCTGAAGACTGTGAGGTCCGACTCTCTTGGCACGTGTGCGTGTGCACACACGCTTGCATGTTGCTGGCTCTCTCACCACTCTGAAGCCTCTCAGCAAATTTCAATCAAAACAGATAAGCAAATGGTTCCAAAGATATGAAGTTCCCTCAAGTTTGGCAAAAGAATGCAATAAAACCCCTAACTGGAGGAGAAACTGAAGGCCATCCTGAGGCACTATGGAAAGACATTACAAGCATGTCTCAAGAGCAGTAACTTCTCTGTCAGTGCTCTCCCTGTATGGGGTATCAGAAAACCTAGCCATATGAGGCTGAGAGATAAGCAGCAAACAGCCTTCAGTAGCTTTGGGGCTATAACTATTTCCTTTATTTGTTATAACAGCAAGTATGAGTATCTTTAAATATCACTGCAGTGTAGGTACTCCATGTGCTAAGGGCTATACAAACATACCAAAAAGCATTTTTCCTGCCCTAAGGAGGTTGCCATTTCTCTCACTGAGATCAGAGAAAAACTATAAAGTTCCAAAATCAACCCACATGCCCTTGGAAGATATTCAGGTGCACCTTCCACAAAGATGTTACACTGGAGATATTTGGGTGAGAATACTGCTCAGATCCCCAGAGCCAGCCCAGAGGTGCACACTGAACAGGAGGCTGCTTTAATCCCCTCCTGGCTGCACACAGCAACTGCTAATGCAGTGGAGTCAGCTGAAGTCTGATAAGCTTAGTAGCTGATATGGTGCTTATCAATAAGTAGTTTTGATAACTCTAAGTCACCAGAACCTCCAAGAGAGGGTATCAGTAACAGTCATATCGTGATAATTTCTTTCTCTTTTATTCTGTAAGTAAAAGCCAAGACACTCAAAGAGATCACAATGAAACTATACACTGTAGCTATGTAATTATTTTGGACACTTTTCTAATTGAAGTTTTTTCAAGTTTTATTAATTGAACTGTAGTCTATAAAAAGAGAATAAAAATAGCACAACCACACACTGTAGTTTGCACTGGAAGTCACAGATCACAGCAATAACTAGGATTTTATGCACACAAAGTTTTAGTTTCTCTTAATAGATAAATCACACATGGGCAGATGGGTTTGCATTTTCTATTTGCTTGTTACAGAGTTTACACATTTTTATACTCATTTATTCAGTGTAAAAAACATTCATAGTTTTTATTTCTATCAATATTTTTTATTAAAAAGGTGTGGATATAGGGAGAGGAAAAATAAACTTAGTCCTATATCCTCAGTTTATGTCGACATAAACAGATACACCTCTGTATCTAAATCATCTAATGTAAATTAAGGTAATTTCTAATATGTGAATTTGTTCATAACACACAATGCTTTTATTTAAAGGGATTAGGTACTCATGCAAAGTGGTAAAAGCTTCTTACAACCGTGTCTATGCAGTATTCAGAGTAGCTCTATGTTAGAGGAACTTGCACTAGCAAGAAATCATTCTGCTTAGGGATGAAAGTTTAAATTATTAATATATACACATAGCTGTGATTAAATTAAACATACTGACAGAAATCTTGGCCTTGCTAGAGTATGTGGAAGTTTCTTCAAGTGCCTTTGATAGTCCAGAACCTGACCTTCAGCTAAGGATGATGATGTGTCAGTACATCTGGATTCACAGCTGCAATAAAGAAAACAATGCAAATTGATAGTAGTGTCTTCTGACCCAATTGGTTCTTATCTCTCTAATAGAAATATGCATGTATGTGTTACATTAGGAATTAAATGATTACTGATCTACAACATATACTATGCTTTGAGGCAAGTTAATTAGTTTTAGACATATTGACCTGTACTAGGAAGTGAAATTGTTACCTATATGTTTTAGAATTACTGACATTTTATTCATATTCATCACAGAAAAGTGGGGCATAAAAATGCTGCTTTCAATCAAGACAATTCAGCATAATTATTTCCTGATTGACAAGATGCTTGATTACAATTTATACTGTATCTTGCTAATTTATGAAAGATCTGTTAAAAGTGAATTTTTTACCTTCCAGTGTATAAGCATAAGAAGGTGATGCTAACCTTACTTAACAGATTTCTTCTGCCAGTGAAGTCCTAATCGGCTTTGGAATCTTCTTACGCTATTTGACAATGGTTGAATTTTTTTGGTTGGTTGGTTGGATGCCTTTTTCGTGGTGCCTTGTGGTATTCCTTCTGGGTTTTCTCCACAAAATCACTTTTGTTTTTGCTCAGCATGTGGTCAATGGAACACAAGAATACTAGCAAATTGGATCATTAGTAAAAAAATAAGAACACTTTCTTTTATCATAAAAAAATACTATTTTCTTAACACATTTTTTCAGAATCTAAGAATTACCTACATTTGAAGATAAGGCAAAAGTTCTTGATCTATTCAATTCCAGCCTTTTTGATTCAAATGTCAAAAATTACTGTTAAGATATTATTTAGAACATCTTTCATGAATAAGGAAAGAACATCCAGACAGTAATACCAAGGAAACAGTAACAAAGTAGAAGAAAACAGCTGAAATAAGAAAATTAACCCTCCACCTCTGTTCTCCAAATGTCTTTTTTATGTTTTTTTCTGTGTCCATTTGATATGGATAAATATTTGTGCATACACTCCCAGTCACTTCAGTGAAACCATGATTTTAACCTCAGGCTCCAGTCCAGAAAAGCATTAAAGTGTTTCGAGTCCCACCAGAATTAACGTTGGATTACTCATAGACCTAAAAAGCATGTGTTTAGGCTTCTGCCTGAATCAACTACAGAGTTTACACCTGCCTAGGGGGTGTAAATAGATATTGAGAAAGTAGGTAAAAATGTCAACCATTAGAGCAGTACTGCTCTCTTAATGTTATGTTCATACTGTAGAAGGCTTTAACCTTGGTAAATTAGGCCATCTGAGACAAAATTTTCCATACCCAGATGCCTGCCTTATTTCCTTCTCCTATCACAGCATACTCACATAATGATCATAGCTCAAGACAAAACACAGCAAAGTGCTGATTTCTCCCCCTATCTCAGTGCCTTGATTTCCATGCAAAGAAAAAAGGGATAATCAAAAGGAACAAGAACAGATCACACATCAATTTCAGAGTTCCTCTGACTCCAGTTTACCTGGGAAACACCATGGCACACTGCAGAAAGTCCAAGTGAAAACATATTTATCTTGTTCTATTGGGCTCTAGAATGACTTAGTTTGCTAAAAGCAGTCACTTCACACCCTGCAAGGGACACTTCAATTTAGTATGGGCACTTAATCTCCTCTCGAAGAAGCACATGATCCTACAAAGTATTTTCTAGCTACCAACAGCTGAAAATTTTTATTTCCACATGCACAGTGCAACGTTTTGACTCTGAATTGGACAGTAAGTCATTAGGAGATGTAAAGCAAGTCTATCTATACCTTCTTCTTACAGGTCTTTCTTCACAGATAACCCCAAAATCCAGATTTTATTAAGATGCAAAATATAATTCTAGCATGTTTACATTTTAAATACAGACACTTCAAAGCAACTTGAGAGAGAATATGGGGAAGTGAGGCAGGTTTAGTGTCAGTTCTCCCTGAGGCCAGCATATCCTTGCAGTTGAATACTTGCTGCTAAGCTTTGCTTCAGTAAAATCTGCAATTTCTTGAAGAGCAAACAACATTGTTCATTTTCTGGGGAGCAGCCAAGACTGTTGCAGGCAGAAAAGCTCCCAAGGTGCCACAAGACTAGCAGGCAGAAAAGATACAGAGGCACAACTCCACACAGAAGCAGGAACAGAGGGCCAGACAACAGAAGATGATGGACAGGGAGCTCCCTAGAAGCCAGAGGATGCTCTGTAATCTCCTTGTCACCAGGTATTTCGGGACAATAGGGTCACTCTTCTCTTGAAGTTATATAACACAAGAGTGAAAATACAAAGAAAAACAAATACTACCCATCACAGGCTCCCTGGAAAAGTGGTAACTACGCATTGGCCATGGTGGTTCATAAGGTTGGAACAAAGACATTTTCCCCCCTAATTAATCTTTGCCAATGAGGCGTGAATATAATATAGTCTTAAAAAAAGATGTACTATCTACCCTGGCAATGGCACAATAACTGGATTAGGATATTGAGAGACAATAACACGAGTGGAGATTGTGAGAAAGAGACCAGAAAAAAAAAGTCAAGATTATCCTAATAGACAAGATAATGAAAGTACAATATAAGGAAGCTGTACACGGAGCAGAGGGATATTTCAGGGGAGGTGGAGGGGGCTATGGACACCCTTCCCACCACTGAGCAGTAAATAAGAGGCAGGAATGGAGAAATATTTTACTGTTAAAAAGCATTTCCCAAAGACCAGGAAGTACCTGAGACTCTCAACTCACAATATTCCTACTTCAGCTTACCTTGCAAAATGTATGCTTTTTCTGACTAGGTAAATAGCCTGCCTTTACAGAAGATGAAGACTTATTACAGCTATCTGCATATTTACTCTTTCAGCTTGACTGGCAGATATAAAAATGTAGAACGAGTTGGTAAACTTATACTGAGTATACTGTGGAGTATTTCAGAATTTCACTTGTTTGAAAATTATATTCTGTGTGTTTTTATTGAAGAGATTGGAAATTACAGAACAAGATAAATGTAAAATTATTCACTAAAGATATGCTATAGCTGCCTGACAAAATAATTTTAAAAGGTAATAAAGGTCAGAAAAAATGTAGCCTACATACAGCTTTAGCTCAGTTTCCTTAACATTTTACAAAGGTTCAAAAGGAGACAAACATCTTAATTAATTCAGAGCATATGTAAAGCACAGTTTGAAAAATGTAAGTGGGTAAGACATTATAGTAATATGCCACAATTTTCTTCAAAGGCCTATCTCATTTTTATAGGTAAATACAAATTTGGTAATTTTTCAGGAAAGCATTAATTTTTTTGTGTGTGTTTTAAAATAAGCAAAGAAGAAAATATTATGAAACAATGTACTTTAAATAAAGTTAAGTTTAGATTTGGGCTTAGTGATAAAATCCCAAAATCAATTAAAAGGAAGCTCAAAATCAGAATTGAAATCAGTAATAACTAACACATATGCAAAATGGATAATGCAGGTAGCTTTAAAATAGTTTGCATAAATAACTCAGATTTGAGCCCAGAAACGTATTGTGCCTGAAATAAAACTCAAGCCCTAATTTAAAAACATGTGTACTAAAACGCCCATCATCATTTTATATGTGTTAAATACAAAATTTATTTCTCTTAAAAATAAAAGAAAAATTTCAAACTAATTTTCATAAGAAAGTGTCAGTGATCACAAAATTTAGAGAAGTGTCCCCAGCTAAAACCCTTCTCAAGACTCCAGAAATATCAGAGGCCTTTTTGTTACTCATCATGATAATTTTTTAAATAGAAAATTGAGTCGGAAAGCCTTTTAGTTTTATGACTTACACAAGCTTAGTGGAAATATATCTCACACAAAAGTCAAGAACTACCTTGATGCGTACCTTTTTTTTTTTTTTTAATCTGTATACAGGAAGAGGTCAAGGGTTTTTCAAGGGACAAATTGAAACAGTGTAACAGCTGTCATTTAACAGAAATACCGAGAAAAAGAGGGTGCAACCCTTATGCACAGCCTAAGCATTATTCAATTTTTAATAACTGGACAGTTTTAAAACACATTTGGCTTCACATTATACAATATAAGCAAAACCCTATACATTTCTCCTTATTACTGGATGAAACAACACTTAACACTTCTAAATGGCTTTATGTAAGACACAACTAATAAATTTGTGAGAATGGGAACTTGAAAAGGCAACAGATTTTCCTCAAAATTGTATGGTTTTACTGTTAACATCCAAAAAAAATAAGCTGGACAAGCTCAACATAAAAATACATCTCTTATAAACTTGTGACAATTCCTGAAAAAACAGTAAACTGTAACAGCAAGCGAAACAACAACAAGAGAACAAGAAATAGAAATATCCTCTAAAGCACATTGACTTGCTACTGGAAGGAAAAACCAAGATTCCTCTTTCCCATATCCAAGAGCTCTTCTCTACCACATGTGAAGGCACCAACCCATCTTTAGAGGTGCAGCTGTTCTGTCCTGTGCAGCAGCATCTTATGAACTGCACACCACAGCACTGGAGGTGTCCAGCCTGCCTTTTGCAGGGCTGAGACTTTTCTTACCGCAAATATAGAGAACAGCAATGAACTGACATAGCCATTGAAACTCCGAGTGCTGCAGAGCCACAGGGAATAGGAACAGAGCAATCAGGTAAAACATTATGTCCTATGAAGGAGCAATAAATAAGAACTCTACATGTATGACAGGGCTAGCACCAGACGTGCTGATAGCCAGTGACTCTGTAGTAAAACTAAAAGCATAACTGAAGGAAGAGTGACAAATTTAGGATGACATAAGTGGGGAAAAAGATTATATGCAATGAGGTTGCTCTCCTACCCACTTTCACTGCTCAGAAAGGATCAGGAAGGGAAGAGGAGAAAAAGTACTTCATAAGAGTTGTAACATATTTTTACAAGGATATATCATTCGCTATAAGAAAAAACTGGTATTGTTGTGCCCCTTCCCATTCAGGGCTGAATTTAAGTGCTTTCAAATTTCTAGCCTCATTTGAAATGCAACAGAGATCTATAGACTTATTACTGTCCTACACCATGACATTGCAAAATACACCAGCACTTCCTAGGGAGGCCTACCTACCTCATTGTGAGGCTGTATTTAATTTACTGCCTCTTATCAGCTACAAATCTCATTTGTCACCATAGTTCTTAAGGTTCCTGCCTTCCACTGAGATTGTTCCACTTTCCCACAGTCTGCATTTTCAAGACATGAATCTCATTTTGTGGTCTTCCTGCCCACTTTTCTAATCTCTCCAAAACTTTTCTATTATGTTCTGCCCTTAGTGTTATTTTCAATGACTCTCAAGGTAGTATCAGTATTCAGGCATTCCATTCAAAATCTGCTGTCTTTTTCCAATTATTCAAAAATATATTAAAAAATAATTATTAATACGAGATTTTGAAGAAGTTAGACATAATTTCCAACAGCCTTTCTGTTGCCTCTGCCTATTTTTACCAGTATTCAAAAATTAGAAAACTCTTCATAGTTAAGCCAGGGTCATTTGAAATAGAAATACCATCTAAATAGCAATATGTATGAAAGAATAAAAAAAGAAAAAGAAAATAAACCAGTAGAGTTTTATAAAGTACTTGAGAGAAAAAAAACCTCAATGTATTTCTTCGTTAATTAAAAAGCTGCTGCTCTTATCCAAGAAGCTAAATAAGCAGTAAACCTACTCTGCAAGTTGAGAGGAGGTATTTAATACAAACTAACTAAAATCATATCACAGCCATATAAATACCCTATATTATAATAGAACAAAAGCTCAATTCCTCCCTTATCTCCTTTCACTCAGGGAGAAACTGCTACTTTCCATTAATGCAAAAAAAATGCAAGGTTTACATTTGAACATAGATCCAAACCAGGTACTATGAAGCCCTCCCCATGCAAACCTGCAGAAGACCAAAGGGGTTCTGGCAAGATGCTTAGATTCCCATTTCCCAACACCCACAAACTAGTGACTAAACTACCTGCCAGTGTACGTTCTCCCTCACACAAGTTAAGTCAGCTGTGGAAATTTTTATTCCATGCCTTCTAGGTATGTGCAAACTCTGTTTGGGTTAAGGGACTGCAATTGCATGGTGTTTCCATATCATCATATATCCAGGACAATGTCTATTATACCAGCTAGATTAAAGAGGGGGAGAGATGTAAGACATTAATTCCCCTGATAAAACTACAGCTGATGTAACTTGGAGCAAATTACTGCTTAAGCTTCAATTTTCTTAGAAAACTGACAGTCACTTTTCCAAAATTGATGCTGTAACATTACTCTACATGAGCCAAATCCGTATTACATACTATTCCGCTAGGGGGTTTTTTCAGGTTTTGAGTTATCTTTCTTCCATTTATTGCTGTTTTGCTCTTCATAGAAGGTGTCAGTGAGGATTACCACTTGCATCTCTGCTTGTGATATAATTGAAATGTGATGATGTAAGGATTTATCCCATGTGTACCACACTGTAATGATTGTCCTGAATGCTGCCCTCTGCAATCCATCTCTGCCAGACATAACTGACAAGATAAATACAAAGCAGCAGTCCTAGTGATGCATGGAACTGCCCCTTCAGTGCAGCAGGAAAAAATAGCAATTATTGTGAACTAGACAAGCAAATTCCACAAAAAAAGTTTGCATTGAGTTATTTTGGTTGGTCAGTTGTTTGAGTTTCTTTTTTTGTTTTTTAACTCAGCCAGCAGCGTAAGAAAAACGAACTAAACCCAAAAGCAAAATCCTCCCCAACCCATGTTTTCAAGACAAGTTTTGAGTATTTACACATATGCTTTGCTCCTAAATGCCAGCTTTTGGCCCAAAGATACTTTTTTAAAGTCAGACTGTAAATACGCATTCAAGAAAAGAAATGCTGGAGAACCTTCTTTCCAGCCTCACAGCATGCCAGGCATTGTGAGAAAATGTCAAATGAAGCAGGAATTACTGCACGAATCCCAACTTTACTGAGAAAGCAAAATAAGCATTCGAATAGCCATGATGATAGCACTACTGCCTTTTACCTTTCAGATATATTTTTTTGTAACTGTTTTGAATAACAACAGAAGACTTCCATGTACTTCTTTCAGGGTTGTGAATGCTTGTTCAAAACAGACAGTAACTGCTCTTAATTGCAATGAGAAGGGAAGGGGTAGATGGACTAGTGTTACAGGCTTAGAGAATGAGTACAGTGTTAGGTGCACAGTGTCATCTAGAGGCCAAAAAAAGCTCTTAATAAGCTTTACAGCGAGGGCCTGAGGTTTTTTTCTCTTGCTCTAATAACCAACATTTATGTCTCCTTGGCTGGTCACATAAATTATCTCTACAAATATCTTGAACTGCAGACTCGCTGTGGTCATTCTGAAAGTCTGCATCAACACCTTCAGATGACAGCAGGAGCGCTTCATTGCAAGGTACACATAAGGAACTGGACCGTGTGTGACCAACCTCAGGAACTCTTTTCTTCTTACATCTCCACAAATAGTTTTGAGCGCTGGGATCAGCCACTGTTTGTCACCATGAATTGGCAAAGATGACTTCATTTGAACAAATGTGTACTGACTGGGATGGATACCACTACAGTTTAAACTGTAAATTCATGTCTTCTTCTCCATTTTTCTAGGAACATCATAAAAATCCAACATTCAGTAACTAGGACATAGTAAATCTAGAAATAAATACTCCATCATTATTGTTGAAAGATTCAGGAGCAAAAAAAACCACTTTCTTTTTTAAACAGCTGGAATATGCTCTAACAGAGGAATCTTAACTTACTAACCAACTGAGTACATGAAATATTTGTATCATCCCCCGTATTAGTACATGACAACCTACAGAAAAAGTTGAATTTTCCATCTATATGTAAGAGGGTATACTTCTCACACGTTTGCATGCTGTATTCTGTTGTTTCCAGAAGAATGATCCTCACTTCAATACACACAAAAAAAGCACAACCCATCTGACAATTGCCTGACATGGAATTAGGCAGAGTGTTTACTGCAAACAGAGTCTAGACAGATTAGTATCATACAAGGAGGAAAAAACATTGGCATAAAGGAAATTATGCACACAAAAATATTTCAGGCTTGGTACAAACTTTGTTTGGTTTCTGTTGAAAAAAACCCCAAACAAACCAACAAACCAGTTGGAAGTATTTTATAAAAGGGTATGCAGACTCATTCAGGGGAAGTACAGATAGTACTGACTCCATAAGACCTCGAGAGAGAGGGAGAAAAAGTGGCGAAGCACTGCACTGAATCAGAAAAACCTCTTAATGCATCTGTACAGCCTTGGAAAGGAAGAGGGGGAGGTGAGTCAGGCACATTTTTATTCCTTCTTAGCACTGAGTAATCACAACTCCTGCACCCTAAGGATGCACTTCACCTGTAATGAATGCATGAATGAAGTCCGGTACATGGTGGTCCAAACCACATTTATGAGAGAAGGTATCTAGTGACAAAAGAGTACAGTTAATCTGGGAATTCAGGACCCTGTGAGAACTAAGGCTTTCTCTGTTCTCACTAGCATCAATATAGTTCATTTCATCTTAGTTAAAACAAAGTTCAGTTTCTCCTTCAATTGAAAGTATTACCAACTCCATACGTTTTTGCATAAAAATTTTGTATGAAATATATATATATATAATTTTTTTATTCCTAATAGCATCTGCAATAATTGAAAGTAAGTGGCAATTAAAACCTAAGCATATATAATTCCATAATATTTTTTTCTGTCTGCAATTCAAACCAATCGGAAAGAAGAAGAAAAGGAATTGCAAGTCATTTATCTGCAATTTCCCCTTCTATTTAGAGTGTACTTAACATGGGTGTCTGCAGGAATTTTCTGTGCTGGAAGAGGAAAACACCTACTTGTCTGATCATTCCGTAGTTCAACAAGTAAGTCCGCTGTTGATATAAACATAAATATTGAACATATACTATTTTTATGCTTTAAAAAATGTGTCTATAGTAGAAATATTATCTTAAAAAATGTGTCTATAGTAGAAAAATATTCCTAAAAATATTTAGAAGTAATACAAGTTACTAGAAAAAACAAAAATACATATTCTGTCATAAAGCATGGAAGCAAGAAGCAATCAGCACATTAATCTTCCCCCACATCTCCAAAAGTACAATGAATTTTAATGCAAAGTGTTAAAATTTAAGAATGAAAGTGTTGAATAGAATTATTTATAGAAGTAAAGACCGCACAGCTAGTACTTCACTGAAAACCCACGTCTCCAAAGACTGCATTGAGTCTTAAGAAAGGACAGTGAATTTATTCTTTATAAAGAATCATACTTTTTATTGCAGAGAGGATTTATTCTTTTCTTAAATTTGATACCTTTAGGCTCCTATTTCACAAATTCAAAGTACAAACTTCATAGCCTGGTACTTTATAAAACAGTAGCTCCCTAACATTAATGTGATGTCACATTAAACAAATTAGGGTACTTTTCCAGTTTGTTAGTATTTATACATTAATTTTAAAATTATGTTTTGATTGGCTCCTATGCATCAAACAGAGACTTTTTTTCATTTCTGTCCCCTCATACGATGAGGCCAGAGCACTGTTAAAGAGTAGCAGGAAGGCAGTATTTAAAGTAAGTCACTAGTTGGAAAAACATCTTGACAAGTAGGTCTCTTCCCACAGAAATAGATTTCTCACTGATGTTTTATCAATTAAACCCAAAGAGAATCCATGACACACAGAATGAGACATTTTCACAGGCAGCAAGATTCGCGTCTTGGGTTTTATTAAACATATGGTTTTTTGCCAATAGCTTCTTCTATAACTCTAGACAGTAAATGCTCCTGAGAAT
Organism: Orthonyx spaldingii; assembly: GCA_013397795.1. NCBI lineage: Eukaryota > Metazoa > Chordata > Aves > Passeriformes > Orthonychidae > Orthonyx > Orthonyx spaldingii. Next base: position 94,116 of record VZTJ01006819.1, on the reverse strand, counting down.
TCAGCTTGCATATATATGAGAAATACAGTGATCACATAGCTTTTCAGTATTTTTTAAGCAACATTCAGAAAAGAAAAACAAAAACTATTTAAAGCACAGAGATGAAATCAGGGTATGCACAGCAGAATTTCTTTTATCTACCAAAAGAGCAATTCAGAGAGATGATTAATGTTTGCATGTAAAGGGCATTGAGGAAACATTACTAGAAAACATTTTAATTCCAAACAGATCTATTTGTCAGTTCTCCAAGCAGACTATTATATGCTGCAGGTAATTGAAAGTAAAATTACAAGAGTCACAGAATGCTTGATATTTCTATTTTATATCTGAACACTTATGGGTTTCCAATATCCATAACACTGTGTCTACAGTATGTAATCAACCACTGGCATTCTCACTTGGTCATCCAGATATTTTAAAAATCATTCACCACATTCTGAATAACATATGGTTTCAGAGTAGAATTCCAATCAGACTTAGCTGCTGCAGTTCATAGACCAAGGTATTTATTTCAACTGTTTACAGGCCAGTTTACATTAATATGCTAAGCTAAAATTACAGGGACAAAGTCAGTTTGGATGTCTCTGTTCTAGGGGTATGCACAGCACAGATCAGAGGAAGGCAACTGAAAGCAGTCAAGTTCTTAAACCAAAACAGGCATCAAAACAACCAGCTGGAAACTGAGTGATGTCAGAGTAGTTTCCAAATAATGGAAAGAAACAGTTACCTTGAGTAAACAGAAGGCACTACACTGGCTGGATGGATTGCAATTACATTAAGAAAATCCACTGAATCCCTTGCTGGACAAAAACACTAACACATATTCCCCCTGACTATTCCAACACTATGTTCACACTTATATTGAAGTAATGGGATGAAGGTACAAAAATAGTTATTTGAAATTCAAAGTGAGTGGAAAAATAACTGTTGTTTGATTGACTAAAGATGTTTAATTTGAAATAACTTTGATTAGCATTTTTTTGTAAAATTCGTTTCCTATCATGTCAGATTGTCATGGTTTAACTCCAGCAACTGAGCACCAGCAGTGACTTGCTTACTCCCTCACCAGTAGGATGAGGGAGAGAATTGGAAAGTTAAAAACCGGAAAACCCGTGGGTTCAGATAAAGTCAGTTTAACAGGGAAAGCAAAAGCTGCACACACAAGCAAAGCAAATCAAGGAATTAATTCACTGTTTCCCATGGACAGGCAGGTGTGTCAGGAAAGAGAACAGACAGGATGCCGAGTTCAGACGTGTATGTCAGTGCTAACCACAGCAATCCTATCTAAACTTCTTCAAACTCAAAAAAGTGTAATGTATTCCTTATTTGTTGCTTGACATAGAAGTTGCTCTCACTGTCAATGCACATCTTTCTCTCCAGGGAGGTAAAATGGCTTCTTACAGTATTTCTCCATGTTTTGCAGCTGCTTTTGGGGGAAGAAGATTAAATATAAAATGCTTTTAGTAATGGAAAAAAAACCAACAAACAAACAACCAACTTTTCTCTTTACTGTCTGCCAGACCCTGAATCATTCCTTGTACAGCAGGGCTGGTTTCAATCACAGAGTGCAACATTCTCAGCTAAATCTTGTTCCTGAAAATGTGTTTTCTCATTTTTCCATTAAATTACACTGTTACCCTTCCTCATGGCTGTGATAGATATAAAGAACATGACTCTTTTTTCCTAAATTTCAGAGAAAACCACCATTATGAAATTTCTATTAATTTTGCTTAGAATCCACTCAAAAAGTCAAAATTTGCTTTTAAGTATCTTATCTCTATCTATACTTATATCTTATCTCTCTACTATAGCTCTGTAATATGACTGCCCTTTTCATTGTATGTACACAGTAATTCAGAACAAAAATATTATAGCTCTACACAGTTCCATGGACTTAAAACTTACTCTGTTCTCTAAGGTGGAGATTTACTTGTTTTCCAATATATTCTGATGCTGAAGCAATAAAAAGCCCCCACCAAACCTGTGCAAATTGTACCTTTGTAAGTCTCTAATAAATTCTATATAATCAGCTGTGGGGCTTTTGGGGGATTTTTTTGTTTAACTAAATTGAAATATAGTAAATGGTTAATTGCTCTTTAATTAAGTTTATTTTTGCAGGATTGAATTCTAATTCCTTTACCATATATTTTTTATTTGGAAGATACTTCAAACACATTTATCAAAGTTTTTTTCCCACAGTTGAAGAACGAATGGTAATTTAAAGTTGAGCATTGACTTCATGCTATGTTATGATAGCAAAAGTATTTTCTTATCTACTACTGTAACATTTGACAAAAATACTATATTTTTTTGTAGTTGAATACTCTTGAAAATTTATTTCTCCCAAAAGTGCTTGTCAAGTCAGACCTTGACAACTATACAGACTGTGTTAGAACAGAATTAAAGTGAATGCTGGAAGTGATAACAACTGAAGCCATCTTCTAACATGTTTTAAAAGTTTAGTGGATTTTGTTGCTACTGATTTTTTTTTGCTTTTAAGATTTTGAGGCATATATAACCTAAACACACGGTATAATGGCTATAAATTAAATTTTATTTAATCTTTCCACCATATCTTAAAACTCCACTTGACCTTATGGTTTTTCTTGCCAGAGAGAGATGAAGGTTGTGAAATATCTCTTGCTGTTTTTTCTAATCTATTAATAGCTACCTAGTTTTGTCAAACACCATTTCTATTTAACAAAACACAAAAATCAATAACACATATTTTGATGAAACTGGGCTCTCAGGAAAAAAAAAAGCCACAGACAAACTATAATATTATGTTACAAATTTCTCTGTTCTTATACTTTTCTGTTGTGGCAACAGACTCAGAAACAAGCAGAAAGTGTGACAGAGACATCTCAGGACATCATCTCTTCAGCTTGCAGAAGCTTTTTTTCTCATCATCTGAAACATCATCAGTATTGGTGGGTGCCATGTGTGTGTTGCAGACTCTTGGCTGCAGTGTATGTTCATTACCAGTTTGCTGCTGTTAAGTTGCCCATGTGGCCATACCTAGGCATGGAATGCACGACATGATGATTGAAGGGACCTGTATCATGGCCAAAAACCAGCCCATCAACAGGGAATGTGGCTGGCTGTGGACACAGAGTGGCAGCTGCACACAAATTCACACTCCCCCACATCCCCTCCACCACAATGTTTTGCTCAGGACTCTGGAATCCAAATAACTCTTCTTTTTGCATTTAGATTTATTAATTAATAAATGCCTTGAATACATCTCAAGTCTTTGTTCTTTGATACCTACTCAATACTCTTGAACCACAATGTACACTCAAGTTAGAGATGTGAAAACACCACTGAGAGTGTTTCTGTAAGCACTAAATTAGTATTTATTCAAACAAATCTGCTTTCTGAATCATTGCTTTCTCTTAGCTATCTAAATCAAAGCCAAGCCCTTTTTTGCCTAGAGATACTAAAATGTTTATTCTTGTCCTAATCCCTATTTGCCGTAGAGTTTACCATTGATTTTAATTTGTCATCCACTGTCTGCATTTCATAATTCATAATCTATAACCACCTCTGTGAAACTCTCAGTTTTTTATAACATACTATATATTTAATATGAGAGAGATGCTTTTACTCCTACTACTATTTCCAGCAAGGACATTAAGGTTTTATTCTGGGTGTATCAGAATGCATTGCTAACAAGCAGAAAGACACCAATAAATTTTTCAGGTAATTCTAAGTGAATGCCAATAAAATCTTCATATACAACAGCATTTCTTTTGGAATTTAGCATTTGAGGTATTACTCTGGTTTTAAGCATTACTTTTTTGTATAATGGACTCATCTTTCTCCCCTTTTCTGCACAGGTAGAGCTAGGTGCATTTAATTATCATGAGAGACGAACTAGAATTAATTTAAAAAAATAAAAATAAAATCATCATCATTATTAATTTCATTTTCTAACAATAACCGATGAGGAGTCTTCTGCACAAAGCACTATTGGGAAGTACTTAATCTCTCCAGAATCCCAAGACATGAAGATGTTGTGTGGCCCATTAAATTCAGGCTACTTCTCCTGTGCATTCTCTCTACTTTTCAAATTTATGACTATTTAGGGTCATGCTATCAGGGACATTAAAGCTTAGTTTCAGATTAGTCTGCTTCACTGCAGAACACAAGACGTGTTTGCTGGTGAGTGGTGAAAGTCAAACATTGCATTTCTCAGAAAGGGCAAAAAGGAATTAATTGTTCAAGGATATGTTCGTAGAATATTCCTATGTTCACAAATGGGAATAGATTATTTGGCAGAGTAACGATGGAAAGCAAAATGTATATGATGAGTCCAATTTATTGTATAAACATCAGCACTATGTCCATGGTCTGTTTCTTGCGTTTGTTTTTCTGCAACATAACACAGATATGAAGACACAGGCCTGACCTAGGGCTTTGTGGTCAACTGTGGTGGCCACCCAGTCCGCCTTCGCTATGAGAATAAATGACATCAAATGGGTTGATTTTCCCCCTCAGGACAGTGAGCCTGAGGGGTAGGAGAAAGGCGTGGCTGAGGAACTTTCCGGGCTTTGAGTTATAAATCATTTGTTTCATCTCCACCCCTTTTCCCTCAGAGTTGTTTTAATATTCATTAGGTTCAAGAAAGTTCTGTTGTACTGTTATCTTGATTGGAAGTTTTAAATATGTTCCTCCCCTGTTAGAATGAGATTGGGTCCCTGTCATTCCTTGTCATTCCCTGATTTGTTAAACCCTAGATCCTCCCCTTGTTCCACCTCCTTCTTTTGTTTATAAAAACCCCTGTAACCACTATTCTGGACTTTTTGGTGGCTCTGCATTCTGAACCTCTGCTGGTCCTTGTAGCTACAATAAAACCTTTGGGTGCTGCTACCAAGAGTTCCTCCTCTCCTTCGTCCTCGCCTCGCCACTTTATTACCGACTGCTGCTGCTCCCAGAGCCTAGGAGCTGACAGGTCCCAAGAAGAAGCAGACAGAAGCCTGCACAGCCTGCAGGCAGTCTGACCTGTGCCAAGCGCTACGTTGCCCACAGGCTTTTGTGCAAGCCTGCGGTCAGCGACAGTCAACATTGCCCTCAGACTCCCTGTATGCAGTACACGACCATTGAAGAAAGAAAATTCATACCGGGAAATTAAAAGTTCAACAATCCTCAGACGCCATCTTTCTAGGGATATGTGCTTATGTTCTGGACAATGTTTTGGATATACATACTGATAAGACAGAAAAATATATGTATATGTTATCAAACTAGGGTTTAAGTTCAGAAGCAAAATAAAATGAGATGCCTATAAAGCAGGAATAAAGTTATTAATATTAGTCTGATTATAGCCTCTCCTCATCCTCTAAAAACCCAATCTTTACACTTACTCAGTAACAAGGTTAAGTTTTCAAAAGCTTTCTGAAATACTGAGTGTGATTTTGAGCTTTGATATGTGCTTTAAAACTAATTTTTTAGTATTTCATAGTCTCAGTGTTTGATTTTTGAGTGTTCAGAAATACATTTTAAAAAATAGTCTTGGAATAGTGGACCAGGCATCCCATGCAATGCCAAAGACCCAGAATAGTATTTATATCTCCACTGAGATAAGAGAAAGCTTCATATTGTAACCACGAGAAATGACAATTACACGCTACAAGATAAGACTGTAATAATACTTCAGAACAAGCGTTGTTCCATGAACAAGTATGGTGAGAAAAATCACTTCACACTGGAAACACAGGTGCTTCTAAAATGCTTCCTTGGGTCCTCGTTTTTATGATTGATGGTCTGGCTTTGCTGTCCAAAGCAAATGTTGATGGTTTTTTACAATGAACCCAGCCTTTGATTCACATGTGTTTCTGCTTGTGTTTCTCGTACTTTTGATTTCTAACAGACACACCAATCCCTATTTTTAAGCCCAGAGAACTGACCTAAGCTCAAAAATTCATGCTAAATTCTGGCATTAACATTACTGAATGTGGCCTTCTTCTCGCCCTACCAAGCACCCATCATTTCAAATTTTGATTTTTGTTTGGTTTTGACCACTGGAACTGGGGGTAAAGGGGGAAGCAAAGCTTTCCTCTCTTGTAATATATCTTTATAAATATGTAATATGCCTTTATACATATTTTTTGTTTTCCCATAAATGAATTTCTCTCCATTACTAAGAAAATCTACAGTATCTATGCTGCTATGAATGCTGTGTTCTTTCCCTAATTATTTGTTGGGCAGGAAATTCTTAAAAATCAGTAAAACTCTTATTACAACAGTTCTTATGAACGTTGTGATAAAAGCTTCATTGTCTTAAAAGGGAAGATATTTCTTCCTGAGACTCTCCTGCTGGCAATGTTTTATCTACTCAAAACACTGTACTGACTATAAAGTGTAGGTGGTAATCCACTGGGAACCTTCTCTGTGCCTCCCCAAGAGTACAGCATGTTCTAGCTACAAAAAACCACTGTGTTTTAAACTATATATATTTTGAGAGTTGTTTGAAAACAACAACATAAAAATTTAATGGCCACTGCATTTCATTGATTCTTTCTACATACATCCTTACTATTAGACATGTTATACCTCAAATTATCTATTTTTAATGAAATTAAATGTACACACCATCTAGTGGCCAGCATGTCATCCTTTTCTTCTAAGCTTCCCTGATTATTTTGATAGGATCTAATACCCTGTTTCTAATGAACACAGCATATTAAGAATACTTGCATTAAAAAAAAAATAATAATAAAAAGAAACCCCTTGTTTTCCCAAAGGAACAATGAGAGATATCTTCTAATATTTTCTTCAAAATTTGGAGGGATGGTAAGGTTGGAACAGATTATGCTTCTTCAACATTCTTCTTTTGAAACTGGACCAGATGTGGCTCAGTAGCCCATATTATTTCCCCATGTATTTTAAGAAGCTTTCTCTCATTAAGGTTTATTCAAAAGATGAGGTCAGATTTCATTTAAGGGAAATTTTTTATATTATCATTGGACACAAACACAGAGATGATCAATTTTTACTTAAAGAACCTTACGAAGAAATTATACATTAATAAACCAAAGCATTTAAAAATATGAAAAAGAAGATTTGGAATATGAGTTATAAATTTTATCTTACCCCATGCAACTGAAAAGCGGCATGAAATATTCCTAATTGAAATAAATCTTTTGTTAAAACAGAGTCAAAATTCTTTGTGTATGCAAGTATTCCTTGTTGCTAAGAAACTGGATTCCTAAGAAAGCAGAAGGATTTTGCTTGTCTTTTAAAGCAAATAAAAAAGAGTTTTGTTCTTAGCTTCACTCTAACAACATGTAAAAGAACTTAATTGAAAACCCATCCAGGATTTACCTAACATTTGTCAAAGTATGTAAAAAGATTATTTTCAAATAAGAATTCACAAAGTTGCTTCTGGTCTTTCATATTTCAGTGAAGAAACATAACCTCACTAATATTCATTTGCTCATTTTTCAATACAGGTTCTAATTTCCATACATTTTAGCAGTCTTCTCTCCTAATTCAAGTATTTCAAAGCTGTGTATCTGAATGTTAAAACTCTCCATTTGTGAGATGCACAGAATGTCTACATAGCACCCCAAAATACCAACAATGGACCATCAGCATTGAGCTACGAGAGGTAAGGAAGAATATTATGTATTATTTTGGCTTGATTTCTGTGAATCAGTTAGTGAAGAGTATCCCACATATTTGTTCAAGACTCTCTAGTACCCACTATCATTTAAAACAATCTGCACTTCTTTTGCTAAACAGTCATGTCGGGTTAAGAGATGGTTGCCACTTCTCAGTCCTAATTCTGAAAACTCTTTTATTACATTTTATTTCTGTGTAGGTTTTCATCTGCAAGGGAAAGTACTCCTGATTACCACGAATGTAATAAGAACATTTATATCTGGATCTTCAGTTTTTGTTAAAATGACAGGAGAGGTAGCTTTGAAGTGCATCACCATATACCCTTTGTTTTACTTTTTCTCTTTTCAAAACAAAGGAATATTTTATGAGCTAACAGAAAATTCTAGTCCCTAATATCTACATTTATAAGGTTTCTCAGATGTGAGTAAATTGCTTGAGAGTACTGTATGTATTTTCGCATTAAATCTCTCACCTTTATCAGGTTTCCCTATCACTATTATTTTTTTTCTGTTGAAAAAAAAAATAAGTCACTTATTCTTAGAAATAAAGGCTTTAAAATTCTCTCTCTCTCCCTCCCCCTCCCCCCCAAATAGTTTACTTTCTTAATGTTGCATTTCTCAGACTTTATGTTGTAAAGCACCATTATTCCTGCAGGATCAGTCTCACATTTTTCATTGTTCTTTCAAAGAACACCCCAAAAAGCTCAGCAATTAGATTCAACGTGTACTAAATACTCAGGGTACTCAGATGTCCAAAATAGCTGCTTTCCAATTTAAATGATAGTAAAGTGATCAAAATGATCCATAAAACTCTCTTTTCCCACTTTTCATAATTTTTACCATTAAAAAAAGCTTTCAAGAGATCTTTTTTCATCGCTGTACTTACACCTTCAGTAGCTTATAATGGAGGAAGGTAATGGGAACAGCATAATTGCTAGAATCAAGAAAGAACATCTCATACTGCACTGTTCAGTCAAGTAGGTGAACAAATGAAGATAGATAATGATGAATTAACTCTATCATGGTGTTGAATTCCTTTTAGCACTCTAACCAGTATTTCATAAAACCTTACAATTTTTCACTACCTAGGGACAGGAACTGCAGTATTGCAACAAAACAACCAGAATTAACAGATGACAGTCACAAACAGGTAACTGGAAAGTGCCATTAGACTGCTCACCTGAGACAAAAAGGCAGGGAAAAGGAGGGAGCCACTAGGCTTTCTGTTCTGAGATTCAAAACAGGAATGTTCAGACTGACATTGGCAACAGAATAGGAAATATTGCATTTGTCAGCTAGGAACACATAGTGCTGCATCGAGAAGAGAACTGTTAAGCTGCTGATTTTCTCCTCTTTGGGAAGGAGAGGAAGATAGTAGGCTTCCTGTGTGACTTTCAGGGAACTATTTGTGGTATTGGCTAATATGCATCAAAAATTCTTAATTTATATCTAGAGCCTGTAGTTGCAAGCATAAGTTATGCATTAAAATGAGACAACTTTATTTATCCAAAATTAGGCTATGCAATTGCTTCTTTTTTCCTTTTTCTTTTGTTTTTTTCTTTTTTTTTTTTTTAGGTAAAGAAGGAAACAATTGTTGGATAACACTCCCCTTGTTAAAAGAACACATGCAATAAGTGTACAGATTAACTCACTCATTTGGCTGAGCAACGAAAAATAGCAATTTGTCTCCAGCCAAGGGTACTTAAAATATATGGAATTTCTGCAACACAGTGAGAAGAAAACTCCTGGGAAAACAATTCTTTTGAAGTACCTCATTCCCTCACAGAGTCCAATGGTCAATGTAATAATGGAACTGAGAGGGAGTGCTGGATCCATCTCTGGGGTCCCTAACATAAAGAGGGCATGGACCTGTTGGAATGAGTCCAGAAGGCCACTAAGATGATCAGAGGGATGGAGCACCTCTCCTGTGAAGACAAGCTGAGAGAGCTAGGGTTGTTCAGGCTGGGAAAGAGAAAGCCCTGGGGAGACTTTAGAGCACCTTCCAGTAACTAAGGGGGGGGTCTAAAGGCAAGTTTGAGACAGACTTCTCACAAGAGAATGTAGTGATATGACAATGGGGAGTGACTTTAAATTGAAAGAGGGTAGATTTATATTAGATATTAGAAAGAAATTATTCACTGTTGGGGTGGTGAGGCACTGGAATAGGTTGCCCAGAGAAGTTGTGGATGCTGCATCTCTGAAAGTGTTCAAGGCCACTTTGGATGGGGCCCTGAGCTACCTGCTCTAGTGGAAGGTGTCCCTGCCAATGGCCGGGGGGTTAGAAGTAGATTAAGGTCCCTTCCAACCCAAACCATTCTGTGATTCTAAATACCTGAGATTATGTAGTCCGTTTTTTCCTAGGTAATTACAAAACAAAAAGGAAAGTTGACCTTTTAGTAATTAATGTAGTTATTGATGCATTCGGCGATTTGAAATGTATCGCAAGACTTTGATGATATATACTCCCCATTATTTGTAATGACAGCTTTGTTTCACAGTGCCTCAACAAAAGAAAAAGTTACCTTCATTACCCAAAGCCATAAACTCAGAAGAGTCCAACTAACAGCTAAAAACAGCAATACGGCACACTCAAATCACTTTTTTTCTACACTCTCTTTGCTGCAGACAGATAGTATGAAGGAGTTGATCGTATTTTCTCATCTGGAGACATGACCTTTCTAATCTAGTTCTGATACAACTTACTAAGTCGTAATAAATGCTGCTTTCCCCCACCCCCTCAAACTCTTAGCCTAAAATATCCCAGCTGGCACTGGATCTCCTCGAACTGACCCAGCTTAGGCCCTCCTTCTGCTGGAAGGAACAGCACCAAACAGAGTCAGAACCCATAACAAAATGTGGATTTGGTCATGTTTGGCTAATGTTTTGTCTAAGGTGTCTGCTGAGGTTCATTCATTGGCCAAATTTGCCACATGGAATAATTGTGGATGTTAAAAGTTCTGTGTTTTCACTAAATAAAATTAAGGTGAAGTTTTTTTGGTGGTGGTGGTCGGTTTTCTGTTGTTTGTTGTTTTGATGAACTGCTGGTACTACCATGCATACTTCTCCATGAATTTATTAAGGACCTGACAAAGCATTTACATGAGCAACTTAGTTTTCCATATACAGCACCTAACACTTGGAACCACCAGATAGTTTTTGGCCCAGGGATCAACATTTCAGTGTTGACCCAACAGAGAACAAAAACCTTGAATGTTTTCCTTCTTATTTCTATCCTAACAATTATAACAGGACCTTGCTCTATAAATCACATTTCAGCACTTCTGGAACTAAAGAACACAGGTTTAATTCAGTCAGCTGTCTGCATGAGGAATTACCACAACAGTCAGTATGCCTCGCTTCATGAGGGCATGCAGATCATCTTTCATGATTTTCACTGTCACCATCTAGATACCCATGGGGTCAGATTCTGAGCTAATATCAAAGTTAAAAACCAGCTGCTGACATAGCTGCTAAGGAATTTGGTCTTGCTCTTACTAGTGATTCTGAATTTAACTTATGTAATGGCTCTCTTTGAGAGTTCATAAATACATTTTCTTTCAAATGTTTGCACAAGGAAATACATAAGAGCCCCTGTGGCAAAAATAATTAAGAATCAAAAACTAAATACAGAAAATGTAACTGCCTAGTGTACCTTCATATGCATCTTTTAGAAATGGTTGTGAAGTAGGTTTAACTTCAAATTATTAAACCACGAGGAATTAACAAGTCTGTAGGTGTAATTGAATTGGCTCAATTATTAGTAAAACAGTCAGAAGATAATATAATTTTCTTCCTTCTACAGAATTGACTAAATTGGCAAATGAGCTGAAGAACTGGCAAAGTTGAACAGGTTTCAGAAATCCTCTGGTGCTTGTAGAGATCAGGATTTATTTGCTTATTTTCAAATAACCTGTGTCTAGATCCAGTAATTACAGGTAACACCCTCAAAACTATGGGGCAAAACAGCCAACAAAATACACTGAAGAAAGAAAATGAAAGCATACTTTGTTTAAAAAAGTGACTTCACAGCTCTCCAATGCGAATGAACATCCGAAGTTAAACTTTTAGCTGTTTGTGTAAGTACCCTGGAATAAAATGCAACTTGATTTCAAACATGCCAGGTAGTCTGTTTATTTCATAATTTTCAGCTCTGGCCACTCACATTGGCTTCCATTTCTCTTTGTAAATGAGGAGAACTAATCACACAGTTAAAATTTCAGCAGATGAAGTAGGAGCAGCAAAAACAGACTTTGTGTTGCATTTACTTTCAGAAGAAGCAGCGGAATGCAGGAGGGGAACTTTCCCAAAGAGGGCTTTGCCTCTTTGTAAACACATTGCTGCTGAATTTGGGCAGTGCTGCCTACAAAGGCTACAACTGAATACCATCCACCCTCCAATTTTAGGTGGGTTTTTAAAAATATTTTTTTTAAACTGTTCCAGAAAGCTTTTACATTCACTGAGTCCCAGAGCTTCAATGCCAACTCTGCTATGAAACAACTACGATTTGAAAGAGTGTTGTGGGTACGGACACTTGTGCCCTTCCATGTAAGTGTATCCAAGGCACACACCAAAAATTCTGGAGAGGAAACGGTTTGGTACTCCCCAGTCATGGGTTACAGAAAATACATTGGTAATTTTCCCAAGAGACCAAATAGAATCTGTCTTCTCCTTACCACAGTCTGCAGAAAGGCATGAGCTTGTTTGTTGTAAGAACAGGAATAAAAACTCAAATGTGTTTTGATAAAAACTCAAATAAAAACTCTTGTATGGTCACCCTCAAAATTACTTGCGTGAACTGAACCATGTATCATCTTCCAACATTAGACATGGAAAAAAAAACTCCACAGAAATGGTAACAAGATAAAAAGGGCATTTTTCCCATTTTGTCATAAACCACTAGATTAATGTGTTACATGAGCATCACAGGAGACAGGTGAGTTATAGAATAAGCTGTGTGATATTACAAAATTGCCAAGGGAGAAAAGTATATTGAAAAATAAAGTGAGTGAAATGAGTGTTAAATGCTGCCCATGGAATATGGACGGATGATGAATGGCACTTCTTTCATTACAGCTCTCCTATGATATTCAGATAGGAAATAAAGTTTCCAACCCTAGTAACTAGAATGTTTGCAAAACACTAAAAGAAGATTCAGAGATTTCATTTCCTCTTCTTCCTGCACTGCTATGCTCTGAGAAGGGCTCATCCCTAGAGAAGTGCAGATAGCATTGTTGACAACATCATCTTTAAAAGAGTTTTGTGGTCTAACCTGCTTACAAAATAGGAAAAAATGGTGCACTTTCAAGGTTCTTTCCAGCCACAGGCAATATACAAGTATTTGCCCTGCTGCCCTCATGTCTGCTGGCAGCATGAACTGCTGGCAGCCCTGTCACCAAAAACAGGGAAAACCCATGTCTGCATCTCTGATATGAGAGCTCTGGTCATATCAACCACTCTCATTTTTCATTACTGTCTAAATCCTAAATCTAAATTAATTCTTTAAAAATACTCTTGGCATTGAGTTTTCATAGTAGAGCTACATAGTTACAATTAGCAATATTTTTCAGTATTTTAGAAACAGAGAAACCTCATGAATGCTCTCTTACTCTAAAGCTGGACTGGTTTTAGATGTCACGTGTTTAGGAGTTACATATCTATCTGTTTCTGTTGCACCAAATCTCATCATAGCCTGACTTCTGAAAGCAATTCAGAGGAATTCTTTTTTTATTTTTATTGGGAAAAGAGACACATAAATGTACCCACTACACACTGTAACTACTCACAATTTTTGCAGACTTGATATACCCACACAGAATATGGAAAATTAATACATTTTTTTCATGATAGGAACCAAATCAGCCAAAGACTTGCAAGTACATCTAAGTATAATTCCCCTCCATCACTTAAGAGAGCACTACAATAACATCTGTAAAGACAACCAAAAAGCTTTAAATTCCAAAAGAACAAAGCTTTATTTAAACACTAATGTAAAATAACAATGAGTTTTCTAAATTGAGAAATCTCCAGTGAGTTGTTCAGACAGCCTAGAACTACATGGGGGATAACTGTCCCTGCTCTTGCCCACTGTGTCCTTGCTGGTGGGTTCTTACTTCCTGGCTTGATTTCAGATGAATCAACAACTTCAAGTTCCAACAAATGCTACAAAGTCCTCTCTTGTCCCTAGAAAGGTTATTTTCCTTCATTGTGATAACTGACTTCCTAAATCTTAGTGGTCCCCTTTCCTCAATCTGAGAAATTTCTCAGTCCACAGGCTTCCAGACCTCTCTGAGGAGGCTGTTCTCCACAGCCTGTGAAAACCTCTCTCTTCCTTAGTAATTGTTTTCACAGGAAAATTCCCACCTTTCTTCCACAGGCACTGACATTTTAAATTTTAATTTTTAATTTAAAAGGGTGTATCATACGAACAGCAAATTAAGCATAGAGTGTCCATTTTTCAGTGTCCATAAGACAAAAGGCTTCTATGTTCCCATATATTGCTATTACTGGCATCCAGATGTTTGAGACTTTTTTTCTTTTGAGACCTTGCAGAATAAGCTGTCTTGTCTTTTATTCTCAAGAATTTTTGGCCCCTAGAAGCACAGGTACATGTTGAATTCCTAATCCCCCAGTTAATTTCTGCTTCAGATTCAGAATGGTTCATGGTCACAGAATGTTAGAATCATTAGGGTTGGAAAAGACCTCCAAGATCATCAAGTCCATCCTTCAACCAAATACCACCATGCCCACTAGAGCATATTGCGAAGTTAAGTGAGTAATGCTCATGGTAAAAAATGATACAGCTTCCTAAATACCTGAAACTCTCATTCCAAAATAAAATTTTGATTGCTATATCCAGCCATTGTTTTTTAATACTCATCACACAGATAAAAGCACCTTGCAAGTTGCTTTTTCATGTCATTAGTTGTGGAAAGTCATCTTTTGAGAAATAAGAGATAAGCAGTGACAGCTACAACAAAAAGAAACTTCCTACTACGTCCTGACAATTTTCAAATATATATATATTGCAGTATATACTTCTATTAAAATAATCCCAATGTATTTGTTGACTAAGTGCAAATTCTACTAATAATTTAACAAAAGTGTGAACCTGGGAAGTTTGAGTTAATGGTGTTGACCATTTCAGTGGGCTCTTATTTAATTTCTATGTATTACTTAAGCAAATCAAATAAAAAATAAATAAAGATTTGCATGTTATCTCCTGGCCTTCTCCAGCCAGTATTTGCATGTCCATTAATGCTACTGTAGATAGGATTTCAAGGTGGAGGTCAGTACAGTTGGCAGCAGATCAACAACTAGGAATTGACTCAAGAGCTGGGTGAGGCTCCTGCCCTGATACAGTGACATCTATAATACATAGAACACTACTCTTTTTTTGGGTGCTGAATAGGAGTTAAAGCACAATATATAATTGAAAGAACTTATAAAGAACATAAAGCAAAGTAGGCCTTCCATAGGTCTCCATGTTTGATTAGATAGGACAGTTTCTGAGGTGGTTTCTGAGAGACCTGACCATGAAAAGTACCAGATGGAATGTTGGAGGCCAGTATGGAACATATTAAAATATAGGAAAAATGAAAAGGAAATTGTAACCAAGCTAGGAGTCGACAAAGTCCCTCTACTGTTTTCATTAGTGATATAGAGCTACTGGCACGACTGTCAACCAAAGATGGGCAGCAGCATCCAGGACTTGTCTGAATCATTAGGTGACCAGGGATTTATTTGAAGTCACAAATCCTCACACTACATTAGCCCAGTTTTACAGAACAACTTCAATGAAATCAAAGACTTATAATAAGCACCAAGCTGCCACAGCACAGTGAAAAAATGCCTCTTGCATTCTTACAGCTAGGCAGGTGGGGGAACTACTGTGATGCAGAATGGAGAAAGTTGGTTTGATGTGTGGGCTTTGGCACATGGTGAGCATTTTTGCAAGGAAGTATTTTACTGTAATTTAACTTTTATTATAAGGCATGACACATCCTTTCCAACTAATTGCTCTATTTCAACTTTTAAAATGAACAGCTCTTTCTCTCTTATGTTTCAGCTCATATATTGTAATGATATTACTGCTACTGTTAAAGGTGACCTGGAAATGATTTTAAATTATTTGCTTCTTGCCTCTTCATTCGTTTACAATGAATAAAAGTGCCTAAGAGATTCTAGACTATTTCTAAAGTATATCCCCTCCACCTGCTCCACTCCCCCTTTCTATTTTTACTTTATATATGTCATCTCTCAAACTCCAGCTTTACTCAAGTTAGAAGTGCACATGATATATCCCTAACAGCCATTTTAAGTTGAAGAAGCAATAAAGACTTTTAGGACAAGACTCAGCTCTGTCCCATGATGTGCTATATGGATTCTTATGAGTGTTGTGCTACTCTGGGAAACTATCTGGCCTTCATCACTTCAGCACTGGGTCTGAACCTCTGCAGTCATTCCACTCACTTGTTAGATTCTTCATTTTATGGTTGATGATTTTGGTATGTATTTGCCTTAGAGAGATGCCAAGAGGCAAGAGATGCTGTCAGAAGACCTACAAGCCTTTGCTGAAGGGTAGACAAATACAGCACACATGTATAATAGATATCAACATTCCAGACAAGTAGAACTCCCCTATCTCCCAAACCCCAGTTTATACCACAAGAAAATACCTGTGAGCCTTATTAGGATTTATGCCTTTAGGTAAGAAATTCAGATTAATTTCAAAAGAGAAGAGGTGAATTCTAACTTTGTAGGGAAAAAAAAACCATCCAGAATCCATAGTTTTAAAAAGACGTCTATGCAAAGATGTTCTTTCACCCAGAGCCAGGTCAGAGAAGCAGCTGCATAGGGGAATGGTGAGTACTCCTTAATCTTTCATTTTATGTGTGGAATAAAGAGATGAAACCAACTTTTAAAACACCTGAGCAACAGTTTTGTTCGGCAAAGAAGAATAGTGTTCTCTCTTTCATATCTGTTAAATTGAAGCATTTACAAGATGTAAAGTTCCTACTGGGAGTGTAATGTGAAAATCCACTCAGTGTGTGTGTTTCTTTAGGAACTTAAAGTGCTAGCAACTTGATTAATTTAACTTCTATTTTCCCTTCAACCTTAAAAAAATGAGAAAATTCTGAAATGTACAGTGAAAAATCTTAATACAAAAAGGATTTCATTCTGTGCAAAACCAAATCAGATGACATTTTTTTCATAAAATAATAAAGTCTGAAGGTTAATAAGTATTTGGAATTTTTAATACTATTAAATTTCTAATAAAACAAAATCTGATAATCTTTATATTTATAGTCTGTGATCTTAAATGTGATACCATGTATCTATAAAAAACATTTCACAATAAATCTAGGAGTCTTCTAGAGACTAAAGTGAGTTGTAAATTAGAAATTTAGTGAATAAATACTTCTTAATTGGTTAAAAAATTAGAAGCGGAACACACTCCCCCCACCTTCATAAGTGTAGATAATTAGCTACACTTATGAGCTTCTACTAGACAGATTTCCTTATCTTTATCAAAAAGAATAATAATTTTCTATTTTTAATGACCACTAGCAAATATAATTTACTATAAAAATATTAAAATATCAGAAAATCTTCCTATGAGACATATTGATGGAATTTCCTGGAGATGGTGAATATTGTAAACAGTTATACTCCAATATGGACCTCTTATACTTCATAGCCCCAGGAAAGGGAAATGTGTTCATGACAAAGACTAAAAAAATTAAGAAAACAGTTTCTACAGCCATTGAGGGAAGTGTTACTAGTTTGTTGTTCATGTTTAATTAGTTTTCCAAATGCCTTAGTTAAAATCTCGATAGCCCTCCACCATTGTTAAAATCTAGTCTTTCCTCAAAGTATTTACAGGATAAGTGATGGCACAGATCATTTTCCATCAAAGGCATAAGATTAGACACAAAAATAAAATGTTGACAAAACATACTTCATCAGCAATAGTCTGAATGACAAGTGTATAATAGAACTTTTAAAACACCTTTTTTTTTTTTTTTTAATCTTCCTCTACATAGAATGTGTTTTCTTACTGACACTGGTAATATGACTTTCAGACAGATCAGGAGTGCATTATACAAACTGTGACTGGAAAGATGGCAAGTTTTCGTTTGTTGGAGCATTTTCATCTGTCTATTTTTGACAAAGTCAAAAAACTCCTTTAATTCAAATTTACACGTGGCTGATGATGAAAAGTAGCTGTATGCTTTGACATAAAATAACCCACAGTATCAAGTAACAAACACTTGAAAGAATTCCTGCTAATAACTGAATTCAGGACAGCAACTGAGCAGAAATATCTTTGTCAAACACTGTGCTTCCGATGTGTTCTGCTAATCACTTGTAAGCACAGAACACACAACTCACTGAAGTCTCATTCCATTGTTTGCATTTCAGATGAACAATAATTCAAACAAACAAGAAGACATTTTAGAAAGTGTTGCAGAACAAATCTTTAGAAATCTCCCTTCTTAAAAAAACCCCAAACCAACTGAACAAAAAAAACCCACAAAAACCTGCAAGCAACAAACCCCCAAACTAGAAACCAGTCATGAAAAGCACACACAGAGAACAAGATCCTTTGCTTAATTCCCACCCTAATTAGTGTCTGTCAAGAAAAGTTACAGAAACACTATTTTGTGGTGGGTGAGACATGGAAACTCAGGAGTGAAAAAGTTTAAATCCTTCCAAATCAGCACTTACAAACCAGAGATGCCACAAGCACAAGTAAGCTAAGCTATCAATCTCTGCTCTTGCTGACAGAAATTCTCTCCTTGTTGCAAAATTTTTGAAGGGGTTCCCATATGATTCCTTTAGACTCTTACCGAGGTATGTCCACTAATGTAATTTCTAACAGTAAGTAGAGCATAAAGCTTCTGACAAGGTGGTGTTAGATAGTCAGCTAATATGTTCACATCACAGAACACCATTACTAAATATTATTTGGGTTTGTGTCTCTGAAAGCAGCAACCACTTGTATGACAACGCAATTGATATTCTCTATGGGCATACGATATGTCTGTGTAGACTTTATTTTCATATCTGAACTCAAACCAATGCTGCTCTATGAATGTGCAATAAGAATAATCTGTCTCAAGCATTAAAAAGAACATGCCCTTGGATGTTGTTCTATTCCTTTCTATTTATCTGATCTAGCAAAGACTTTCACAGAAGTGATAGTCTTTTATTAGAATTTATTAATAAATTATGCAACTGACATCTGAAATCCCAGCAACAGTCATTTGCATGACAGAAAACCTACTCTGGCAGCACTTATTTTCAACAAGGTCAAAAATCTCCGTGAGTTAGTTCTACATCAAGTCTAACTGGTAAAGCATATAGGGCTGCACACTTTCAAGGTAGAAATCCTTCATTAACAAAGAACAACCATTTTGTTGTACATGCACAAGTGATGCAAAATATGCATTGAAGATGACATCTGAAGAAAAAGAACAGCAACAGAAAACTCTCTTTCCTTTACTGCTTCTGAAACTTGGACTTTTCCAATGTCCGCTGAGGCACTGTCATTGGCTTTATATTACAGTTCTATTGGGAAAAAAATGCACTAAATATAATTTTCAACTTACCTATAATATTACTTTCATGACCATTAAATAAACAGATTATTCTTAATAAATCTGGAACTAGGCCTTGCAGTCTCAATTAGCTTTTCACTACTTAGAGAGTTCTTTTACCTGAGTGTATACTCTTTGCTAAGCATGTCCTTTGATGCATAAACCAAACAAACCTACCATGCAGGCCCACAAATTGAAAGTTCAAAGTAAAACCATTGATTCTGACATTCATTGGAGCTGATAAAAATAACTGAGAAGGGTTTGAAATATTTTCACACTAGGATTTTTCTGAAAGACCTCTTCTGTTTTTATAACATTTTTCTTCCCTAACTCTTTCTTCCCTTTTCACTTAGCTGCTGAAAAGAGATGCATTTCAGAGATGGGAAAGATAAAGGAGGAAGAATAAAAGGACAAAATTAAAAATTTTTGCATCTTATAAAGTGCTCTAGAAACCATCTTTATCTAATTCTGAAGTGAAAAAAAGCAGCAAAGTAGAATTGTTCTAGTCCTATATGAACCTATACAGGGTTCTTTCCCTTTTGTAGTGTAATTAATAAAATCTTCTCTTTGATACATTCTTCTCCATAAAACAGCTGCACAAGTTTTCTTGTTCATTTACAGTATGTAACAGTCAGATTTATATAAAGAAGAGGCTGGGAGAAGCAAATAAGAACAGCAAAAATGCTCAAGCTCTCCAGCATTTCTATCAGAGTACTGCTAAACTAGTCTTAAGTAGTCTCCAAAATTCATTGACATTAATTTTTTTATTCATGTTATCCATTATCTAGGAAAATTATGAAACAATGAATTCTTCTCTTGAAGGGGACTCATAAGTGATGCTTTAGCACACAGTGAATCACAAACAGAGCTATGAATCCCTAAAATACAATTAATTCTGTATTCTACATTCCACTCATTGGATAACACATCCCACTAAAGCCTGCCTCTAAGTTAGCCCGTCAACTATTTTCAAGTCCCAAATATTACGGATATTTGAGTGCATGTAGAATGAGGTCTTAAAAAATTCTACATTATTAATCATTACATTAGTAACTTTTAATCAAGGTACTCATCAAGAAAGTAGGACAAGGCCAGTCCGGTCAACCTGATGCTGATTATCACACAGATGTGTTATCATGCACTTCCTCAAAAGGTTTTGTTTGGATTTGAGAGCAAAATTATTTCTAGTATCAAACCATGTGTCCTTTTTCTCCTGTTCAAAGCTCAAGCTAGCAACTGTGATTAGAAAATGAAATGCAAATACTCCTGAAGAAATAAGATGAGGGGAACAATTCCATGATTTGTCATTGCCATCAACAGGCCTACACAGTACCGTGCAATTACTGTGGATGAGGTTAGCAAGGCTAGATACAAGTGAAGATCTTTGCCAGGCAAAATTTTGTTCATATAATTTCATTCTAGTATGCATAGACACCCTTCAGATCAAAAAAGTCTCACCTCTAGAAGGACAAACTTTTAACATGCTACCCAACTGCAGGTAAAAATTAGATAAAATATCTGCTTTCTAAGCTAACAAATTGGTTGCAGATTTTATTTCCTGGTTTTCAATGTTGTACTGCTGTGTAACCTAGGTTATGGCTTGGGTGGAAAGCTTCTAGGCTGCAAGCAAGTGTGGTGAGAAAACAAACACAGTAAAGCCACACAAGGTAAGAAAAGCAAAATTACAGAATGAAGCAAGAGTGCTAATACAGACGTGGTCAGTAACTCAAGGATTCCAGAGATGAAACAATACAAATGTACAAAACACTAAAGAAAAAAACCAGGTAATTGGAAAACTGCTCCTCATCAGCAGTGTTGTTCAGCCTATGGGACCAATCATAGGATGGGATCAATGGGGCCAATCGTCCCCTCTGACTGCTGACTGCCAGTCTAACCTAACTCATCAAGGGACTTAGTGAAGGGTGGCTAGCATATTAATAATTTAACAGTATCTCATAAATCCTATTTTGTAATAATTACTTAGTTACCTAGTGTATCAGCTGAAAATTTCTACTTTGTATTCTTTAACAGTGTAGAACTGCTTTTTAAAGAATGCAGATAGGAAGGATAACAACAGATGAGTTACAGTTGCTCTTTGTACCTAACCATATGTGAAGCTGCCTAATATGAGCTGGGTTAAATATGCTGGCGTCAATGGCACTTCATGGTTTGAATAATGACATTGATAACTCAGTTTCAATACCACAAAAACTAGCAGCCTTGGTATGTACAGGGGTAGCTTCACTTGAAAATTTATTTTCTCTTTTAAACTTATTTTCTCTTTTAAACTGCAGAAAATACATTCAAATTTTCAATTACAATGTACATGAGAATTCATGGCAAGGCAAGAGTCTGTATGCTGAGAGAATCACAAGTCACTAATTCAAATGGGTCTTTTCACATCCACAAGTTGTTGCATCTTTTAGGTATATCATAGGTGGGGGAAAAAAGTAAACTTGCCTAAACAACCCCCAGACACTTGGCCACCTTACCCATTTTATTTTTTTTTTTTTTTTTTTTTTTTTTTTTTTATTTTTTTTTTTTTTTTATTTCAGAAACATAGTCCACCAAACAAAAACTTTTCCTACCATCATCAGTATTTCTTATTTAGAAATTTGGCAAGTGCTGAGAACTGTAATGCTTGGCCCAGAAACATTTGTCACTCATTCAAAATAAGAGAAATCCATTTTATTAAGCAAAAAATCAGTGGAAACCACTGATTTGTAGACCTCCTGCTTCATCTGTTTAACCAGGATTAATCCAGACTGAAACCTGCACCATATTACATCATGCAATTTGAGTACTTGGCTCCACACCCCTTACCAGTACTTGAGCCTCTGCTGTTAAAACTCTTAGCATCCACAGAAGTCAGTCTCCCTCACTTTTGGAGTAATAGCTCCTCTGACACCCTTTCATTTCCTACGACAAGGCACAGGGAAGCACCTTGTATTCCTGATGCAGAGCACCACTTCAATTTTCCTCCTCTGCTTCCTGTTTTTTTCTCTATTCCCCCTTATCCCTAGTGCTCCTCTCATCTAAAAGTAAAACTGCAAGATAATGGAAGAACAAAGAAAACAACTTTACTTTTCAGTTAGTGCTTTCATTCCTTCTCTTCCTCCTTTTTCCCTCCCTGCCCATTGGATGTTTAAATGGTTGCATGTTCTGCTCAACTCTGTTGTCTGTTACCTCTGTCTGTCACTGTCAATGACCTTCATGCCAGGAAAAAGATCCGCTTGTAGACATGAAAGTCTGAAAATATACATAGAACATTTTTACCTCCTTTTCTTCTACAATACTTTCACTCTTTAGAGACACAAACCCCTCTTGCTCTAAACAGAAATCTTTAAAGATATCAACAGGTTGTTCTTTTGCCTTTCAGAAGAAGTATCATTAAGTACACAAAAAATTATGAAGTCTGTATTCCTCCCATCTTTTATTTCAGGACTTTAAGTGTTTCTCAAGATAAAGTAATAAAGTTTTATTCTTTTTCAAATTTGTTTTTGGTCTGCTGAGACAAAATAAAATATTTGCAATATTTACTCCAAATTAGCTGTAACAACATGGTCTAAATAAAGACTGTTTCGCAGCAGTCTATTACAAAGAAGGACTATTTACAGTATTTTAAGTGCTACATTATTATTCTCAATTCTTCACCTTCCACAGAAACCAAGATAAAAATGTGCATAGATTTCAACTTATAAAACCCTATGTGAAGGAGCACAGAGCTAATTTTGTCACAGTATCCCACCATAAAGGTCAAAATTGCCTGACACAAATTAGAAGATAGCATATTTTCCACTGGTTTGATAAAGAAATAGTCTTCAGAAAGCAACTGAAGCACCCCATCAAGTCCTATTTCCAAAAAATCACAGCTACTCTGAATGCTTTAAGTAGAAAAAGTGATTTATAGGTTGTTTTCATAGGAGTTGTCAAACATGTAAACATTATACTTAAACTACTCTAAAAGTGTGCGTAAGACTAATGTAGTTGTTAAGGATACAAAAGTCGATATTAAGATGTGGAAGAAAGAAAAGATGCCTCCACATCCCTTCCTCTACACACACTTGAATATAGTCATGACACATTTACATATATGGCACATCACATATCCAGTATACTAAATCATTTTAAATCACTGTCCTCTGTCCCTTCCCAACATCATTTTTCTAATGGCATATCGTTCCCTTTGGCTTAACCTGCCCTCTCATTTTCTATAAATGCACCCAATTTCTGAATTGCCACTGAAGTGTTTTAATATCAACCTTCAGATCCTTCCCTGGGTCTCTCAAGTATAAAAATCCATACTCTCCATTACAAGCCTCCAAGATGTTCCACAGTCCTTGCTTCCATCCATCCATCCATCCATCCATCCATTCGTCCATCCATCCTAAACCAATCCAAGATTTTTATTCTTCATGGCCTAGCAAGCTTCTTGCATCAAGGTAGAAATGTGACATTGTCCTTGCAAACAAGGACGCTGATCTTCATTTTCATATCCTCTGTGTAGATGGAGACTTTAGAGATCGGGATTACCTTGGACAAGCTTGTCTTCCCAACCCAGTCACTCATAGCTGCCTTGCATGACTGGCACACATAACCTCCTCTAAAGAGGAGAAAGCATTTCTTTGACAAAAATGCTGGTGTCACTGCTAAGATGAATAGTCTCTCCCCGGTACCAAGTAGGCAAAATAAAATGGCTACAAGAATATGTTTTTCCTGAGGAGTATGAGCAAAAAGCAACAAAAACAGAGAAAGAAGAACCAAGAGATACTGGTTGAAGACCAGAAGAAGCAGAAAGGCCAAAACCAGAAGAAGCAGAAAGGCCAAAATCAGATTTGTTCTGGAGTTGCTTATGCCACTTCAAATCCTAGTCCAGGTTTCCTTCACACAGAGTATCTACAGTTGTTGTTATCTCTTACTCTGTTGAATATTCTCCAAGACAGCTAGGAGTATTTCAGAATAAAAACTGAAACATAAACTCTTTCTCTTCACGACATGGCACTTATCCTCACAGACTGACAGATTGCCTAGAAATGTAGATGTTCTGTACAAAGCCAACTCATGTAAAAATTAACGTGCTATGCATAACCCAAAGGGACATGTTGTAACATCACCCATAATCAACAGTCAGAAGCATAATGCATTAGTTGTAATGTTTTATGGAAGAAGTGACTGGTAAGATACTGAGGGAGCACTGCGTATGGTAATGTAAGAATATGTATTTCAGTGCAATGCTCAGCGTAGGGAAAAAAAAGTATGGGCTCAAAGCAGCACTCTTGCATCCCTCTCACTTCAGGAAAATTCAAGTTTAAAACAATGTTCTGTGTTGAATACTAAGTACATGAGCCTCTGAACTACAACAAAACATCTTTTCTGCATAAAAGACTTCAAAATACACATAGGCAGCAACACAGATTGTAGATGCTCATTTCATCATTTGTATTGTCAGGGCCTCGAAGGTCTTTTATTTGTTTGTTTCTAAACTAAAAATTAATCCAGTTTTTGAAACCTTAACATATATAGTCAGTAAATTCTCCTTCTGAGTTAAGTCAAATTTCCTCTAGAGTCAGACATTATTTCCTGAGATGTCTCTGGGAGCCAGCTGTATGCTTTAGCAAATAGCATCAGGGGTTACCTGATATCTCAAGAGAAAAAGCAGCTAAGTGATAAATCTCTACAAATGGAGACAGTTGCTCTACCACACAAGCAAAGGCCAAGTTTAACACTAAAAATCCAGTCAGCAGCCACATTATTTTGTATTCTGCAACCCCACAGCCTTGCTATCTTTCCTCTCAAGCACGTAGGACCACTGAAGAACGGAACAAAAAAGTCATGTATATCATCTTTGCAACTGCAACTGATGGATGCTGCTTTCACCTTTCTGACTTTCAAATTTACTCACTTGGAAAAAAGGAGGAGAAATAAACGCTTACTAATCAGTCAGTTTATAACAGAAACAGACATTTATGAGAGCTTCTAAAATCATGTGATTTTCTAACTTGAAACTTAGTTCAAATTTGACCTGAACTAAGCTGAGTTAAAGGCAATGCCATAAACTTAGTTGTTCAGAATACCACTGCTGCTAGTATCGTACAAATTCAAGTGAAAAGATTAAAAAAGTAGGTTTTATTTTTTCTCCCTGCAATTAGCTCATGTTATACCACAGGTCCTAGATAAACTGAACATGGGGCCCATGAACCAGTGAAGAGCTATTTTGCTAAATCTTAAAAAGTAGTGCTTTCTCTATTGAAAGAAAAGCCTTAGTCATCACTACATGGTAATTTGCATTCAGACAGCCTGAAATGTAATTGTTCTCAACACTTCAGTAAGAAACAAGTACTTCATGCAATGGCTTATTTAAGAAGCATTTACTTAAATTCCTTAGGCACTATAGTGCATGAATGTCAGTTTCTCACCTATGGCAGTTATTTTGTTTCATTCTAATAGATGGCTGGTTCCTCCTAGAAGACATGTCTTTTTGGCTTTGCTTTTTTTTCTTAATTCACTTTTGAATTCTTTATCTTCCTTTTATTCACATACAGATTTTTGCCATTCCTTGAAACACAATTTATCTAATTTTGTTGAAGTATTAATAATTCATGCAGCCATCCCAGCAATCTGTGAAATGGGTGATCTTCATTGAAAACAAGGAGACCTGCACAGAATGGAGATTTTTACCACCTAGGTAAACAGATCTAGCAATGCCATGGAATCATTTTACAGTGTGGCTTTGAGCAAATAAGTCTACTTTAGAAACGATAAGTTCTTTTGTGAAGAGAGTACTGAAACACCCTTTTGAAAAATATTACTTTCAGAGGAAATTGGAAGAATGCTTACAGTGAAATATTTTATGTACGGGTCAAAACAAAATTCTTGACTTTAAAATCAGTTCTAGCAGTTACAATGAAGTTACAAGGGATTCTTTGGGGAGTTATTCTGAACTTTTTTTTTTTTTCACTAGTCATTCCAGCATAAACATGGCATTATGAGTAGATTAGGTGAGTTTTCTTTAGCAGTTAAATAAATAAGCATAACAATGTCCAGTTGCCCTTAGACAGAAGACAAAACCTCTTCTGTATCAGGTTTGTACATACACAGGAAGTGATTGGGTCCTCACCTACACCGTCATTCACCCTAAGTTCTAGCTGGTACACTATTCTAAAGCTTGTTTATTGCAGAAAGAGGCAGTGCAGCAAATATGTGATTAACTAGATCCATAGCATGAGAGATATCACAAGAATATGTTTAAGTAACATTCTGAAAACCTAAAGGATATTGTTCATTGAAAGAAAATAAAACATTAAATAAAGATATTTTTAATCCATCCCTTTTAAAATAAAAACTACCAAGATTTCCATGAAGCCAGACCATTTCACAATGACACCAAAGTCAAATGTCCTATAATAGTCAATAAAAGCAAGACAGATGCCGTTATGTAATTTGTAGCTGGTATGTTACACCACAATCCGGTAACCTTTGGCAGTTACCTAAACAAAACATTGCTTTGGTTCTATGAGATTCAGGCTTCAGGGGACATCCTGTGAACAAGTCCAATATGCATTAATCTAACCAACAGGTAATACTAATTTGTAAAAAAGAGTGTAAAAACCTTTATCAAATTCTATACCTTACCTAATTCTATTGACATTATCATTTCTAGAGACGATGAATCAAATCTTTTGTGGCCAAAACATTTACAAAACAGATACCTGAATGAAGGACTGAGGGACACCTGGAAAATAAGGTTCTTTTCTCAGTTGAAGGGCAAAATCCTTAGGACAGATGCTGTGCCTATTAATACTGACAAGTGAAATAAAGGGTAAAATATTGTATGCACCAAAATATTGTCCACATTTGTGGCATGATACTAACAAAAGTACAACTTAATCTTTCACAGAAGACACTTTCTAAAGATTTAAACTACAGCTTCTTACAGGATCAGAATAATGTCTCAGGAACAGGTTGGTTGAAAAACATTACTCCAACTATTTTAAAAGCTGTTTGAGATACCTTACGTATCTATAAAAGAAAGCTAAGGAGATTTCACACACTTTAAATCAGGTGTGTGTTTGTGTCAAATGAAACCAAATAAATAGATGCCTCCCTTAATTTAATCCACTTTAAGAAGTATGTACTATGATCGAGGCTGGGTTTTTTCCCCTCATAATTACTTCAGTTACAATCTTTGAATAGGTAATGTATTGCTCCTGCTCTGGTATAACAATTGCCTTTAGTTTTGTGTCAGTATTTATCAATCATATCTTCTGGTGATCTAACTATATTGATGGACTTAAACTAAGTGATTAAGTATAAAACCTGGATGATGTCTCAGTATGGTGTTCTTTGGTATTGTCTATGTCCTTTTTCAGGACTGAGCCACATCTACATTTTTCTCATATACTCTTGTGTTAACCAATAATAATGATTTTCTCCTTAGGTAATCCATTGAGATAATCTGATATAGCGAATCTTTTTTCCACCCCTTTAAATTGAACAAGAATTTGAAGGAGGAGGGGAAACAAACCCTAAAACCATCATCAAAATTATCATTACCAACTCCCACCTACATCTGACTTTGATCTTGCACTGAAAGAGCTTCCTGTGGATAGATAGGGATCACCAAGATAAGCCTTTTTGTGAGCTCCTTTACATACAGGATCTAAATCTTCCTTGATAACATCTTTAAAACCATTCTGGAGTATTTCTGTATTCTGTAAGCACAAATTCTGAAGTCACACAGCTATGAGGATAACTAAAGTATATATTTTCCTCAGTAGGCAAGCCCCATTGACCTCATTGTTCCCTATCACCTTTTGAATCCTTCAATCTGAGGATAGGTCTGTCATTGCTACTGAAATCTGAGGCTATTTCTGCTCAACACAAAGTTAAATGAGACCATTCCCTGGATGAATGAAAATATGCTTCACATACTAAAGTTCTTGAATAAACTGAAAACCCTTGTTACAAATTAATTAAGAAACGCCAAACACTTGGGGCTACTGAGTGTTTTATACTACTTTATTGCTAAGCCTAAATTTAAAACTCTAATAATCATAATAAAATAATTTTGTTTCTTTCACAAAATGAGAATATATGACTAAAAACAAAGGATAGACCTGAAGGCATTATCCTATTTTAGATGTCTGATAGTCCTAAATAATTGTGTCCCTTGCAGTATTATTAAGTGTGCCAGTAAAATGCAAAAAATAAAATCAGTGAAAGTGAGAGACACTACAGATTGCTAATGTTCAGGATTAAAGGAGTCCTGCTGTAATAAATGCATCCCCATATTCAGTGAGTAACAAGCACAACAGAGTTGAAACTGCCCTAGATTGATTCTACCCTGAAGGTAAACCAACTACATTGCAATGCTATAAATGCCTGCCTGGAAACAATTGCTGTCTGGAAGCCAAAGCCACTACATTCTAGTGACTAGAATTCAGTTTAGCTTGAAAAGACAAAGGCTGAATACAAATTTTACACTGCTGGAGATCAGTACTGAGTAGAGACAGCCATGTACACTTTCTCTAGTACATAAAGAGGAAGGAGGAACTGTGAAGGCTCATACAAAACCTTACATCTGTTACAGGATATACAACATAAAAAGAAAAAAAAAATCCATAAGTCACCACATGGTAAGTTGAAAAAAATCACAGACTTGTTTTGATATTTGCCCAGAAACACGATATGTTAGGTAACCTAAAAATAATCGTGTATTCCATATCTTGTCTATGACAACTTGCCCGAGATTATCACTGTCCTGTCTCTTCAAAACCCAACAACCTGGGAAACGAATTTCTGTGCTTTACCTGGGGTTTGTGGAGGGGCACTTTGTCCCTTTAAAACAGGAATGGACATGAGGTTGTATCTGCTTTTGAGTCAAAACCCAGGAAGTTGCATTTCACAATCCAAAATTACTTTGGGGCAGATTTCAATATACCATCACTGCCTGCTGGGGGAAGCCACTCCACAAGTTTTTTGAGCTGCTGCCTGCAGCCACAGCATCATGCCAGAAAAGTCAGACCCTCTGTCCATGAGTTCCAGCCGCTGCCCCAGTTCCAGCTGCCCGCCATTCTTGCCAAGGAAGGGTTGGACCTGCAACTTGCTGGGAAGTCTCTTCCAGCAATATCAGCAGCATCAGAGCCTTTTGGATAAAATTAGGGTTTTTTTCCCAGGTTTTGTTTTGTCCCTCTCCTCTGCTGGTTGTTTGCAGGAGGAGGGAATGGTGTAACCCCAGAGGCTTGGTTATTGTGTTGTTTTTCCATTCGCTGTCTCCACCACATGGTCCAGAGAAGGACCTTCTCCATCATATTGTGTTTGTCTTCTGATCCATGCAGTCTGCTATGGTGGCTGCCATCTTGGGAGAAGGGGCTTCTCCGCCATCTTGTTTTCTTTGTTTCCAGGTGACGACAGGACTCCTTGGGATCTAATTGTGACTTTAGACAGAAATCAGATCCATGTCTGAAGGCGCTTTCTTGTGGCTCAGATAATAATGTATCATATCATATCAATCATATTGATGGGCCTTCTCCGCAGAGCTCCTCTTCACTAGGTCAGTTACCCAGACTGTGCTGGTATTTAGGGTTATTCCTCCCCAGATGCAGGACCCTGCACTTGCCTTTGTTAAACTCCCTTAGGTTTCTCTTTGCTCAACTCTCCAACCTAAATATATGTCAGTGCAAATTTTCATATCTGTATCAGCATTCTTACTCTTAATTCTGTAGATCTTAAATTGAGCTAATTTGATAAAATGTTAAAAATTCTTCCAGATGGAATTACCCACACAACAGCTTTAAGACTGTAACTGCATCAGCAGAGTAGTACCAGTTCATTTCCAGAGGAGACAAACATTAACATTTGTAAAACAAATCTAGGTCCATGGAATTTCTCAAGAATAGAGACTTTAGTCTTAATTATAATTAATCTGGTCAGACGTGCCGAGGAGCTGTGTACGACTTTTCTTCACTGCTGTAGACTTCTGTGAAGTTTTCTTAATAAAAAAAAAAAAAAACAAAACCCAGAGGATACCGTATTTTCTACATGCACTTTACTCTTCATTTATCTTTCCAGAAGATAATTGTATCTTTGTCTTGCTTTGGAATGGGAATTAAAACAAATATCAGATGTCTATATTAAAACATATCTGATATTTAACTTTTAAAAAAAGTTAGATTTGAAGTACTAGTGATATCCCAGCAAAGTAGTATTACAAAGATAATATGTTATAGTTATGGTACATTAAGTTACAATATTATTTAAATACATCAAATATATTTTTCATCGGGCATATGGCATGTGTATTGTTGAATATCTATAAGAAACAGTTCTTCACCTGGGGAGCTGTTCAACAAAACAGAAAGTTTCAGCTATATCCAGTTTTAGATAATGTATGTGCAAGCATGCTGAAAAGAACTATATCACAAATAGTTTTTCCAAGGTAGAAGTTTTTTCCTGTAAATTGCCTGTATTTTCTAAAAATCCCCATTAGTTTCCATTGTTTTGGTGAACCACTTAGGACACAAGTCTGCAAATAGAAAGTCAAACATAAAATTTTAAATAATGCAGTATCTGCATTACATGCAGACTTAAAGAGTATTAATGCCACCAATCTCTTTTCTGTATTTTTAAAGAAATTTGTATCAATAAAAATGAAAGTGAGGAAGAAATTAACCAGGTAAGCAGTGGGTTCTATCAGAAAGAATAATATTGCAACAATAATCTATTCAAGATAAAATTTAAATATTAAAAATAATAGCCACCATAATGACTATATATTTCTTCATTAGTACAGTATGAAGGTGGTTGTCAAATTCCAAAACTAGAAGTTTCACATGGGTTTTGGCAGGTGAAGCTTGACAGAATGTCAAGAGGAACACGCTTGATGCTAATCAATAAACATTTGCTTTCAAATTTAACCATTAAGGACTACTTAAAAGCCCAAGAACTTTGAAATTAACATTGCTAGAGATCTCAGTTAATGAGACAAAAAAAATTTCTGCAATAAACATTACCAATACAGAAGAAGAAAGCCTTCAAATGTTTAAATAGTTTTCAGGTTCTGAAATCCCAAACAGTAGAGAAAATAGAGATCAGCGTATTTTATTGACCTGAAAAAAAATCTAAGAGAATAAAAAAAAATCTTTTGCCATAGGGACTGGTCCAAAGCCAATTCACGTCACTGGCAGCTTTTCCCTATGATTTTGGTGATCTTTGGAACAGATCCGAATGAGGCTAAATCCTTCTTTTTCTAGCATAATCTATGGACACCACCACATCACAAAGCTAACTGGATACAGAGGACATTACGTGAGTGCAAATGATGAATATACTACAGTTAAAAAAATGTTTTAACTTAAATGAAAGTTTACAGCAAACTCCCTAGAACAGCTCTAAGCAGTTTTGTTTCAATAAAAGAAGGTACCAGCATATGCTGTAAAAATAGGAAGGAACAAAAAATAGGAAGGCAGAAGACAAAAAGTCATACGTTTCTGTGAAGGAGGTGGCACTGCACAGTATGTATTTGTAGATTAGGTTATTACAAGCATATGAAATATTTAGAAGCAATGAATTTGAATGCTAATTCTATATTAGCGCAAATTAAATGTTGAATTTTTGAGACAGTTTAATGAAGTTGTATCTAATTCTTTGTCATACTCATTTTTCAGAATACTTTTTTCTCATCTCTTTGCAGTCTAGTTGTCATGCTGAAAGAGCACTGTCCTGACCAAAGAAATTAGCTATAAAATTTAGTTATGAATCACAGGTATCAATTACCACTGGGCTCAAACCCAGCAGCTAACTCTATTTTATCATACTGCAAAAATTCCTACAGTGCCAGGAATGGCATATGTTTATTATCCTAATGATGAACTATTAATAAGATTATTCACATAATCTTATATTTTATGTGAGGTCCCTGACTTAATCAAAATACCCACATAGCCTTCCAAGATTAATTTTCTCATTATTGCAGGAATAATCCAGCTGGGGTGCCCTGGACAAGCTGATTTTCACTTTCAACAGGGAGAGCCAAAACAACTCATTTAGTTGTTTTGTGTTGGGTGGAGAGACTCCCAGTCACTAACTCAGATCTAATGCTACATTTGTAAACGGAGACACCAGAGTGTGAATGAGGTATACATATCAGCAGCTAGAAGTGAAATCCACCTTGTTCAGCCAGAACAAAGCCTTTAAGAACTTGATTCTCATTCCTAATAAGTGTTTTATTAACAAGTAACTGATCACGGCATTGTGCTTGTCTTCTGCATATCAAGTTGACTTCTTCCTGTTGTGTCAATAAGTATTTTAGAGTCATTATAAAAGAGATTTTACATTTGTACAAAATCAATTTCTTATTATTAAGCAGTGCCTTTTGCAGGCTTACTGGTGAATATAGTTAACATCCTTTTACTCTAGGGAAAGATGCTAAATTACTTTCCAGTTAGAAGAGTGACTTACTCCTTATACCAATGTCAAGTAAGAGCTCAGAGATCCTGTGGCAAAATTCTTCATCTTATTTTGCTTGATAAGTATGTCTCAATCCTTGTTGAAAATGGCTGACTGAAGAGTCTTTCTCCAATTCTAGTTAGGACTTTTGTATGAATATACTGACAGTGCTAGTGCTGCCTTGCTTAATAAAGGCTCAGCCTGAAAAACCCAAGATAGTTTCCACTATACTGGATGTCAATGGTAGCTAAGAGAGATGTATCTGGGAGCAGAAGTTATAGAAATGAACCTCAAACAAGGCCCAAGGCTGGTATTGCATTTGAAAGCATAAGTAACTTCAATCAGTGAAGAGAGTTCTCAGGATTATGCAAATAGGAACATGGGATGAAGTACCTGCAGCAACTGATTTATAGTCAATGTGATGTTTATGAAATCACTCTTTCATTGTTCAAAGAAAAGTGTATGTGTAAAAGTTTCCTGAATTGGTTTCCAGAACAGACTTCATTACTTATACACATAAAGTCTATAGCATACAACAAAACACATTTTTATATGTCAGTTCTCCAGAAGGGATGGAAGTATCGTATACTGCATAAAATTGAATCAACTGTAAAATGGTATCTAGATACAACTTTGCATTTTCCGAAATCAAATTGTTTAACAACTTCTTCAATAAGTATGTATTGTCTCCAAGGTGTTTGAAATTATATCAACACTTGTCTCTTTGGGGAAGAAGTGTCAAGAGTTCTTAAAAAGAAAACCACAGCAGAAAAACACTTTTGACGAAGAAAAATGGGGGACTCTACACTTTACAGCCCTAAGCCATTCTGCATCCTGTTTTTTTGAACGTCATATTTTCCCCTGCTTCCATATGCCTTCCATTTTATGTTCCTTACATTTGGTTTTGAATAATCCAAAATGTCAGGCCCAGACTAGGAGCAAACTTTTCCAGTGCCAAGAGGGAAAGGATTACTCTCTGGTTTCAGCTGAATTCAAAACAAACAAAAAATGCACACTAAAAAATTTACCTTGATTTGTCAAAAAAAATTCAACTAAAATGGAGAAAAGCAAGATTAATTTGGATCCATAAATGAAGATGTTTGAGCTCTTAAAAAGATTCCTCAAATTTACTAAGACTTGGATTCAGAGATGAGTCATGTCAGGTTTGATTTTTAAAACAAACTATCAAATACATGATTCTATAAAATAAGCAATTTTTCAATGAAATTTCACCTTAGCTTTGGGGTTGTTCAGCCTGAAGAAAACAAGGTTCAAGGGAAACCTTATAGCAACATTCCACTACCTAAAGAGAGCCTAAAAGAAAGCTGGAGACCTCTAGCAACAGGACCTCTAGCAACAGGACAAGTTGGAATGGCTTTAGACAATAAAAGGATAGGTTTGGAATACAAATTAGGAAGAAATTCTTTACTGTGAGGGGAGTGGGACACTGTAACAGGTTGCTCAGAGAAGCTGTGGATGCGCCATCCCTGGTAGCATTCAATGACGAGTTCGATGGATGTTTGAGCAACCAGCTCTAGTGGGAGATGTCCCTGCCAATGGCTGGGGGCTTGAAACTAAGTAATACTTGAGGCACCTTTCAACTCAAATCATTCTATGATCCTGTGAACTGAAAGTTGTTGCTTTGCTGTTTCGGTGCTGGACTTCTCTGGGACCACCGTGCCCACCCTTGGTAGCTCCCTTAGCTCGGGAGCTCCAGTCCAGGGCCAGGCGGTGGCAGCTGTTTGCGGGTAAAAACAGACAGACCACTTGCCTTTTTATCAGCGTTCTTTATTCCCTCACAGAGGGAAAAGGAAGGTGCAAAGAACAACTGCGAGATGGTAAACCTGGCAAAATGGCCACGATCGTCTCTCGCCTGAGCCTCTTATGCCTTCTGTCAGGGGAGGGCAAGGCGAGCGACGGGCCAATGGGCAAATGATTGACCAGTGACATCTGACCAGTCCTGGACAAACAGGGGAGGGACACGTACAAAGCAGCACTGTGTATGGTCAGCCCACCGGGATGAATTCCTGGTGGTCTGCCCCACTGCTACAGAAAGTGAAGACAGAAAAGAATGAATACATTTCTGGATGGCACTGTTCCTAGAAGACAAAAAAAATTTCCAATGACTCGACATTTGCATTTAATATCTTCCACACTGCATAAGTCAAAATAACAGAATTATAGAACTGTGTACATATAAGTGACAATTTGTAAAATAAGATTGTATCTTACTTTCAGTAGATGCACTACACAAATTCAAAGAAGTGTCAACACATGCACATTCAGGAAAAAGACAGAAACACATTGCCTCATTTTGACATGTATTCTCTCTTTGAGAATGTTATTAGTAGTGAAGACTGGAAGACTGAAGACTGGTCCTGGAACACAGGATCTACTTATGTTATAATATATTGGACAAGGGTGCTACTAGTTAATCAGATGGAGATTCACTAATAAATTAGTTTATGCTGTCACTTATTGCTTATGATTAAAATGATTATAGTGGCACTTCTTAAAGATAAATACAAAAAAGCTGCATGAACGTATATTTCCACAAGCTGTCAGCAAAAAATGTCTCTACTGTTCTTAGGTTTCTAGTATCCAATAAGCTCAAGTTCAGTATTGTTCTGCAGCTATTGTAAGAGATTATTACATCTTCTGTTCAATTACCAACACCTTTATTTCTTCACTAAACCAACTTGTCCTCCACATGCTTCTTTGGAGTCAGATCCCCAGAAGACATTTCTGCATTAATGTGACTATCACAGTCTATAAACCTGCAAAAGGTTCTGCCTTTCCTATATAAATTAAATCTGCTCATCCACTCTCCACCCTAATAGTCATAGATATTCCTTACCAGACCTATATTGTCTTCCATTTAAACTGAAAAAGGATGAAAGTGACCAATTTTAAATACCTATCCTACACTGACAGCCTTTAGAGCAAATTTTCCGAAAAGATTTAAGAGGATGCTCAATAAACTCTTCTGCAAGAAAAAAAGAAAAAAAAAATGTTCACTGTAATGGATTTCCTTCCCCCTCCTCTCTTGTAAATCCAGTGGAAGTGAGATGTGAGTAGAGCTTACCTTTTCTTTCACTGAAATACAATGTTGTATTTTCCATAGAAGAAATGTGTCCTTGGTCTCTCTTCATTTCATGAATGTGCCATGGGAACGGCCTTTAAAAGTTAAATAAAAAATCCAACCCCAAATATGTAAAACTGCATCATGTTTCCTACTGAAGCAGCCTACTGGAATAGGTCACTTCTCATTAGAAAGAAGTAAGTCCAGCTAGAAATAGTTAAAGATAAATATTTGTTAGCCGGATGCATTACCAATTGAGCGCCTCAATTTTGTGTTAAAATTTACTTCTGTGGAATCCTTAAGATCAGCCATGACAAAAACAAAGCCCAGGTTCCTTTGGACTTTCTGGAACCATAAACATATCTGGAAACACCATGGATTTTTCTTTTATTGTGTCTTAACTTTGGAGAATGCCTTCTCTTTGATGACTGAGCATTATGTGCAGAACTCAGAAGGAAAGGAAGTTGGAGTGGGGCAGCTTTTAGTGCTTTTTTTCACTGCATCGAGGAACTGCTGCTCACTCTTTCCTATGGACTATTTCCTTTTGTTCAACACAAACTGATTTTTACTCATGTGCTGTTTTTTTAATAGCTTATTAGCTATTGCAAGAATGAAGCCAGTCAGCCAATTATCCATAGTATTTAATCTCTCCAATAAGCTATACTATACAATCACAGACATTTCATGTACTAATGCTTCATAAATCAAACTTCCTGGATATGAAAGCAGTCAGTAAGAACTTTATTTGCATCACAACTATGACAGAGCAGTGCTTCATTATATAACTTAAAATATTTCTTAAAAAAATCATAAAATATAAAGTTTCTTGGTAACATAACCAAATTTACTATTTTATAGTTCTAATTACTTTAGAGACATTATAGTACAGGCAAACATTTCCCACCTAGTCTGTTGTCTTTACATCTTTATAGCTTACACAACAGAACGGTGTGTTTGCATCTTTCTGCCATTTTTTGCTGGAATTTACTAATTTTTTTAGCTTACCCATTGTCACGATCCGATTATTAGGTTCTTAGAAATACCTCTGCCCGAATTAAGGTGCAAACGAGACCATATGCCAGTCAATAGTATGGGTTTTATTTGATAGTAAATATGGGAGAGAGAGAGAGAGAGAGAAAGAGAAGAGAAAGGGAGGAAAAGGAAAAAGGCTGAGGGGACAGAGAAGTGACAGAGGCAGAATAAAAGAGTATCACCACTCCGTGGGTCCCACTGGCATCCCGATGATTCTCTCCTGCCGGTCTTCTTGATGGTGAAGGTCCCCCAAAAGCACAGAGTGCCCTGGGTTAATATACCCTCAAGCCAGGAGGTGATGTCCAGGCATGTCCCTGGAGTTTGCCATTGTCTCTTGCAACAGACTTTGGATCTGTTGCATCACATGTGGTCCTGTAGTGCAAGGCATCCGGGGGGGCACCTTGGGGGGTCTTTGATGGTCTCAGCTGCCTCTCATGTGAAAGTCCCGTGGATTTGCCCTGTGGGGTAGGGTTTCACACAGCTGGGCCAGTTTGTATAGTTGAGGATGGATGTTCAGTACCTCTGGCCAGAGGTTATGCCACACACCCAAAAATCTCCTCTCCCCCACCGCACTCGGCTGGGGGGGGAGGTTTGTAAGCCTGGCTTCTGTGAGCTGTGTTCCCCCACACCCCAAACTCAGCCAGGCATGATTCTCTCAGCGCAGCTGGTGGCTTTGGCTTTTTGGAGATGCATACCTTTTCCCCCAGCCTTGTTTGTTTCAGGTGATTGAACAAAAGGGCTTTCCCTTTATCTAATCAGCAGCTTGACTTTCAGTCCAAAGTCCCAGTCTTCAGGGAGGCATCTCTGGTTGTTGCCTTTTGTAGTATCAATGTTTGAGGCATGAATTATTTTCAGTCTCTGACACCCATCCAGTTGAGGTAATCTAATTGTTGGTTAACCAAAATAATTGATATTATTTTATCCCAGAAATTCTCTTGAATACTCTCTTCTTATTATAGCCACTGATTCCCAGTCGACTACTGTACATGATAGGTGTCAGTAGTTCACTTACTGAAATACAATATACACTTGGGGATCTATGCGCCCAATACCTCCAGTACTTCCTTTCAGCCTCAGTGGAAATTATTGTTCTTTGATTGTTTCTCAAACTTACCCCATTGGTAAGTGTTCCTGTCTGTGCTTATCTGTTTCTTGTCTGTTATACTGATAAGTATTCAGTTCAAAACTCTGCGTTAGCACCGACTTTACATTACTGATTTGAAACCTCTTTTGTTCTTTTAACAAATACTTGGACTTTAAAATACTGTTGCATTTAGTAAATACTTTGGACACCTTACCTAATAATTTCAGCATTACTTTTTGAGACCTGCAAAGGACAGCAACATGCAAAAAAATAGTGAAGCATCCCATTCTTTTCTTTTGTCCTCTCCCCTCTCCAGTTCATTTTATTTCCAATAATGTATGTAATCAACAGAGATTCGATATTCCGAAATGCTGACTGCCCTTCCACTGCTGATACTACAAATATAGTTCCTCATTCCTCATTCTGTGGCAATACCAAACACTACCAGAGGGAAACATAGTCTAGTTTCATTTCAGCGAGTGCCCACATTGAACTGTTCTGCTCCCCAATTCTCCTTCCATATTTACTCATGGCCGCGATTATTAACATCTTAACTTTATATTTAATCTCTGCAAATCCAGAAATCTGACATAGGATCCAAAATATTGGCTGCAAAATTACATTGCTACATTTACAAAGATGAGGTTTTTCACAATAAGGGTGGTAAAATAATGGAATGGGTTTCCTGGTAAGGTGATAGATGCCACATCCCTGGAAACATTCAAGAACACACTGGAGGGGGCTCTGAGCTACTTGACCTAAGCAAAGATGCCCCTGCTCATTGCAGAGTAGTTGGATTAGATGACCTTTTTAGATCTCCTCCAACCCAAACTATTTTATGATTCTATGAAACTCACCTTATGCCTTCTTCTGTGAAGGTTCCTCAGACAGCTACCTTTTCCACTGAGAAGCTGTACCTAATTGATTCTTCCCTTAAGTTTCGCTCACATTGCCCCAGCCTTTTATTCCGATCAGCAAGGAAGAGATGGTCAACATGGACTTTTTCAGTTTCACAATCCAATAGTTCTGCAATAAATCTGGCCTGATAGTTTTCACAGTTCTGCTCTGAAATCTAGCTATCTGACTGCCTGTGTGACACTTAGTGGTTATCAAAGTCTTTCTGCCACCACATATAAATGGCTCAGAATGGACACGATTTTCTGGTCTTAGTATTAAGGCAGGCATTTTTACATACTTGGCTGTTTAGATGGCTAGGTTTCTATCATGACTTAGGTTTTCAAATACTGGCAAACATATTCCATCAAAGCCTTCCTTGCCTTCCAGATAAAAGCATTAGGGCAGCTAGTAGGTAAGAAAAGACGAAAGATGAGAGACCAACATCACAGGTGAGAATTGTTCAGGTTCACAACTCTGTCTAGGTAAATGGAGACACACACACACACACACATTCTGAAGACAGAAAACTAGAAAAAAAGAAAAAATGTATTCCTCTCTAAGGCAGGCACTTCTCTCTCTGAAAGTATGATCCAATATCAAATGTTGAATTAAATTTTCAGAAGGAAAAAATAAATTAGTTTCATTACTACATACCCCACAAGACACATAAGTATTTACATTTGAATAATAATGTTAATATTAGGACAACTATACCATAATCAGTTGTGCTTCATTACACAGTTTTACTGTAGCTGCAGCAGTATTTCTTTTTGATATAATTACAGAGACACTTAGCACTTTGAAGCAAAAAACAATTTTTCAGTTTATGTGCAAAGCCATTTTTTACTTCCTTGTTGGCTGCGTTATTGGAAATATTAAATCTCATATCAGTCATGTACAGTAAAAGATCTGATTAATACAATTACAAAAACAATTTTAAACATCTGTCCATAGAAGACTATACAATTATTGAATTTTTTCAGTAACAATTCAAGGTTAACAAGAGGGCAATATTGCACAGACCAAACTTCCCTAGAAACACTCTTCACACTAACTTATATTCAATCAAGAATATCCTGAGTTGGAAGAGACCCACAAAGATCATTGAAGTTAAACTCCTAAGGTCAGTCATGCCTATGAAAGTGAATTTACTAGCAGTACCACAAATACTTTCATACTCATTTGGTTTTGCAATAAAGCAATATGACAAAGACTCTCGGAGATATTCTGGCTCCCCTACAGTCCACAGAGAAGGTTGGTTGGGGTTTATTTAATTGTGGGTTTTGTTGGTTTGTTTCTGGGTTGGGTTTTTTTTTGCTTTATTTTTTCTTTGTTTGAGTCTAGATACAATTAAAAAACCCAACAAAACAAAGCCAAACACAAACACAAATTTTCCCTACCACCCTCAACATAGATTTTCCCCTTCTAACATCCGGCCTATTGAATACATACAAGATTAGCTCATTAGGCTAAAATTAGCCTCTGTGACTACTTTGCAGTTTTTTGTATTTCTTAAATCTTGTATTTTGCAGTTCCATGTACACAAAACCATGTAAAATTTTCAGTAAGAATTTCCAAAAACAGACTTACAGTGAACAAATACAATAATAGCACAGATGCAGATTTTCAAAAGGCACAGACTCTTCCTGGCTTTTGTCAGTTGACTTAGAAAAAAATTTTGGCTATACTTTCCCTCAGAGGAACATTTTTCTCCCCTATTATTTACTGAGTCTGTCAAAATCAGAATTTTTACACTGGTGAAAATTACTGTACAGGGCAAATAAAACCTGCATGTTGTTACAATGGACTACTTGCAAAGAACAAATTTTAAGAAATAGAATTGGCCAAAGTAGCGTTCTAAGCTCTTTGGTGAATATACTTTCCCAAATTCAACTTGAACTTGAGGCACCATTCTGGATATACTGAATGATGGTGTACAAATAGAACACAGGACATATGTATGCTGCATAAAGGAGGCCTTCTGTCTTTAATCTTGCATTAGTAGGAGCTGCTGTGATGTAGTTGCCACTGAGAAGTCTCAATTCAAAAGCAGAGAAGAGGCAGGGGACTGGAAGAAAAGCACTTCATGAATGTCTCTCCTGCCAGGACCAATCATCCATCCTTTATTTTACAGAACATGTCATATGGTGATGAGAATAGTATGTCCTGTGTCAAATCAATGAAGCAAGGACTTTGTCCTGTGCTTCAGCAACCATCATGAAAGATTAATCTGCACAGCATGTACCCACACTTCAGTACAATTATATTCCCTGGGAGCAGATTCTTGATTGTCTCAACTCCAGGCAGCGCAGACAGGGGACACCTCCAGGCAAGCGAGGGCCAGCTGGGATGCTCCAGCCCCAGACAGAGTTCAAAACAATCCTTACTGACTATCCCACCTTCACATAGAATTCTAGAATGTCTCAACAGGTTTATCCTTTGAGAATTTGTCCTATTAGTTAGGGCTTCAAAACTGAATTAAATAGCTATTATTATAAACATTCCTAATTTTTCTTGCTACATTCGTCTACAAAGTATTCATTAGTTAGTGGTGAAGGTGTGGTGCAGGTATTAAAGCACAATTATGCATACATCTTCAGCCACTTACTATGAGAGCTGGATATATTTTTTTTAAAATAAAATTGATTTACTAGATAACTGCACGTTACCCTTTCCATCAAGTGTGTCACATGCAAATTCAGAGATTGATAGCTCATAAAACTGGTATTTTATTGTTTTTGAAGTGAACAGAAGACACAGTTTTCTAGTCTGGACTTAGAATCAGTGCTTGAAAAAGTAGAAAGAGATTTTGAACACTTCTACTTACCTTCTCTGTTTCTTTATATATTAGTTTTCAAATTCAAACACAACTGCAATATTTTTAAGTTTGTTTCAATGGTGAAATCTAATAAGCTATTTTCCTGCTGATGCTTCATTAAGCACTGGAAATTAAAGGGCAGAAAATTATAAAGGCTTAATTTAGGTATAAAAAATAGTCTTGGGCAGAAAAATTACGATTCACATACGCAGC
Organism: Orthonyx spaldingii; assembly: GCA_013397795.1. NCBI lineage: Eukaryota > Metazoa > Chordata > Aves > Passeriformes > Orthonychidae > Orthonyx > Orthonyx spaldingii. Next base: position 52,319 of record VZTJ01006819.1, on the reverse strand, counting down.
TTGGAGAGAACACTGCAAAATAAAACTATCTATAATCTGTTTGCATTCTGCTGTCTCTCAGATATGGTTCTGGTTGTCTATATACTCACCATATCCACTTGTAATGAGCTGCCCATTACTGACAGCTAATGACTGCTACTAGAGCACTAAAGTATCACTGTACAAAGCCTGCTCCTGAATTATAATTGTATATTTCCTGATAATGTTAATGTACTTATATATTAGCATTATTTATAGTTTGTATATTTACAATACCATAATAATAATAATACCACACAATACAATAACAATAGTACAATATTATATGTTAGCATTATATATAGTTTGTAGTTCTTCTCTCGTAATCTTCACATCCAGAGTAAACCTGATCCTCATCACTATGAATCCCCAGCCTCCTTGATTTCTCCATCTGCTCTGCTACTGTCAACTTTGGATTGCTTATCTAGCACTACAGGGAAAGATAATATGCCAATGCTTTTATAAAACTTATTCAAAGTATTCCTGGAGTGAGAAATAAAAAGCAATCCAATGTGTGTTAACAACTAATTGTTGACTCCAAAAATTTAATCTGAGGCAAGCGTGAGATTTCTTATTAAACCTTACAGAGAATTTGACTAAGTCTCTGGGGTTTTTTGGAACATGTTATTTAACATGTTCATCTACTGTCTTTGGTTGAATTACTGTGTCATTCTCCTTTCCATTCCTTTTGTCATCTTTCCTTAAAATGCGTTACCTTGCCACACCATAATCCTGTGTGAAGACTCTGACCCCTTGCTAAAATAGCTACCTAGCAAAGAGGGGACCCTTCAGTAAGCCTCCAGGTTGTCTCTGTTTCTTGTACAGCTAACAGGAGCTATCCATCCAGAGCAGGTCACCTATTTTGTCTCTCCAACACAAAGGAAAATTGCCATTTCTGGTGTCCTGGGAAAAAGGCATTCACCATGTACCTCACTGCTTAAGTTATCTGATGAAAGTCAGATATGCCTCTGTTGCTGCTTTATTGACATTCCAAAGAGGAACACCAACAAAATTTAGCTGAGAATAATTCTGTTTCATGACTTCAAAAACACTAAAGCCCATTACTTTAGTGAAATCTGTTCACTGGTGCATGCTAGTGTTCATTCTTGTGAGGGGCCATTTCAGGAGCAATAGGTGGAATGGAAATTGGGGTTCTTTTCATGGAATGTACATGAGATGTTGTGCATAGTTGGAGAACCAAATAAAACAGTTGGAGCTTAATCTTTTTGTATATTCACAACTTTAATTAGAGGTGGATTCCAAAAGATCTTCACTTTAATGTAAGAATTATCACTAATAAAGGAAGACAACAGTGTAATGCAAACTGTTCATTTACAGAAACTTATAGTCAGGTTATAGTAGGACTTGCATTAATTACCATTTTCATCTCAAAAGAGTGTTGGATCTTGTCTGTATAGAAATCTGTGTGCACCATCGCTCCTTCCAGGAATAAGACTCTTACTGTTGGAGATGCTCCCATAAGTGGAAATTGCCAAACCAGCTGTTTTCCAGACAGAAATACCACACTGTTTATGCATGCAGCCATCATGAGGTCAGCATTTATATGCTACATACACAAGTTCTATTACCCCTTCAAAGCATATGCAATTATAGTTCTCTTGGCTGGGACACATAAAGCAAAGATATTGTTGCTCAGTAGCACAAAGTCCAGATGGTTGTTATCAAAGGGCTTATGCTTAGTACATAAGTGATGACAAAAATATAAGGCCGCACCATGCTTTGAATAAATTCTTCTTCTGAAAGATTCTCAGGGCACAGCTCCTCTTCTACGTATAAGAACTACCTACCAAAACAGATATGACAAAACCAACAAGAGAATATTCTAGAAATGACAGAAAACCATCAGCACGTGACTTAGTTCAACTACTGCTAGCAGTTCAAGTCCAAGCCAAACCAAGGAGCACTCACACTACTCTCTTTTTCTGAGGGCACTTATACAACATCTTTGTTGTCTCCCTCTGTCTCCCTCATTGCTTGCAGTAGTGCCTCTGAATACACCCTGGTTTGAGTACCGCATGCTTATTGATAAGCAGCTCCAGACTCATTTAAGTCTCATTTAAGTCTCATTTAAATGGACTTACATCCAACTTTACATAATTTTTTTTTTAGAAGTCTCTTCACTTCCTAATTCCTCACGGGCATCAAAATTGTACCAAAGGCATAGCAGAACAGACCTCTACAGCCACAGAAAGCCAGAGGGGAAATTACAGACACAGCGTGACTACCTAACTTTAACTTCCTTCCTGAAAAGACTTAAGTGCAAATCAGACAGGGCAAGTAAAACTGTTATTTCCTGATACTATTCTGGAAGCAGTCACCTGCGAAAGAGGTTTCTAATTATAGCTTTCAAGAGCAATGAAAACCATGTGCTTGCCTACAAGTTCTGAGTACAACATGAACAGAAGAGGGCTGAAGATTACCCTGCACTGCAGGCCTTGTGATTAGCTGGGTCTGCTACAGGTGACCCACTGGTTCCAGGTCCTTTCTGTCACTTCACCTTGCTGAGTGAGCAGTTCCTTCTTTAATTTCTGTTAACCCCTTTATCAAAAGGGGCTCTTTTCTATTTAGTACTGTAGCATGGCTGCAATCTTAATCTTCCTGGAAAAACCAGCTATTCTATTCCTGCAGTAGCTACTGAATACTTATTTTTACACCTCCTGGCACTGCTTTCTGGCAGGAACTGCTGACTTTAGCAATATAACCTGAAGCCAGAAGTGGGGTCAGAAAAGAGCAGAAATCTAATGTCTGCAATTGTGATGCTAATTAGAAAACAGGAAGAATTGTCTTTCTTTGTAGGCCATGCCATATTTTAGACTCAAATGTATCAAGCTGATGGATGTGAGCAGATCCCCCAGTGGCTTCCCAGCACTATAGGAAAAAAAGAAAAACAACTGTGCAGAACAGTTTAAGTAATTAAGGGCCTTAATTAGAAAGTGGAACTATGCTTCTGGCATTCATATAATTTTGCCTGGTTTCCACTAGGAAATGTGTCTTCTAGTTTTTCCTCCAGGTTGTCTTCCAACAAGGCTTTCTGCTTTTGAATGTGACTATTAAATTAAATTGCTGTATATTTAATACTTAAAGCTTAATTCAATTTAAGTATGTGCTAATTCTAATCACATGGCATGTCGCATTTGATAATGCATTAATGGGATATTTCACCTGGTCACAGTTAAATTCTTTTTAAGTGCTCACCTTAAACCTTTAATTCAGGTATAAGATGAGAATCAGTCCCTATCTCTTTTCCTCATATTTTTGTTTCATCTTCTCTCTTTACTTCAGAAAAAAAATACATTAGTTCATTGGTTTTCAAAAAATTCCCATTTCTATTTCTTTTTAGATCCTATTTATTTCTGTTTCCCTCTGATTGTTTGCATTCCTTTTTAATTTTTTTTCATTCAAAACATAGAAATGCATTATAAATACACCTTTTAAAATAATTGTCTGGGTAGGTAGGGTATTTACAAACTCTTGTGACATAACAACATATCCCCTTAATGTCAATATAAGATATTTACTAAGGGAAACTGATATGTGCTAAGATATTGCTGTGCATTTGCCTGTGTTCTGATTCCTTAATGTCTGAAAAGCAGAAGAAAATAAAACAAGCACTCTGAGACAACCTCCCAATCTACTGAATCTGATGAGAATTTGTTGTGATACTGCAGCTTCAGAAATGTCCAGAGTCCTTTCATTAACTGAGATAATTGTAAAACTATCCTGTTTGCTTCTTTTTTGAATTTGAACAGTGACATCTATCATTGAAAAAAGTTTGCTGGTTGTATGTAAGAAAGCTATCTGAAAATTAAACTAGTAAATATTTTATACTGTAGCCTCTTTGAGTGCCTTTCAAATTCTCAGACAAGCACAAAATCAAAGTAACAACCTATCCAAATGGGAGCAAAATATGTTTTTAAGCATTGCTCATACTTTCAGAAAGAACATTGCTCAAGGCTGTTTCTGAATCTATATTCACACACACACACACACACACACACACATACATCTCTACCATGGGTCATGCAGGAACTTCAACTGGATGGAGTTAAAGCAGCTTAAAGTAATCTGGCTAAGAAAACTTCTGTGAATAACTATTGGCTTTAATGATGCTTTACTTTAAGTGTAAGCATTGCTAATACATCTGTGGGATAAGAAAAAAGAATCCGTTCATGAATACTTTCTCTTGCTCTAGAAAACAATTAAATGTGAAATCTTTCACTGCATCAGAACAATGATAAGACTCATGTAATTGCTAAAAGGATTGTCACCTAAAGCTACAACTTTAAAAGAGCTGGATGAAATTAAAACAGAATAATATACCAGTTCCTATAATCTAGAATCTCCTTTGAAAAATCTGGTGTATTTCTTTTTCAAATTGTATTCAGACCTAAATCCTGATTTTCTGTCTCCTGTGTTGATGACAATAAAAGATGGAAAGAAGATAAAATACTGACTACAAGAAAGACTCAAGAGTTTCAGCATCAGAAGTATCCTATTTTTAACTAATGGTGTTCATGAAAAAGAAAAAAAATATAGAAAATAACTATCCATAGCAAGTGCTGTTAATTAAACAGAGTGAATATTGCACTATTTCAAAAGCTTTTGAATTTATAAAAGAGTTTGGTAACTTATTGTGGACTGGAAGTCAATATCACAACCAAAAAAATCTTTTTCTTCATCTCTATGTGAAAATTGGCCCTTCAAGACAAACTGTGTTTCTTAATACATATAATTTCTCAATACATTGTAAAGTGAAGTGGAAGACCAGATCATAATGAAACTCGGCCTATAATATATACACATATACTTTATGTATTGCATCAGAGTAGTCATTATCTTTCCTTCTATTGGAATATTTATGTTTTAAAATATGCCAGTAAGTTTACAAATATTTCCCCCCTAACATATTATTGACAGACCAGTACTGGTAGTTAGTGATAGGCTATGTGTTGGCAATAAGACAAATAGAAACCTCTAATGTAGTAACAAACTGGGAAGCAGAGTCTAAGAAATGAATACTTAACAGTAGTTTTATTGCAGTGGAAAAGGAAGAATTTATTTTCAGAGTACAGTATTTACTTGCAATACTTCTCTTTCTCCTTCTAGCATGTTGACAAGAAAAAGCAACTTGTTGCATTTTGTCACCACACCACCACTAAGGCTTAATCTTTAGACAGTGGACCATGCTCAAGTAACATTCTTTGCAACCTTCCTAGAATGCAAATTACCCTGAAGCTGCTAGGAGGAGCAACCAGTGTGTATTTTGCACCTTCCCAAGCCAGCAGAGATACCAAGCTGTGAAGCAGAAATCTTTATCTTACATAAAATGTGTTTCATATAAAATATAAAACTGAGGCACACAGGAAGCAAAACCTTGGTGTTCTCCTTCAAGTGCACATTAATGAAAACTAATGATTGAAGTACAGCTTGAAACTTCCACCACTTAAAAGTTACGACGTCAGCTAAGCCAGAGAGTCTTTTGTTCTGCCACTATGGCAAACACCTGGTAAGGTGACTTAGCTCGACTGTCTTTTGTCACAGGCCACACTAAGTGTCATTACCCTCAATTTCCCCTGAACTAAGAATGCAGGTACTGTGTTCCAGTCGAGGCATGGTAACTAACTGCAAGCAGCAGCTTGAATGTGAACTTGACCTATCAGAACTTCCTCTTAATGCCCTTCTTCACAGTTATTGCTCTGGGATTACTTAGTTTTCTGCAGGGGAGAAGAAGAGTTGTGCCATTTTCTTGTTTCTATTTTCACAGGAATACAAATGCACAGTTATTCCGTACAGCTGCTGTGACTTGTGCTGTGCTATTTTAACTAGCAGCAGAAGGACTGTTATTTTAGAGGGGAGAATATGTTCACACTATGCACTGGATTCAGAAGAAATGCAGCACAGGACTCTTGGGTCTGCAGGCTTAAGAGAGGATATGTCCCAGATTTTCTTATCCAGACAAAGTAGCAAGCAGTGCTGGGGAAGTGCCACGTGCAGGGCTCCGGTGAGGGCAGCCTTCAGGCTCTGCTTCCTCCTACCTCTTTTCTTCAACCTTAGCTCCACGTGTCATTCTTCACCACAAAGAAGAGCGAGGTCAGCCTGCAGAACTCAGATGCCCACTGTGTCTTCCCTGTCAATGCAGCAAAATTTATGAGCCCTGAAAGCTGTGCTGTAAAAGGTTGTGGCTGTCTGATGTGGAGCCAGACCATTCCACACATCTGTGCCTGCCGTTTGCATCGTGCTTTTTTTCTCGAATACATAAGACAGAGGGGGATAGCTACTTAACTTGGATGAAAAGGAATTTCATGTGACATGGTAAAAACACCCAAAAGGCTTATGATCATCATTAGAAAAGATGGAGGAACTCAGAAATCAAAAAAGAATCTGTTATAAGGGAAAATATCACACAACTTCAATACGTAGTCACCACCCATTATGAGCACCATTAATGTAACAATTTTCAGTAGGTCTCAAGTACTTTAGCTTTGAAAGTGCACATCTTACCTTAAAAAACAGAGATTATATATGTCATTTCCTTCAATGACACAATGATTTGTTTGTCTTCAGTATTATTCTTCAGGCGCTGTTGTCTTTCCTTATCATATTCAATTTTCATTAAAAAAAATACTGTTGGATGGCTGATATGGTTAGAAGTTATTATTTTCTGAAAATGAAAGGTAATTTCATTTTAAAACTCATTGCGGCATTTACCCCAAAGCTATTGAAATATGTGGAAGGAGGAGGGGGTAAAATTATTTTTGTGGCTCTATAGTTTCATTACTATAAGTTTCAAGAAAAATAAATAAACTTTAACAGCTTTTTACTATGGAAACAGGACATTTAGTCTCAGTGGGTATCCTGAGTACTGCATTTTAAATTTGATTTTTTTTTTTTTTTTCCAAACAAGCCTGTGGGGTAAAATTATCAGGATGAAAGGATAGGTCTGGAACTTCAGAATCATTTTAACAGCAGTTGCCAAGCTTTTGAAGCCTCCATGAAACACAGCCTATTGAGGAGTACTCTAGCGTTGCTGGCTAAAATGAAAAGAATGATAGATAAACAACTGAGATAACTGTAACCCTGCAGAAAATGTGATAATATTATTAAAATAAAGAGCAAAGAGAAAAAAAAGGTCCAAGTTTTATGAAATACTTGAAGGACACTTTACACTTTTCTAAAATCTAGAATTCATTGACGGGCTTTAGGTAAAGCTTCTTTGTGCATGAAAGAAAAACACTAGGCATATCCTAAGGCTTTTGAACTAAGAGAAGGGTAAAAAATGCTATAGCAATGGAAAAACTTTTGTGCAGTGTAACTACAAGCCCATGATACATGAGACAGTCAATGAAGTTAGCCCTCCAGCAAAGCAAGGGCAATCCAGAGCATTATTTCCCTTCTTGTGGTAAACTTTCGACTGTTGGGCAGAAGCCACAAGTATTATCTGTCACAGGTTTCAAGTTAAAACCGTGTTTCTTCTGCAATTCAAAGTATCTGCAGTCTGGGGCTTTGAGAATAAAAAGTCTTAAATGTTGCAAACATTAATCTGAAAAAGATAAACACAGAAACCATCAGAAGCATGTTACGTTTCATTAAAATTGTACAACTCCAAACGTCCTTCCACATTAGGCAAATTGTCCAGTTGAAAAATATTTTTTTCAAACAATGTATATCTTCCTGTAAAATGTCTCAATATAGCTGCTGAAACATGTAGGTATTCTTTCATTTCTTCACTTTTGTTTTTCCCTACTAAGAAACAAAAATAATCAGAGAATCACAGAATGACATGACAGGACAGCCCAGGTTGAAAGGGACTTCCAGAGATCACCTGGTCTAAACATTAATGGGATAAGAGAACCTAGATAAATTTACCTGGCACCCTGTCCAATCACATTGTGAAAACCTCCAGCGATGGGAACTCCAAAAATCTCATATTGAGATGAAACCTCTTCCAGTGAAACTTGTGCCTGTTGCCACGTCTCTCTCTGACTCCTTGTGAAGAGAGAGCCTCAATCCTCTTTGTAACAACCCTTTTAACTATAGCAAAACTATGTTGAAGACCCCCCTAAGTCTTCTCTTCTCTGGAGAAATAAGGCTGTAGAGCACAAGATACACGTTACTTTCACACATGGTGTAAACATGTTACTTGAATGCAGAGTATTAAAATGTGGGAAAAAAAGTAATTATTTTCTGGAGCAGTTGGCTACAGCTGGAGACTAAATAGTAAATAATAATTATGGCATTCCTACCTGGGTGTTTTAGGCAGTTCCTTCTCCATCTCCCTTCTCCTATCCAGCCAGGCTGACTCCACAGCAGCCTATATCAGTAAACTACTGGTTGCCAGAGCCCTCCTCTCCCTTTTGCATGACAAACCCTTCCTGTCCTTTGCACCAGCTCTGAAATTCATTTTTTTCAAGTTAGACCTTGCCAGCATAGAAAGTCATCTCAAAATTTTGTTTTTTTCTTGTTAGTTTGATGGATTAATACACTGATGCAGCTCCAAGTGGGGAAGGAGGCCCCCAGAGTCATCATAAAACAGGAACCATTGAACCAGAAGCCAGATTTGTTTGTACTGCTATTAAACTCCCATGTAATGTTCAGCACTGAAGTGCTCTTTCTGCTACCCACCCTCAAAAAAATTATTGGTATAAGGACAGAATCCCTAAACTCTGTAATTTGTGCCATTGTGAATTCATTGTGAGTATGTGTATTTGTTTCCTGACATTCTTATTTCTTTGTCCTCTATGTTCAAGTACAAAGGTTAATTTGGTAACACAAACCATGCTGAAGAATGAGTGCAAAAGTCTAACTGGGAACTGCTGGCTCTCCAAATATGTTGATGATAACAAATTTTAATTGCTTCAGAGTGCCAAATGTGTGTCAGCAGTTTCCTTTAGACCATTGTTACGCATCCAGAGTTTCAAATAATGCTTTTACAGCTAAAGAGAATAAGCACTCCTACTGTGGTTTCTGAAATAACAAATGGAGATATCCTTTTGAGAACAAATATTTTGGGAGTTTTGAATAGCATTATACCGTCTTGAATTCAACAGGGAGAGCAGTAAGACTTTATATCTGACATTTAATTTAAAAAATAGCCTGTGCCTTAGAGGAAAAAGAAAGAGAAAGGCTGTGCTTAAAAGTGTAAGTAATGATTCAGACACTTCCAATTTCTTTTCATTGACTACAGTATTAGTACCTGGTCAAGATAGATATTTTTTCCTCATGGTGATTATGTGTCTGTAAAAGCTGAAACACAGGAAGTTTTGAAATGGCATTAAGAATCCAGTTGTCCTTTTCTATTCAAAATTTATTGGTATAATTAAAGTATTACGTTTTTAGCATAAAAATGAAAGCCCTTAGCACACAATTGAGGTGCCTGAGCTAGATCAGCTACAGGAGAAAAGGTTATTCACATCAATACAGAACTCAGGGTGAGCTACATAGCCTTGTTCCTGGGGTTAAATACAGTGATTGTCACAGGCTTGAATAAAGGAGTCCTATCTTTACACAGTCTGCCCAAAGTCTCAAAGGGCTGAGACAGCTACTATGGGAACTGAGCTGATGCTTTACTGCTCCACACTACTTAGTTGGTCTAACAGGGATTTATTTCACTGTCCCTTGCTCAGCTCCTCGAGAATGAACCTGAGCTTTCCATGTCTAGTGCAGATCACCACTTTGAACAGCACTCACAGTTTCATAGGCCACACTACGAAACTGGCATGATAAAAACATAACAGCTTCACTCAAAGTCAATGTCATATTCATGGCTTATATGAGCTCTTCATCTCTTGATGATTTCTTTTTGTACCAATGCTACCCCATCTTAAGAACTTTCTTCACAAATAGTAAATTGTTGCTAAGTTATTTTGCAGATAAAAAATTCACACCCTTTGTCTGGAAACAGCAATAGATAGATGAGGTGTGTGCACCACTAGCTCCACCAGTTAAAGATAAGATTCCTTATTTCTCCTCTTGGCCACCGCTTCCATTAAAAAAAAAACAAACCAAAAAAAACAGAAACTAAGCCAACACCACACAGTATTTATTTAATAATGGAGCAAAGTTCACAAGGGAGGAACAACAAAGCAGAACACAGATCAAAGAACGAAGATTAAGTATTAATTGACAGAGTGAGAATGATTGTTACTCCAGAAATTGTCCCGGTCTCCTTCTGGAGCCCTAAACTACAACTTCTTTAAGGCAAAATGTTCGCCATTGCACAAGAAAATTTATTTTTCCAGTCTTCCAACACATCTAGGGGCTAAATAGAGGTCCATTTTCTACAGGGCACTTGGTTCAAACAACTCTGTGTAGCAAATTGTCTTAAAAGACTGACATTTGGACTTCACTGGGCAACTTGCTGGTTCAGTTCAGAAAAGCAACAACTGATAGACTTGTACAATAATAGTATTTTTGCTTCTGATTCTAGTTGAAATCAGAGCATCCAGGGTAAAGAGTAATGAAAAATGTTTTTCTCTCAGTTATCTAAAATGTTTTGTTTCAAGTCTGGTTTGAATTTTATGTTTAGAGTTTGGACTAGTTCTTGTTCAATCACCACTGGTTCTTCTGGCTGTTATACCTTTGATTCCTATGCGTACAGGACACACAGACAAATTCCAGAAATGTCACTAAGAGAGAAGCTGGCCAGGAAAAAGTTGTTTAGCTTCTTCTCCTCATAAAAAGGTTTTTGTTTTTCTCTCCTAGAATCTTACAGCAATTTTTTAATACAATATTCGCATGTTGTGCTGCTGCACTATTGTCATCTAGTATTCGTACAGCTGCATAATATCTTCCCACTGTGTGCATTTTGCAATGAAAATTGTATTTCAAATAAATCAAATAAATCAATACTGTATTTTAGGCAAAATCATCTCCCTGGAGGAGGCTGAACGTTCCACTTAGTCTAAGTGCTAATTGACTACTAACAGTGGATTAGAAATTATGAGTGAAATCAGTTTTATAATTATATAAATTAGAAAAAGTAATATACTCCCAATGCACGAGTCTCTCACATCTCTATTTTCCATAGCCTCTAATACAAACAAACACAAAATATATTAGACTTATCCAGCATTTAGGAACAGAAATATATTGGAAGATATTAGGTAAGCTATTAAATCCATTTTTCTCTTAAACAAGGTACCAGAATTGTCTTTTTTAATTCTTATGACATAAACATTACTGACTTCTCTTCTCTTTTTTTTTTTTTAAATCCAGAGAAAACATCAGAAACATAGGTGATTAGGCCTGAAGGTAGCATTAGTTTTAAGAGAAAAGTATTTAAAAATCAGTAATTAACAAATTAAAAAAAGAACTTTACATAACAGTTCCTTTAATAGGTTGGGAATACTTTTGTGTAGTTTTATATGTCGATGGAAAAAATGCTACAGGACACTGATAAAGCAGTTGTATGCACAGTTTACTAATGCATTCTGTTTATGCAAGTATTGGCTTAGTACATGTGTGACAGTTCTTCAGACCAAAGCTACAGTGATGTTTTATATGAACAAAACCAAAGTTATTCAATACTTAAATTCTGTGCAAATTAGTCAGAGGAGAGAAAATTTCTGTTTGCTTGTGTTGTTAAAAACATCAATTTAACCAGTTAAAAAATGGCTACCAAAGGAAATTTCATTGTGGATTTTATTGTAATATTCCAATTTCTGTAAAGTTTTTAATGTAAATTTATAGCATATAATTCTTCGGGAAGAAGATATTTATTTTTTTATAATCTATACACATCTTGTCCATTTGTCTACTGCTGATACAGGAAGAAATTCCTGTATTTGTGAATGCACAAGTCAGTAGTGAAGGTCCCCCTTTTATTCCTCCAACAGTTGCTGACCCTTTCGCACACAGGTGAGAATGTACACAGTTTTTCTTCCATCTCCTTGGGAAAAGCCATATGCCTTCAGCTTTATGTGAGATTGCTCATAGAGGAACAAGTACTGAAACTGGGAATGGTCACGCCCACAGAAAAGAAGTCTGATTCTTTTTCCTCTCTTCCCTTGCTATATACTGCATACACCAAATACTATGGCATACCAAATGAAAATAAATTTCTTGCCTAGCAGTGTCAGTCTGTAAATGATTTCTGGGTCACCAGCTACACATTGGTGGAGAAGTGCATCCAAGACTGGGGAGACAAGATAGATGACTTTTGCTTAATCTGGACATTTCTATCTAAATGTGATGGGAAAGATTTGCTGGGAAGACGACATCTCTCTCATGAAAAAGTCCAAAGCAGCAGAAGCAGCAGCAGCTGAAATCTGACCAGTCATACCAATGCAAGTTTAGCCCTGTGCTGAATCAGGCCTTTGTGATGCAGTATCAGGTATTGGCAAACAGGTACTCGTACCCCAGTTAGAAAATATTGCTCTGTATATAGTGGAGTAGAAAAGAGCAATGGTTATTGCATGCAATTATGGGAACTAACTGTGAAAAAGCTTAGCACTTATTTCCTCAAATTCAAAAAGCCATGCTGTATGTACACAGTTCCTGTGATACTTCTGTTGCAGATGGAGTAGAGCCAGCATATCAAATACTACCAGTACTAACAAAAAGTCTTCACTTACCAAATTACTCTACACATGTTGTTCTAAAACCTTGCTGAAAAATAGCAAAAGTAGGTCTGCACAAAACTACAGGCACTGCCCGTCCAACGAATTTTGACAATGCTCTCTGCTTTTCTCCAGCTCCTGAATTCTGTGGTGAGAGTCCCTGGGCTGGTTGACACTTCTAATTATGAAACAGTGCCTTGACAAAAATCTCTAGCCTCTAGAAAATCTGTACATAGAACAATTAACCATATCTCTAGAAACATGTTGGATATTTTTGTTTCTTGTTAGGTCAATAACACACTCCTTTTTTCTTTTTTATTTTAGGAGCTAGACAGTACACTTATCAATGCAGTTATAGATCAAGAGTTACACTGTAGTATTGTTTTGAAAAATCAATTAAACTGCCTTTAAACAGACATACTTTGATTGACTGGAATGATTCAAGGAAGTTAAGTTGTTTTTTCCTTTGTGCCATGTAACAACTAATAGACGGTATCTGAACTTCCATTGATTTGGGTTTTTTTACCTATCTAGATATGATCAGTCCTCTTAAAGAGTATTGGAAAGTACTACATGACCGATTTTGAAAGGGTTATCAAAAGTGTTTTCCCTGCAAATTGTGTTTGCCTTATCCTAGGCATAATCAGAAAGAGAACAGAAGCCAAAAGCATGGGGTCCTGGTCCTGCCTAGTGCACACATTGTCAGTGCAGTCATAGCATAGTAACACCAAGACCCTACTCCAAGAAAGCAATTGTGAATTTCTGAGTATGGTCATAACACTACTCTTCACTTTTGTTGCTCATCAGTAAGTCTGCCTCAGAAAGTAGTTTAGGTTATAATCTATCTCTTACCTGTGCCCACTTGATGGTTCTCTCAGACCAGATACTAACTTACAAAATTATCTGCCTAAATGTTCCTCTAGCTCCTTCTTTTCCTGTTGCTTCTGCCTGTGAAATATATTTTGCTCTGTTCTCTAAATTTACTTTTTTTTTTCCTAGAGGTACTTTTTTTCTATGGTATTTTGCTCTCACCCTGAGCTTGCTGCCTGTGTTTACAACCACCTTTTTTTTCCCTCTTGATGTGCATTCAGAGGGTGAAGACTCTGTTGCACTCTTCTCTGCCTCACCCACACGTCCTTACATGTTATGAAAAAGTGGGAAAATGCCGTTCCTTCATTTTTCACAGTTTTTAATATCACTATTTGTTTAGTCAACATGGAAGCCTGACCCCACAGGATTTGCAAAGAGCCAAAGACATTCTCTTCACAACTGAACACTTAATTCCTGACAATATACCCATGAGATATCATGCCTGGTGTCTTACCACAAGATATAAAATACACTCCATGTCTTTCATCTTTAAAAATAGCAGAGACTACCAAGGAAGAATGATTTATTTTTTAAAAGCCTCCCTCTTGGAACAGATCTCTCTTGCTAACAGAATAGTCATGGATAAGAATGACTTTTTTGTTGTCTTCAGTACTCATTATAATGACCATATGAGGACATTTTCCTGAATTCATATAAATATTTTAAAAACCCCAAAAGTTGATGTTCAGCTGCTTATTAAACAGATTACTCCCACTACCTGGATGAATATGCTGCTTGGTAAACAACAGTGACTAGATGTGTTATGCCAATTGATCAGTTCCATACCAACTTTTTTTTGCTATAATACACTTTGCTTATGAAGAACCTAAATGATCATGTTTTGGAGATGTGCCAAGGACTATCTAGGGTGGGAGAGATTAAGAGAATCCAAAATTATAACCATGAAATATCTAATAAGCTGCTTTCTAAATTATATGCATGCTTAACTTTTTGATCTTAAAATTCAGGTGACTAACTAGTGTCTTGCATGTCCATTCCTGCTGGGGAAAAGAATTGAGCTCATCATTGAAATCCAGTTTTATTCCAGAAATACAGCATTCTTCAAGATGTGCCCCCTTGAGGACATGTCCCCCTGCTGGGGGCTTGGGGGATGCTGAGGCTTTCCACAGACTGCAGCTGCAGCCACCATTTCCATGGGCTGGAGGTGCTGGAGGGTGGTGGTTCAAGAAGTCAGCTGGATCTGGGAGATCCCCAAAGATTCAGGTATACCGTTGTCATCACCTGACCCCCTGAATCCACACAAAGCAATACCTGCTGGAGGACGTGCTGGCCTGTTTAGGTCTTCGCCTAGGACCATCAGGGTGAGTTCCTGATGTGTGGCAAGCCCAAGCCAGAGCTGGGGATTCAGCTCTAACTTGACTCACAGATTTTTAATATTCTGAGTCAGGACTTGGAATCCTTCCAGGGCCACAGCAGCCCAGACTTAGTAAGACAGAATTAGTCACTTTTTTTTGCAGTCTACATCAGGGCAAAGAGCAAGCAGGGCAGATCCACAGCCCTCTGTCAGGAGCCATGGTGGTCCAGGCATGGCCCATGACCTCACATATGGAATGCTATCCCCCAGAGCCTGAGCAGAGTGCACTGAGCTGGGGCAGGCAATGGTCCCTACAGGAGGCAGGGATGCACCCCAGGCAATTTGCCCCCAGAAAAGCTCATGGCAAGAGTCTGTCCCAAACTGAGCTGAAAAGAACACCATGGACCCCAAGGGGACCGTATTAATGCCTTCAGGGCCATGACCAAACAAATCTGGACAATTTAGAAACCACTTCCAAGCTGTTTGGAATACACGTGAAGATCTCACTGCATGCAGGCATGAGAGGGAGCAGGAAGAAGAGATAGAAGGGATAGCTTTCTCCCTTTCCCCGTCTTACCCTTCATTTCTCTGTTCTGACAATACTCTGGCAGCTTCTGCACCACCACCACCAGCAGGGAGGTTAGTCAGCTGAGGTCAGCCCAGGACTCATCAGGACACCAGCCTAGGAGGTGCACAGGGACAGCCAGCTCAGGAGACTCACTGTTGTGATCTGGTTTTAAACCCAGAGAAGCAAAAAGAGCTAAGTCTCTGTGTATAAAACAGAAAGAACTTTGAAGGTTCAAAATATGCCCAAAAACGTTATTAAAACCAAATGAGGTTAGATGCTGGTGCCAAAAAATTGATACATTTTATTTAATAGTAAAAGAGGCAAAGAGAAAGAAAGAAAGAGTTGTGCGTGGGGGGTGAGGGAATAGGAAGAGAGTGGCAGGGGTTAGGTAGAAGTATATCACCCTTCCAAGGGTCCCAACACCATCTCGTTGCTCCCCTCCATCCAGTCTGCTGGGTGCTGAGGGTCCCCTGGTGCCACCGCCACACCACGCCATGCTGAAGAGCGTAGGATACAGTGGATTAATACACGGTTTGGGCCATGTGGGAATGCCCATGTGCCTCCCTTGCAACACTTTTGATCCCTTGCATCATCTCCAGTACTGGGGTGCAGGGTCTGGGGACCCCTTTGGGGGGGCCTCTGATGGACCATGACACCCCCTCTGCTGTGGATAAACTTCTCCCAGGGTGAAGGGGCCCCACAGCTGAGCTGGTCTGAACAGTGGAGGATGGGCAGTCACTGCTCCTCTGACCAGAGGATTTTTTTCACTACACACCCGAAACCTCTACTCCTCCCCCCACCCTTCCGTGCCAGGGTCTGTGCTGGCCTGGCAGCTGATAGCCCTGGGGCTCTGGTCTCCACCCTGGAGGTGTTAGGTTTGTGCTTTGTGAACATTCCCAGTCCTGAGTTGTTACTTTATCTTCATCAGGGAGTGGTCCAGGGCCTCAGTCAGAGTGTGGTAGTCTTCTCTACAGCTTTTTGTAATACAGTTCTTATTGTAGTAAGCAAAAGTCCTTCAGGAGAATGTTTAATAATATTTCAGTCTCTGACACTTGCCTGACCAAGTTTCAGCAACATTTGGACAACTTACCTGCTGACTTTTAACCTGTGCTCTAAGATCAGGCAGAAAAGAAGTAGATGTTGCTCCACTGTGTTCTGAGGCACACGAGTCCTTTTTGGAGCTTCTCTGCAGCTATTTCCAGAAATAGAAATGGTGGCCAAATTAGTCAAGACATTCAGCCATCAGTGGAAGTGATTTCATTGTCTTTCCTTTTCCCAAATGAAAATAAGAAATGTTTATTTTCATAGACTTTCACTTTGCAAAACTATTAATTGTGCATTTTCTGTGCACTAATAATGGCTATTCATGTAGCTGAACTCACGATGGCTAACCAAACTAATGCAAATTGAACCCATGTCTGAGAACTAGAAAGATTGCTTCTGTACATATTGTACAAAGCTTACATTTTGACAATTAGAGG
Organism: Orthonyx spaldingii; assembly: GCA_013397795.1. NCBI lineage: Eukaryota > Metazoa > Chordata > Aves > Passeriformes > Orthonychidae > Orthonyx > Orthonyx spaldingii. The sequence continues at coordinate 35,489 of VZTJ01006819.1, read as the reverse complement.
CTAATTCATCAAGGTTGTTAAATAAGCAAAATTGGCTTTCTCTTTTCCTCAAAAAAAAAATAAATTAAAACATCTACAGTTAATTGGCTACCTCTGAATATAATTTTAGCTTTTATCTCTAATTGAAATTCACAGTCAAACTCCATCTAGTAGGAAAATTAGTCATTTATAAAGATATTTTATTCTCATCCAGGTAACAGTGTATTTTGGTAGTGTATCATGGACCCTCACTTCATTGCCAGGAGCCATTTTGTGGAATTTGTTCTGCCACTAGTGTATACAAAACACAATATGAAAGTCTTGCTTTTCTTCCATGTTCTTTGTTATACCATACCTAAAGTGAGAGTTATTTTTAAAGTTACACAGGAACTTGATTCTGAGGTCTACTCTCATAAAATTATTAAAGAGAATTTTAACAGTGATGTATGTATCTAATCTAAACAGCTTGGGGTTTAAATTGCAAATTCAGAATACTCTTAGCAAACAATTTCTCAGTAAACTATAGGTTGAAATATATCCACATAAAATAGCTGTTGAATAATTCCAAGGAATGAAAATATTAGAGAAGAAGTAATCATTTGCCTACAATTAATGAACAGTAGAAACCCCTGTATTTATGAATAGATTTGTTTGCTGCAAATAATCCTCCTGCATCTAATCAAAAGATACCTATCTATTTTCAAAGTATTTCAGGTGACAGCATACAAAGACAGGGCACTCTATTTCCAGGGCCTTTTAAGGAAAATGATAGAGGCTTTTCAATTCAAAATAATAAGGGATTACACAAATTTCCATGTAATCACCATTCAAATCTAATCTGACAGGAAGTTAGTTTAGCTCCCTTCTTATGCAGCACGAAGGAAGTAATAAGCTCTGTTTTATGGAAAAGAAAACGTAAATCCAGCAATCAGGATTCAGTAGTAAGCTTCTTGCTACAGTGGCCTTTAGCTGTTATAAATCGCTCAGTGTGTTTTAAATCCATGGACTTTTAAGGGAACAAAATGAAATGTTGTCATTTCTTTTTCCTGGCCTGCTTTATTTCCTTTGAGGTCTGTTAAGAGTCCTATAATCTTGATTCTCTTACATGGAAGGTTTCAAATTTATCAATAACCATCTGTTGCTGTCATTCTGTTTCATGGTCCAAATCTAGAATCTCCAATACTAGTCCCTGTGTTTGCTGACATTTTTTTGGTTTTCAGTCCTCACTGGGGCTGTCATATTCAAAGATCAGGGAGAAAGTAATGTCTTTGATGTTTTCAGAAGTTTGAAAGGTATTTCTTCCCTCAGCGTTATGAGTTTCATTTGAACATATGGAAAGAAATCTGAATTTTATAGGAGATTTATCTAAACAGTGATCCACTTGAACCAAATAGGTCAAAAAAATTTTAATAAATGTAACTTTTCCTGTTTTTTTTTTTAAATTATTAACCCCTTTGTACTGTGAACAGAGTTTACAAATAAACAACAACCAACCTACGAACATCATAAATGTAGCCAACCATTGAATTCTGGTCTCTGTTCCCAGCCCACAGTGTATGCATGTCTGTTATCTCCCCATTGAGGTTACTCAGGGAAAGGTGGGAATTCAGTGGGCTTCCGGCCAGGTTACAGTGACTGAAAGATTCTTTATAGGAACAAGACACATTACAGCCTCTGTTCACATAAGTGTCCCAAGGCCATGTTAGGTTCCTTTCCAATGTAACTTTCATGTACCTCATCTTCCTTCAACCTCATTGGGATTCAGGATCGCAACACATTTTCTGTGCATAAAAATACTCTTCCTTCTTGTTATGATGGCGTAGGTTACCAAGAGTGATTTATTATACACTTTTTAATATGCCTCCCTTTCCAAGACCACCATGAACAGCTTTTACAGCCATTTTGCTCAGTTTGGGTGAAATGGGCAGGAGCAGCTATAGCCCCTGCATAGACGTCACACAGGTTTCTAAACCAAATCACTCTTTTCCCACCACAAAATATACTGGTCTCTACAAAATAGTAACTGCAGCCTAAGTTCCTATTTTCTGCTTTCTCTGTGCTCATGCAGCTTCCGGTTTGTTCTCCTGACTATGGGGAGAACAAACCAATCTTGGTTTATCTGGTTGAAAGGACAAACATTACTCCATAATACTAGCAGATTCTGCATTGGTCCAAAGTCCCATAATTACCACTACAAGAGCTGAACATACGTGGTCTGAAGCAGAAGTGAGTACAATGGTCTCATTTTTATCAGTTTAGCCAATGAATGCAGTGCAGAGGGGTACCTTTAAGATGTGTCAAGCAGAGCCTGACCAGCAGCCAATCACACAGACAGCCACAGAAAAGATCCTAAAGGCCTTAAAATTTTATTTTCTCTGTTTGCTCTTGTTTATGCCTCCAGGAACTGTTATTGTCTCCTTAAAGAATGATACCCCAAAGTATGCACACCTCCCTTTACCTCACCTTAGCTTACCTTACCTCATCATCATGAAGGCTGAGTGACTGATGCTGTCCCTGGTCTGCCAGAGTAAAACTGAAAGCACCATGTGGATTTTCCACAGTTAAAGATTTTTCTTGATATCCTAACAAACTCTGAATCATGAGTTGTAGGTAAGACAGGTCCTTGAAGGCACAAAAATAGCTTGAAATTTACTTATTACAAAAGGCCAACTTTTGAAACAGTCACAGAATAGGAATTGATAAAGCATATAGTCTAGGACGGCTCTTCTGGATCTATATTACCTTTGAGTGCTATTTTCAAATCCAAATAGATGGATTTCTTTGGAGGCATATTTACATGCCTGGATTCATGCTGATCTTTTCTGAACTCTTGCACCATTGGATGAGTTTGTGAGTCTCAGAGCAGACCTAATGTCTTAAGTCCTAATTGAAAGTTCACATCATGAGACTTGAGCAAAGTCCATGCTAAAGCTACATTCCCCAGCAAACTCTCTGCCTTTCATATTTCTTTGGTCTTATTCATGCACTTTTTTATCAATTTATCTGAATGCATTCAAAGAAATTACTTAAAGTGAGGCCACCTCCATCTTTGAAAAAAAGTAAAGGTCGATTCAGATCCTGTAATAGAGAGTTTGACGCAAGGTGTCAAAACCAGTAGAAAATTCAGAAATTATTTATATCCAAAATTACTTACATTGGGCAGAGAGTGGATAGGTTTGGAAAATTAACTGTAGCATAAGAAATATTAATTCAGGTTTAAAGAAGTTGAAGTCCATGAAGATTTTTTGTGACAGCTCAACAAAATTAATTACAACAGACTAAAAATCTAGCTATAAAATAATTCCCAACTTTCAAGTAGTACTCTAAGACCAGCTACTGTACTGCAGAAATGCCAGTATGTGGACTTCTGGCTACGGACCTGAGTCAGGAATTTTGCTTCAATCTGTGCTGGTGATATTTTTGGAATTACACCTCTGGAACAAGACTTGGGCGCTTAGTTGCCACAGGCACCTTCTAGTACCTGATTGACAGTTTCTCTTCCTGGTTTTTTATTAAATCTAACTGACCCCACCAATTATTGCTATTCAGATTCCCCATGAGCTTTTCTGCTGATACCCCTATGCCAATTCCAGTCCTTATCAGACTGAACTTCTGTGCCAATCTCCTTATTAGTTTCATCTTACCTGTGCTTTCCATGGCCAAGTCAAACTGGTTTTCCCTCAAGCTATGCAAGCCTAGCATGGCCTGTCTTAGAAAAGCCAGATGATTTTTTCTTCAGTTTCTATGTACATTGTCTTGAGCAGTCCAGAGCAAACCTAAATAGCAAGTTGTTTAGGAAGTTCTGGCAGCTCTTTCTGCCTTGGACTGGTTCATACCCAGTTAATTCATGGATATATGCCTGTATGGAACAGTTATGTGTCAGAGTAATGTAAGACTGGACAATTCTTAGAGAAGATGGGTTATTTTTTTCATCTGACAAAAATTTAACAAGCATATAACATTTATTTAAGATTTATATTTGGACAGGAGCAATAAAATTCAGAAATTTTTGCACTGGAAATTTTTAGTTCCTCCTTTAAAGAGAGTTTTTAGTGAAACTTGCATGAGTTGATCTTACCACAGCATAAGTAATATATATTTTTCCTGATTTCATTCTCAGAACTCTATAAGTAATTAGATGGAATTTACCAAAAATATCATCATGAGACAGACACCCACTATAGAATGTTTCAACCCAAATATCTCAAATCTGGCAGTCACAAGTATGAAAAACTGAGAACTAGTACTCCTATAAGCAGGAGTGTCATCCAAGGTAAAGATTAGAAAACACTATCAGTTCAGTTTCTAGGAATTATTATTGCAATCCTTTTCACACTTACCATACACAAGTTAGTTGTGTGAATGGAGATTCAACTCCATTTTAAAATAATTTGTTTTACATAACTACCTTCTACTCTCTCAATTTTGAAAGCAACTTTCAGTTTAGTTAGTAGGGAAAGAGTACAGGATTTATTTACAGTTCAACAACATTTAAATCAAATTATGTCAATAAGTTTGGATTCATTCACTTGGATTCAGTAACATGATTTAGAATAAAAACCAAAAAACATGCTTGGAGTGAAATGAATAATCCCAAATCAATCTAAAAGCAATCTGATTAAGCTAAAACTGTTTAAGGATTAGTGATTCGTATGTACATAGGAATATTAGATATAAGAATTACTTTTACCACATTTATATTTAAATTCTATTAGTGGATTTTTTAATCAACTACCTGTTATTGAAAAGGCTAAATTAGAAAATAAATACATACAGTTAGCTTTGTCACTTGTATACTCATTTCTTGCTCTGGATATCTTATTATAGGTTCAAACACTCTAAGAAATATTAATCTCTGGAAAACACAAAGATAATTTAATACTTCAGCATATATCAAATGCAACACTGAAAATTTAATGTTGTTTACAGTTTAATTCCCATTCCACACAGATATAAACATATAGAAGTTGCAGATGCACACTAATACAACTTATATGCAAATACAGAAAAGTGTGTTACTTTAGATTGTGGCTGAAACACTGAACTCTAGATTCTTCTTGTGAAAGTGTGCATGTCTTGGGTCATTTTGGGGGAAAACTCATTGACAGAAAAGCAATTTAAACATGGAAGCTGAACTAAACGCAGTATTTTAAATCCACTGAGTTGCCAGTAGTGGTTCTTTAAATGCAGTATAAGTAGTGCTGATCCAAAGTAAGATAATTTTCCACATATCATCCAAATACACTGCAGTATAATGCTGTACCTTCAGAATAAATGCTAGCGTAAGCTAGAGTTCCTGAGCTGGCTAGAAACTGATATAATGTCCAAGAGGGAAAAAGTACTAGCCTTGTGTCAAGGTTCAAAGACTGTTCCATTTTGAAGGCAAGAAAGCTGAAAATCAGTTGAGAGAAGAGTGATAGACTGAGGAAAAAAGGTGAAGCAAGATAAGCCTACAAATCACAAAGCTTTCTTCTTCTTTTAAGTGTCATATGGACTCTGAATTTACTTAGAGCAGACTATAAAATACCATTTTATAAGTAATGATCCAGCCTAATGAAAGCATAAAAGTGCACACCAGAAATAGGGGAAAAAAACCCAAACCTAAAAACAAAAAAACAAAACAAAACAAGCCAAAATTACTAAGAAATAAGTCAAATCACTTTTGACAGTAATTGTCAATTTGAAAAGAATCCTGTCTCAAGGACAGAAGGCAGAACTCAGAATGTTTATTGAGCATAGGCAGCAAGGTTTTAGGAGCAGAGGGCGGGCTGGGGGCAGTTTGCAGGGGTAAATGGTCAGAACCTGCCCTGTGCCACACACAACCTGTTCTAAGATGTGGCAATAATAAAAAGGGAGATGTTCTTAGAGTGAGTCAGAGGTGTTTTAAATGTTTTTAGGTTTGAGGTTTTTTTGTTCTCCCCAATACTCTAAACAGTAATTAAACATTTATGTTAATTGGCAATAAATTAAATGAAATTAAATTCCCAGATTGAATCTGTTTTCTCCGTAGCAATACTTGCCAAGGGATTGCCCTGCCTTTATTGCAACCCACAAGTTTTCTCACTCTTATTCTATCCTCCATCCTGCCTTCATGCTTGCCTGCCAGCCAGTGCCATCCCCACACAGGATGTTACTACAAATATCAGTTCTCAGAGAGAACAAGCACCGTGAAGTCACCCTCTCGCAATAAATATCTTCAGTACCAGGGAAAATGGTCTCCACAAGGCATATTCCCTCACTATCACTCTTCCAAAAACTTGAGACCTGAATCTTCTGTTAGTTACATTTATTACTGTTATCACTATTGATTATTTTACCTTATGCCAAGGCCACTTCCCTCTGCAACTATGAGGACTAGAAGAGGTTTCTGGCTTTTTGAAATGTGATCTTTACTACTGAGGAAGCTGGGAAAAAAACCCCAGCCACCCTGATTTTACATATCTACTACATGTGATACCACATGGGATAAAATGAAAACAGATGAACTTCTAATGCTCTCTTAAAATTTAAATTTATAAGTATTTAAGAATAAAATTAATTTTGAACGTAAGCATTTACATGATATTAAAAAGGAAGCATGTTCATTGACAAAATTAAGTTTTATTTAACTATTTGAAAATCTTTTTCTATATTGCTCATTACCTTCCATGTTTAAGGCATACATACATATTTGTTTACTAATATATAGAGTACTCATGACACTTTCTGCATTTTAATAAAATAAGGACTAGTATTTGGGAACTTTTTTCAAGGATACTTCCCTGTGTGACCATCCAGGAGTCACTCAGGCAGTCACACCCACATGACCTGAGCTGGGACCGAGGTCCCTTTGCAGCTGCACACACCACACTCATAGCCAGAGTAGGTTTCCTCACTGGCTCAGCCCCAGATTTCCCATAGCATAGTCTCAGTCAACTCAATTCTTAAAATAATTTAATCACTGTGAAATAACAAAATAACAGCTCGAGCTGGGTGCCTCCAAGGATGGACCCTGAACAAATGAACCCCTACACTTTTATACCCTCATAGTCTAACCGTGGGAAAGTCTGGGGCCCGTCAGCTCCTGCCATATGTCTGAGTGTCTGGTCCCCTGGCTGGGCCACAGGTCTCTGTGCCCTTTATCCAAAGGCTGGCAGTTCATGGCCTCTTGCCTGGGGCTCTCACCATCCAGAGCTTAGTCTGCAGCTCACACTACACCTGCACATTGAGCTACCTGCACTGAATATATTCCTCAACACTTTTACATCAAGCAACAGAGACCAGTGCAGAAATTTTAAAGAAAGCTGAAGCTGTGCCTGCTCCAGAACCAGAAGCACTATAGCTATTTCAGTGCAGCCTTACACCTCAGCAGGAAACTTACATTGGAGCAGAAATCCAAGCAAATGCACTGATACAGAGACCGCAACATTGCACTGCTCCATGGACTTGTGAGTTCCAGTGGTTACTTGCTGAGTTATTTCCACATAGTCACTCTCTGTTTTGCAGCATAAGCAGATCTGAGAATGCCCCCGGTGAGCAACAGACTGATTGAGCCCCCCACCCTTTTCATCAGTACAAAGTGTAACCTCTCTGCTATGAACAGGAGATGGAAGTATTCACAGGTGCTGTACTCAGCAAAATGTAGAGCTGAACTACATAGTAAATCATCTTATACAGAAGAATTGTCTTGTATGTTTTGAAGAGCAGTAAAGAAACCTAAAAATCACAAAACCCCATTTCTACCCAGCAGTGAATCAAATGTCTCACCTAAGCACATTTGAGTGCTGCACTGTAAGGAAATAGCTTAGACTTCATATAGTTCAAATCCAGTGTGATTAATTTACCTGCTTTTTCTTTTTCAATATGGTAAGCAGAGTGACATATCTAAATAATATATGCCACCACAGACTGGGTTATAGCCAGAAAACATTAAAGAAGAATGCATTTTGTGTTTTGCTTTCATAAAAAATTGCCCTAATGTCTTGCTGGAGATATGACATTTTATACAAAACAAACAGCTATGATCAAGGAAAAAATGGTTTCTGCTTAATTTAGTTTTAAGGCTCATCAGTCTTTTTTTTTTTTTTCATTAGATATGCTTTTCTCAGCTGAAATTTGCAATAATCAACAGGCACTTAAAAATGGTGTTTTTCCTTCTGTAGTGTTATTGCTATTTATAATTGTGCATAAAAAAGACAAGTATGTCTAACATCAGAAACATTAGGGAGGGTCCATCTTCCTTCTTTTTTTAGAAACTATCTGGTCTCTGCACAGTCTACATATGGAAACATGAAATATAGGCAAAAGTGATGAAACTTCTCTCAATCCCAAAGTACAATCTCTAATTGTACAATCCAGCATGATTTGAACTGAGAATGGGCCTCGAGTTTAGCACTGCAACCCAGACACTAAGCAGAACTTCCCACCATTTCAGTTTCACTTAGACTAAAGTCTTGACTTGGACCTTGAGTTGAATAGACATCAGCTCCAGGCACAAAGTCTATGATGTCTTCCCAATAGTGAAGATACTTGGTTTTAATATTCTTTTTGATTTGCATTCTACCCATTCTCTTTCTCCATCCTTTCCCATTATCACAGTATCTTGCCCTAAGTTTTTTGCACCAAACAGTAGATTGAAATCAAATCACATTCTTAGAAATATTGGATCAGTACTGTCAATTCCTAGCTACTTCAACAGATTATATTTATTTGCAGTGACTTCTAGACTAAGAATCAAACCATGCTAGTATGAAAAATCTGCTCTTATGATGGAAAGCAATTTTTTTTCTGATGGTATCTGGATGTTTCTAGAGACCAATGTTTGAGACAAAATCGTGATATTGACTGATAAATAATGCAGTGACCTTCTGTTATGTAAAACACTTAAAATTTTAGGTACGTAGAGTGGAAGAAAACATAACACCATAATGTTCATTTCTTATTCAGTAATGAATATAGTTGGAATCCATAGTTTAGCATAGTTTAAAGCTTTGGTTAAGCAATTTTTATTTATCTATAAGTGAATAATCTAGAAATAGAATTCAAATGGTAACATTGCTATAAACTCTCCTGATCAAAAGGAACAAAGTAAATGAAAGGATTAAATCTTGAGAGTATTACAACATTTCCCCCCCAGTGGGAAGGTGCAAGCTGCATTAGCCAGGCACAAAACGACCATACAGAAATTATGTGTTTTGGTTGCTATCCAATTGAAATAATGAATCACCAGAAGGGCACATTGGGAAAAAATGCTTCTATAAAAAGTAAACTAACACCTAGAAAACAGGACTCATAAAAATAACTACAAAAAACCCAACCCCAAAACAACAGAAAACACCCCCCAAACAAACAAAACACCCTACAAAATACATCCCCAAAATAACCACCCTATTTTTTCCTATTTATCAATCTCATTAACTCATTACAAGTCATAATAAATTGTTAAAAAAGTCTTTCTAAGTCTTCTTCATAGAGACTTGTTAATGCTTCAGAACAAAATCTAGCTAAATTCTTACCTCTTCTGTGATGTTTCTGCTTATTTTCTTTGCATTGTCTAATCAGGAACATCAGGTCTTTATGAGGATAATTTCCAAGTGGAGGACTTCCAGTGTGTTGCTGAAACACACATAGTAAACTGCTTTAGAGAATTATCTGTTATTAGAGACAGAAGAAAACCATAGCTCAAAGTACATTCAAAGTGATGGGTCTGTCTGCTTTAAAGTCTTCCTGTAACAATCTACAACACTCTGCTAGTTCTCTATTCTTCTAGGAGGAAGAGTCTAATCATCAGCCCCATAAATCAGCATAGTGGTAATGGAGACAATGGGACTCTGCTGATTTATACTGAGGCAGAGTCAGGCTCCAAGCTTCTATCATGTTTTGTTCTGAATCAAAAGACAGAAAAATGTAAAGGAGCAGAAAAACACTTTACAGTGTAATTTAGCATAAAAAAAGTACAAAATTTTGAGAAATGTTGTATTTACTGTGTTAGTTTTCTTAATACTGGAAACAGTATATAGGTTTGATACTTGTCTAGGGAAAAAGGAATTTAAAATATCAGGCTCCCATCTAGAACATAATTCACAATCTTCTTAGTCATAGTACATAAGATGAAGACATTTGAGTTACTTAAATCACATGCTGGTGTTACAGGACTCGGCTGAATTTCCATCCCAGCTATAGCCCCTCATCATTGGTGGTCATCACGCACACATCATCAAAACTATGGTCAGAACTGACACTGCAATCTGCAACAACAGAGGTGAGAGTCTGAGATGGACCTATCTGTAGTATAAAGGTCTACCTATTCACCTTTAAAAATGTCAAAACTGGCATAGTGTTAATATTTAGCTTTGCTTGACAGTTCCTGTAGCATCAAAGAGGGTTTAAACAATTCTGAAAAAGCATGATTATTGACACCTATTCTTTGCATTGTGTCTCTTTAAAATATCTGAAACTGAAATGGATATTCCTGCATTTTCTATAGTCTGTTACCATCCAGATTATCTTGTTCTGGGCTCAGAAAACTCATATTTTGGACTTGGAGTTCTGTTTCCAAATTTTGTCACCTGAATTCCTCACATGAGGAAATATAGGCTGTCTTCTTGAGAATTCATTTTAAGGAACTATATTCTCCATTATGGTTTCATTGCATGTTAGTTAATCAAAACTACAATAAATTTGCTAATGTTAGTAGTACTATGTTAGGGAAAGAACCTGAGAGAAGAACTAGACTCCGTGGACAGCTCTATTTTTTTACCTGGTTACTAGAACATATAGAGAGTCCAGTAAAAAAGAACCAGTGTTATGTCATCCCTCAACACAGATTGAAAAGCATTTAGAGTGATATATAGTGCTAATTAGGGGAAGTAAGTTAGCTAACAGGAGGATACATTTTCTAGATAACTTTCCAAAGGTATTAAATTGTGGCCTTGTTACTGCACATAATTTCTCTCTTGCCTAGTATGCTAATGCTTCTAGCACCAAAAAATAGTATTTCTTTTTTGATTGATCAGATGTCAAGCTCTTTTATATCCAGCATATATCCACATAAATTCACTCATGTCAGAACACTTTAAAACACTTTAGAACTAGAATCTGGTTCATTTTGCATTCTTCCATAACTCAGGATGGGAACAGCTTGTTCAGAGCTCTTGATTGCTCTGAACTCGCACTTTGTCATCTTCTCTACATTTAGAAGATTCTTGTCTTTTTCTCTTTTTTTTTACACACTGGTTCTCCCTGCTTGGAATACCTCCTTGTTTCTGTACAAGTCTCTTTCTTTTTCTGATATTCCTTGCTGGTTTTATACCACTAGCTTCATGTATTGTATTTGCTAGTAACATTTATCATTAGCTGCTGGTGAGCTCCTATTCTTGAGGCAGAATCTTCAGACTGTACTGTAGCTGCTTTGTTGTTAACTGTCTCTTTTAAAGAATCACAGTTCAGGGGTTTAATATCCTCAGATTTTTTTATTAAATTTTGACTATTGCCATTTTGAAAGACTATTTATCGTCTATTCCTGCCATCTTTTTCTGTCTCAGCTCTGTTTCAAAGTAACAGAACAGCTGAGGCTGTAGAACATTTATTATCACATTTTTTTCCCATGTAAAGCCAAGATGTTAGTCATCAGTACATTTTAGAACAATATTTTCCTGATAGTTTAATTTTATCTATTTAATTTTATCTATTGACTTGTAGATAACAGTATGATACATATGTATTCATCTTGAGAGAAGCATCTGCCGTATAAAACTACAGAGTTTTCAGTAAAATGTGTCTATAACACTGCCATCTAGCATATCACTGCAGTGTAGTGTAGTATAGTTTACGCTCATCTGCCTCCATTTGATGTCTCTTTATTCATGCAAACATTCTCAAACACATGAACAGAGCTAGTACTGCAGTAGAACTGCTTATTTCACACTATTTAAAATGAGAACTTTTTCCTGGTTTTAGTACTAGATGAACTTATATGTGTAAGACGCTACCATAGTTATCAGGGGTTTTATTCCTATACATATGTCTCTTACTTATGCTAAATTAATCACTTGAACAGTTATTATTTTAGATGATTAAATAATAAAAGCCTTATCCTTTAGTAAGCCTCAAGTTCTTCATATCTCCCCCACAACTACACTAAGCATCAGAGGTATATTCTGCAATTTTCCTGTGATTAATTGAAATTTTCAATTACTCAAGTTTGGCTGCCTATTTTGTGTGAATAATTACTTGGTATGTTTTCTTCTTTCCTTTTATGTTATTAAATGCAGTGACAGAACTGACTGTGTGTCAAGGCAAAGAGCATTACCACACCTGAGGTAGTCATATAGAGTGAAAAATATAATTAGATGGTGTCAGCAAAAAGCATTAGGTAGGCAAAAATATCTTTCTCTCATCTCTGTATAATTCCATCACATTAAATAACAGCAACTGATCATTATAGGGGTAATTTTTTCAAAACTGACGCTTTCTCAAAATTACAATTCTAATTCCTTGGTAAGGAGTGCAATCATGTGTCCTCATTTTCACAAAACACCTACCTTTCATAACAATGAGAACAGTTTTGGGTTTCAGTTTGTTTGAATATCTGTGTTCACAGTACCAATCCTTCTTTCTTAGTAGCCTGAAAAGGAAGAATTTCTCTCTTTAGGTCCTGCATTGGTGTCATGGTTTAGGAATGGTGCTCCCCAATTTAGTGCTCCCACTGGAAAAACTACAAACCGTGGTCTGGTTGGTCTCTCCTCCCTCCCCCTACCCATCCCTACATGGTGGAATGGAGAGGAGAATTGAAGGTGCATAAGGTACAGATCATACGTTGAGATAAAAACAATTTACTGGAAACAGCAATGAGATAAGGAATGAAGAGTAACAGCAACACCAACAATATTAATAAAGGGGTGTACAAGAAAGATGAATGACTTACACAAAAAAAAAGATCACCACACAGGAACCCACAATGGCCCATGGCCACACTACCCCAGAAGAGATTCCTTTGCCCTGCCACTGGCAATTATGTGAGGTGGTATAGAATAACCTCCATGTCCTCGCCTTCCCCCCCTCCTGGCTACTGCAAAAATTAACCCTGTACTGGCCAGAACCAGGACTATTGGCTTATTAAAAAATATGTATTACTGAATGTTTTTTGGCTGTTCTGGGGTCAGAGTACATCAAGCCTCACTGGTAGAACAAAAGAACTTATTTCCTTCTTTCTGAAATTTTTCACATCTGAACACGGCATGCTTATAATCCTGTTTTTTTACATTGAATGCACTTCAGCTTTTCAGATAAGAAAGAGAAGGTGTTTTGAGATAAACAGAATTACAGCAAAAATGTGGTTACCTGTACACATTCTCTCCTTTCTCTCTGTCCTGTAACTCACATCCAAGAAAAAACTGTTGACAAAGAAAAAACAAAACGATATTCAGTTATTATTTTAGTCTAAATAGCTCACATTATTTAAAATTATGTACATTATTTCTTTTTAAAATATGTATTTCATTAATATTCATATTAATTTTGCATAAAAATAAATGCATTTTCACCCCAAATTATATATCCTTTATTGCTTTTCTAAAGGATCCACGTCCAGGAGAGTATCTTATACTTTCCTGCCAGATTTGATTTCTTTTTGGGTCTGGTATTTGGTCTATGGATTTTGGCATAATCTCATTTCAACTGCTCTCCAGGGTGCTTATGGTATTCACGTTGCTGAAGTTATTCCAGAAGGCCATGATCAAGTCTGAATGCAGCTCTCTGTACATCATGCACTTCTATGCCACAGAATATGGATGAGATATCAAGATTTTAAATGTACATTGTGGAATAGATCATATCTCTTTTTTTAAGGTAGGATTCTATGTATAATCTTTATGAGAAAAATTCATATTGAATAAGTATGAACTCTTTCTCTCTTTGACTAATGCAGAATGCTTCAGCTTCTGTATAATTCACGTCTTATGGTTTGTTTGTTACTCTTCAATGGAAAATTCAATAAAAACTTAATTAAAAAGAATAGATGTAGTATCATAAAGCTGAAACAAAAGTGCAATTTCAGAGACACTCATATTTTATAAACTTGTATTTGTATGATTTATAATTAAGGCAAGTAGTAGAAATATTATAACGTATTTTTTTCTAATGAAAGATTAAGTTGGAGAAAAATTACTTCATTATCTCAAAAAGTGGCAACGGTGAACATGAGGAGAAATAATATAAGATAATAGAAAAGATTTTGAAAAAGTAAAAGTGAAGCTATAGGGGAAAGTGAAAGAAAAGAATTATTAGTTAAAAAGAGCAATTGCATAAATTATTCCAATAACGTTCCTAGAAAAGCCATCAGAGTAGTATCAGTAATATGCACATTTTATGAAGCAGGTGCTACTGAAATGATACTATAAATTGAACAGAAAGAGTCAAATCATTTGCCAAGTGATTAAAGTGTTGCCATTTATTATATTTTTAATGTAATATTTTTGTGGGATATGAATAAGTTTTACAACATGTAATATAGCAATTTCACTCCTTGTGATCAATACCAACTTAGCTGTAATAGCCTGTTCTAAGATTTATTATCATATTTTGCATCTCATACATAGATAAAGGTAGTTATGAGAAGAATAATGGAATTGACTTGTTTTAAAAAATTTTAAGGGCTTCTAGTGAGGAAAGAATGCTGGTACAAGATGCTTTACATTCCTGCATAAGGTCTAACTTTAGTGTTTCCTCTCTCATTCCACTCTAGTTAACAGAAAAATTAAAACTTTAATAATGTATTAATTTATACCCTGGGGTCTGATTGTAACATTTTGTGCCCCAGTACCATAAATATATATATTTAAATAGATGTAGGTGATGTAGTGTAGATGTAGATGTAGAAGGAAGGGAAGGGGAGGGGAGGGAGGGAGGAAGGGAGGAAGGGAGGAAGGGAGGAAGGGAGGAAGGGAGGAAGGGAGGAAGGAAGGGAGGAAGGCAGGAAGGCAGGAAGGGAGGGAGGAAGGGAGGAAGGAAGGAAGGAAGGAA
>VZTJ01006819.1:0-20312 GCA_013397795.1 Orthonyx spaldingii | reverse complement strand
AAGGAAGGAAGGAAGGAAGGAAGGAAAAGAAATGAAAAGAAAGAAAGTCCTGTCACAATAACTTCCATTCTAGATCGAAATTTATTCTGGTATTCCATATTTTGATTCCATCTTATCTCTTACACTCACTGTAAACAGTATCATTGAAAACAGTGTCAGTATAATTTGAAGGTGTTAAATATCTCACACAATCAGCTATAATGTGGGATTGGATTGCCACCTTCACTTCTTATGATTAATATTATACTCTACAGAGAGATTTGTTGATTGATATGAGCCGATTTAATCAGAAATTAAGGGTGTCATCTCATAATAATAAGTGCCAGAATAGATACTTTCAGAAGGAAGCACCCTTTCTGTTTACAGAAAAAACAACTCTGAGCAATGATGTTGATTCTTATGTCATGACAGTTCTTTCAGTAAAGTGCAAAAAGGAACTTTTTCAACATGGTCAACAGAATGATGTTTTACATCTATTTTTAAATTATAGAAGTTTTCCTCCTCTAAAGAAAACATTTCAGCTATGCAAATGTAAAAGCCGCAGAATACATTTTCATTGTCAAATGTCTTCAGGTGGACTGCCTGCTCTCCAAGTCAACTAATAAAGCTGCTAGTAGGTTGTTTTTGGGTTTTTTTCCTTAGGTATGAGCAAATGTCTTGCAAAAAACTGAAGCATCAGAGAGTCACAACTTCTAGTAAGAGCCAAAGGTGTCATTTTGAACATATGTATGTTATCCCCTGCTACTTGAAAATACACTCAGAAATAAATTTGCCTTGAGACTGTGAAAGGCATTAACAGTACTGGCACATCCATGCCTAATATAGGAAGAGTCCACTCCCAGTGTAGGCAGTGCAGACAGATAAGTCCTTCAGGCATCATTTGGAGTGCAAACTCAAGAAAGTATTCACTGCATTCAAACCTGCCATCTGTGTTAGCCAACTAATTGCTTAGACTCCCTCTGAAGTCATTGAAAAGGAGTAAGCACGTGCACAGAATACACGACGCAGCCCCACATTAAGTCGCTGCTCACAATCTCTCTCTCTGGCATATTATGAAGAATGGCCTCCTATGACTGAGGCATAAGCTTCCGCAGAAGAATAATCTTTCCCCATTTTGTTAACTTCTTAGTTAATTTTTAATTAGTTAATTTTAATTAGGTTTGGTGCTTTTCTCTCAGCAGCCTGGACCTAGATATATTCCACCTATGCATCATAATGTTACCGTAGCATCCTTTTGTACTGGAAAGACACCTATTTCAGAAAACTTATTTTGTTTTTGAAAATAAACAGTGCTGTCATATTCTAGTGGGCTTAAGTGTGCAACTGAACATCCCTCAATATGAACTTTGGAACTGAGCATATAAAATCAGATTTTAGAAACAGGAGATTGGGTAGTGAATAGTACAATGCTCTTTCAGTATGCTGCCTTCCTAGGTGTGATATTTTAAGGATATTAAAGCTTTCTCCATTAAGAAAAGCTGAAAAATATTAATTAGTTAAAAAATATCAAACCTATAAATAGATTTCTTTTTTAAATAAAACATCACTATTCTATTCTGGCAAACAGAACTCAAAAATGCATTAGGCATAATATACAGAAAATAGCACTTAGCTGTTATTCGTCAAAACAGAATTCAAAGTGCTTTGTAGGAAAGGGAAGTCTCAAGTGTCATTACTCATACAGAGTGCAGAAATTGAGGTATACAGACATAAGGTGACAGCTTCTAAGAAAAAGTAAATGTAAATGATGCTGCAAATGCTGTCTCAAATCCCTATACAATGAACTAATGTCTACCTCTTTCCTTGATTTATATTGCCTTCTTGGTAACAAACACATGCATAAAGCATGCATATAAACTTTATACTATGTTCCCCCTTTGCCTGTGCTTGTCTTCCCTGACTTTATTAGTGTAGCTTACAGGATAAATCACCAGAACAGTCTGAGACCTCCAAGAGGTTTTTTTAGAACCTAACTCAAAGTCACAGCACCTGAAAAGAGAAAAAGCAAGGAAGTGAGAAAGAGAAAGCAAAGCAGGGAGACAGAGAAAGAGAGAGAAATAATAATAACAAAAAAAAGTCCAAAGATCCTGATTTTGTTGAGGTTTTCTTCCATTTTCAATTTTCACACCTTAAACCAACCTCTAGTTAAATATAGTCTGATGTTCCTGTTTATCTCTACAGGATGTATTTAATGAAATCCTTAAATATTGCATCTGTTTAGGTACTCTAAGTGCCTCGGTCCTTGAGAAAATAATTTGAAAATTCACCAACAAAAATGGACTTTTAAAGAATGACACTCATTAAATTTATTAGTTTTTCCTGTTTATTGTTTACACTTTTCCTCCTTAGAGTTAAGATCAGAGAGATAGTGGTATCTAAGTTGCTAATACAGTGGCATGTCAGTAGCATATATATATAATTTATTCTGTATTTAAACTATACTAATCATGTTACATTGCATAGTTGCCTGAGAGGTACACAGGGTAAATGACCAGAGGAGCGTATTTGTAATATATTCAATATAAGTACTTTCAGTCAGACTGTTTCCAGCATCATAATATTTAGCAACCTTAGTGGATTACATTCTTTGCCAATTGAGCTGATATCACCTAATTAACACAAAGATTTAGAAACCAGATTGAACAGACATAGATACACAAATACGTATTCCAACTAAGTGCCTATTCTGAATTTTGTATATTTGCTTCTAAAAAATGCCATTTAACATTTGCAAATTGCACAACGTTTCTCTGTAAGTCTTGTGGTGTTTTTCCTGTTTAATTAGATGATTCCTGTAACTAAATTGCTCATCAGAAATAGTTACTTACATTACATTCACTTTTTTTCCCCCTATATTTATTATGAAGGCTAAAAAGTATATACCTTTCCTCAAATCGCCTCAGCACCATGGCAGGGATGAAAAGCATTACATGAATTCAAAACTTATGGAACTGGGAAGAGGCTCCACACTCTATATTCTTGCTCTTTTTCTTGGGAGGAAGCACTGTCATGTCAGGCAAAAAACAACAATATTCTGCAGAGTCTAGAGTTGTATACACTCCAGTAAAAAGCACAGAGAAACCTCAGGTTTTTTTAATATAATAACATCAGAGAAAGATTCTTTCAGTCTTGATATTGACACTGAAGAAAGGTTTAAAGCGTAATGAGCATATATATAAAGTTGCCCTTGCAATATTTCTTCTACAAAAACTAGCTGTTGAATTGTGGATTCACAGTTCCAGTGAGACTAGTCATAAAAACTTCTCCCATGGGAATATGTAGATGAAGAAAGTTCATGTGGTATACTCCCTCTGGGAAAGTTTGGTTCCAGTAAGTTATTGTTTTGTTTTTTTTTTCTTGTAAGAATGTGTGAAATACTAGAAAAGATAGAGTGAAGGAGAAAAATTTTTGTCTCCTTAGCCATTTTTGATACATATTTTTTCCACAAGTCCAACTGAAAAACTATTAAAAAATGTTTTCTGTATTTTATGAAAAGTTTTCATCTAAAATCAAACAATTATTTGTTATTTTCTTTAACTTCAGGGGGCAAAACATTTAAAAACAGAAAATGTACTATTTCTGTAGGACCTATTCCTTATTCTAGAGGACTTATTTAATTATATTTCTGCAAATGAAAGAAAGTTTTAAGAAAAAAACCATGCTTTTATGACACACTCTCCATCCATTTAAAGTTTGCTTTAAAAAATCTTGAAATCTAGAAAAAATGATGCACTTTGTGAAGCTACCATTTTGGCTAAGGATGAAATCACGTAATGAAGTACATGTAGATTTTATCCAGTGACTTTGAGTTCTTGTAGGTTACAGAAGGATGACAGTAATCTGTGAATTTTCCTTACCCAGTGCTGTTATACAATTCTCTGACTAAACTTTCCATTTAGAAGGATGGGAACGTCGGTGTAGGAGGCTATGAATTGTGAACACTGTCCTACCAGCATTATTCTAGTTGCTGAAAAAACCCTCTTTTTCTCAAAATTAATCTCTCAAATAGCCTGCTTTTAGATGCTTACAAAAGCAGCACACTCATGATCTCTGGATTTTACTGTCCAGACGGGATTTTTACAATTCTCTATTTACAGGTCTCTCTCAGAAATGCTGTCAATAAATTCTAGCTCATTTGGAATGCAACTGCTTAGGCATTCACTCAAATTAAAAGAAAAGGACTCATATCTTTTCAACCTAGCTGCATTGCACTGGCTTCCCATTTGACAGCATATTGATTTTTATTTCTTATTAACTGTCTATTATTGTTTATTAGGTAATGTTCCATCATACCCTTCTTGGTTGATAAGTACTTGCTCTTCTGCCTGTTCATAATGATCCACTTTGGACAACCAGATGCTGGCAATAGATTATTAGCATTTTATGGATTAAAATGCTAAGGTTATTGATGGAAATAAAAACTCCTAGTTGTACCAGATTCAAAAAGCAAGGAGAATAACCCATGGCTCATTTGTGGTTAAGCATTAAAACAGCCTATTCCAGGAACTATTCTAGACCATATATTTCTTAAACACTCAGTAGTTTGTGTAGTCCTTTTCCAATATATACAGAAAACTTAGAGGAATATCATTCTTGTCAAGCACTTCTATTTCCTTTTAGATTTTATCTACTGAGGTTACAGGAGACCTGTATTGTCCTTTTTTTCCTGGCACTATAATGTGCAAGAGTAGAAATCACTGTGTGACAACCCAACCCTATGAGCACAGATGGCTTTTCTGTTAATAATTACAGTTAGAGTGCTATTCCTCTGGCATTCTAGTTATAATATGTCCTGGTATTAACCTTTATTTAGAAAACTGTTTGGCCAGTGATTTTTTTATCGGATGTCTGATATAGTTTACAGTGAAAGTACTTAGGCACTTTGCTGGAAGGTGAAAGGAAAGCACCTGGTAGAACTTGAGCCTTAATCTTATAGATAAAACAGTAACACTTCATAAAACAAAATTTGCTAGTGCATGGGTTCCTACAGACAACTATGCTACAATTCTTCTCAGTGGCATTAAAGATTTGTGTGACTTTCACACCAAGTAAAGATCTCTAGTCTTTTACTACATGTTCTGGAACTGTATGTAATATAATTACAGGGAATCAGATTTTATCAATGAAAAAGTTGACCATGCTGCTGAAGTTGGACAGTATCTTACCTCCCAACATTTTCTTTGGATAGCTATGCTCACTGTTTAAATATTTGCTTGGTCTTTTCAGAGGTTTATCTTGTAATAATTAAATACATTATAATTATTCTTCCTTTGTCTTTTGCTGGAGAATGGGAGCCTCTTCCCAGAATAAAACTTATAGAATGCTTCAAGACTAGGTTTTAGAGAGAGTGATATCAGAAGAAATAATTTTATAAGCCTATGTTAATGTCTTTCAACCTCACTCATGTAAATTTCTCAGAAAGTTTAAGAAGTATTAATTTATTAATTAACCTCCACTATGCAAAGAGAATATGAAGATACTAGTCAGGGAAAAGATCCAAACACTGTATAAAGCAGCATAGTTTTTATGAATCACTCAAGGATTCACACTAGCTAGATTACAAAAATGTAGTGAATTGTTTATTGGATAGTAAGAACAGAGATAGAATATGGCTTTTATTCTTCTGTTATTCCATTATCCTCTTCTACATCTCTCTCACTGGTGGGAAAACAGCAAACCCTTATTTTCCTATATTGGATTTACGCTGATTTTACACATACTCTTTTACACCCTGAAAGAGACACAATTGGACTTGAAAAATAAGGAGAGGCACTTATAAAATCCAGACAGTTGTAGCATGCAGATGTCTGATGACATTATGTCTTAGAAAAAGAAGTTTAAAATTTGGAAGTATAGGTTCCTGCTGCACCCAGGCAGGAATAACCACAGGCACCAGAATCTGCTGGAAAGCGGCTCTGTGGAGAAATTACCTGGTGGCCCAGGTGGACATTAAGCTGTCCATGAGCCACCAGTGTGCCCTTGTGCTGACAAGGCAAATGGGATCCTGGGTTTCACTGGGAAGAGTGTAGCCAGAAGCTTGAGGAAGGTTATCAATCCTCCCCCTCCACTCAGTCCTGCTGAGGCTGCATCTGGAGTGCTGTGTCCAGTTTTGGGTTCCCCCATTAAAGAGAAAAAAAGGAACTAGTGAAGAGTGTCCAGTGAAGTTTTGAAAAGATGATTAAGAGTTTGGAACTTCTGTCTTATGAGGAAAGGCTGAGAGAGTTGGGCCTGTGGAGCCTCAAGAAGAGAAATCTGAGAGGGAACCTCACCAATGGCTGTAAATATCTGAAGGGAGGGTGTCAAGAGAAAGGAGCCAGGCTCTACTTGATGGTGCCCAGCAAAAGGACAAGAGCATTGGGCACAAACTGGAACACTGAATCTGAATATGAGGAAAAGCTTCTTTATATTGAGAGTGACTAAGAACTGGAACAGTCTGCCCAGAAAGACTGTAGAGTCTCTTTATCTGGAGGTATTCAAAACCTGCCTGGACACAATCCTGTGCAACCTGTTCCAGAACCTACTTTAGCAGGAGGGTTGGACTGAGTATTCTCCAGAATATTCCCACCTTCCAACCTCCACTATTCTGCCATTCTGTGAAATACAGAAATAACAACACTAAAGTTAGGTGATATAAAATAGCACCCTTGAACCTCAGTAGAGAGACAGATTTATCATCAAAAGTCAGTGGCCCCTCTCTAGAGATTAAGCACTGTCTTTGTGGAAAATAAGATGAAGAATTATGTAAAAAAAAAGAAAGAAAAAAAAGAAGCACTTCAAAGTATCATTACTTATAATTTCTCGGCATATTGTGCAATAAATTGCAGATATACTGATACCCAAGACACTAACTTCCACATAACACAGTATGGCATGTTGCTGCTTTACAGCAGCATTCACTCCTCTGCTTGCAAACTGTATCTTTGCACACCCACACAATGAGAAGCCAAGAATTTTAGAGTATGCATGCTATCCATGATATTTTCCTGAATAAAGGAAAGGTAATTGTATACCACATAAATATTATTAATGTTTTCTATAACAAGTTGATTGCGTTCTACTTCCACTTTCCAAAAGAGAAATTAAAAACATTTAGAAAGCTTTACATTACTTGCTGATCTGAACTAAAATGTGGATACAAACACAGTTTTGTTCTTATGGAAAAGTCTTTTATATGGAAAGCTGGTATGCTGGGATTAATTTCCGTAGGAAAGTGACTTCAGGTGCAACCTTTCCGGTGTTATAAGTACAGTGCACAACAGTTTTGTCAAGGAAGATAGATCATAACTCCTCTTCAAGTGCTTATCAATAGGCATTTATCTAACAGTTCTTACCTTAGCACTTGAAAGGGAACAAACAGTTTTATTATTTTCTTACTGAGTGTGACTACTCATGTGTTCCAGACTCATAGTAATTTGGTTTCACTGGGATGGTATGTAAATGTAAATATTCATGAAAAATTAACTCTCCATAAATCCATGTGTATACAAACATATTAAAAAAAAAAAAGTTATAGGGCAATGCCATCCTGTAAATTCTTTTGATTTTCCCTTTAATTTCCAAAAATTGTTTTATCAGTACTGTTCCTGATTTCTCTAGTAATAGTGTTCAGATACTGAAAGAATATAATTATACATTTTAAATTTTACTTCATCTATCTGAAAGACCACCTCAATATATTAGATATTAATGCCTCATTTTCATAATAAATCAATCTAGATATTTGGCAATTCTAGTCAATTTAATAAGTGTCACAACATCTCTGAAGAACTTACCAGTATTGCAAACTGATTTTAAATACATCTGTATCAGAGGTGATAGTTTTGGTCTCTAAACACTTAAATCCAGACAGAAAGCTGTATTGTTTTTAATTTTTTTCTTCATAGAGACGTCACCAAACCCAGCCACTTACAATACCTGAAACAAAATTAGTCTATCAAATCAGAAGCAGACTTTTGGAGGTTTTTTTTAATATAGAACCACTTTCTCTTTGCCATAAGAGACTCTTAGTGATGTTTCAGACTCACAAGCCAGAAAACGTCATGGAGAAATCTGCAGCATGTCTGCCTTTGAAGTACATGTGTGACCTTAAAGTTCAAGGGAAAAGGTTTCTAATAGGGCACACAGTCTGTTAGATTTTTCATACTCTTCTGAACCTTTTGAGGCTTGCCCATCTCTACTAATTATTTACATTTCTTACTCTTACGTAGCTAATTTTTTTCAATTGTAAAATATTTCAATTGAAATGTAATTTTAGTTTCCTTGGAAGTTAAGAACAAAATAATGTTGTAAGCTAAAGATGACTATGGGTGTGAAAGTTAGACAGCAAAAGGATTAGGTTCAAGTAAAAGTCCTTTACAAACTTCTTTGTCAAAGAACTAATTTTAAGCAAATGTCTAGCAGATAATTAACAAGAAAGCAATTATTTGACAAACTCAGACCCTTCTTCTATCCACAAAAGGCTCATGAGTAGCTCTTGATTCCCAGTAATGTATTGACTCAGTGAATCCATTTGCAAAGAAACTTTCAGAATGGATTTGTTGCGGGCAAATTAAAAGTAGATTACTGCAGTTGAGATAAGTCACGTGACACTGGTTTTGACTTCCTGACGAATGTAATCCAAAATTTCCCCTTGAAATCCTTTTTTACCTGACACAGACACACCTGTACTGTTAAAACGTATCAATGGAATAATTCTTGAAGGCAAATATCTTAGGGGAATAAATATTGTCTGAACAAAAATATTTAAAAATTCAAGTTAGTATTTAAAGATAATATTTTCCATTATTCATCCAGTTCAAGTTGCTATTTGTGACAATCCCTTTGAAAAATTATTTACTGAAGTATTCCCTGATACTATGAGAGGGAGCCATTAAACTGTTGTCCTTTAACAAAGAGGCCTTGGTGGGAGCTTGCCTGTGGGATTTTTCTCTCCATTTTTATGACCTGATTAGAAGGAAGCTTATTTTGGCTTTTTGATATCGGTCTATATTTCATTCCTACATTATTGTTTGGCTTTTGGTTCAAGGGCCTTATGTCCTCTGCATATGACTGTTTCTGGCAAAGAGCTGCCTCAGTGTCTTAGAATTATTGCCTAAAACTTGGGAACTGCTGTAATAGATTAAACAAGTCATTCATCTAAGCTGGTCAGATTTGTTGGTCTCATATTAATATTGCTGAAAGAAGTAGGTGTTCAGAATTCAAGCATGTCTGAATTCAAGTCTGTCATGACTGATGTTTTGCATAACAAAAGAAAAGAAAATAAAAAGCTTTAAACTATTGCCTTTCAGCTTCAAGATTAACCATTTATAACATTTCTCTCAAATTAACCCTGTAAAGCAGCAAGGCTCTATGGAATGTGCATTCATTTTTTTGATGGTGACTTCTTTACTATTTTTTCTGATAATGAAGTGCAAGGCATGAATGCAGACACATCTTCAAGGAGCACCAGAGCATCCAGAGAATAGCTAGAAGAGGATGCACACTTATTTGTTACACTTAACCAAAAAAAAAAAAAAAATCCAGAAAAAAGGAAAGGCAAAATTACAGGAAAGCAATCTTGGAACATTCTGTTCACTGTAAATTTGAGAAAATAATTTTGGTTCCTGGTTTTTTTTTTTTTAGTTTTTCCTTTAATACTATCTCTTTTTTTCTTTTTTTTTTTTAATCCAAAAGAGGTGGGACAGTGCCTATCTAAATTAACAGCTGATATATTTGGCATCAAAACAAATAGAAAGCTGAAAAAAAAACAAACCCAAATGCAAACAACACCAAACGTTGCACATTGTACTGAGACAGTCTGCAGTCATGACTCTTGACTTATGGCCAAAACCTTATCATTGAAAACAGTCCAATGTAACATGATACAGCATATTCAGGATTTTTTTTTTCTGGTTGCCAAACCAACTGCAGAATACTAAAAAACATTTATCAGTAATTAACAGATGATGCTTCTAGTTAAATTTGCTGCAGTGTTTATTGTGCATTTCATTCTCATATTATCAGTGGATTTTGGACTACAGGCCTTCACACCCAGTGCACCTCTGCTCTTTGATGAATTATGCCATTTTTAGGAAATTCTTTTTAAAGTTGTGGTGCCTTATCATCCTTTCTGGAGGAAAAAAAAATCACTGAAAGCAAAGATACTTCAAGGTTTATTTCACAGTTGGGAAACAAACTGCACCCTGCCTCTGTCAGTCTCCCCATATCTCTGTTTCGCACACACCTGATCTGTTTACATTCAAAACATGACAAACAAGCCATGGATATGATTTCAACAAGGAAAAAATTATATTCTAATAAAGTGCTATCATATTCCCATTGAAGCAGTGAAGAGACTCCCACTGGCATCAACACAATTTGAGCTGGATCCTCAGAAACCTCTTTTTCCCTTCATTCAGACTCAGCAAACAATGAAGAGGGCTATCTGCTATTTAGATGCATAAGAATAAAAAAAATTGACCATATATTTGAAGACATAATAGATACCTGAAAAAGACCTCACTTCTAAAAGTCTCTGAGCTTCAGCCTTCTTTTTGAAAAAAAGATTATTTCTCCTTGTATTTCTTCTCTTATGAATTGGATCTTGAAAAAGTGATGTAGGTCACTGATATAACCAGTTTTGTCATCTCTACCTTGTATTTATATTTTTATGAGAGTAACTACACTACCAGGTAAGGGGGGGTAGAGCCACTGACATGAACAGTAGCAGATACAGTGAGACCCTCTTATTTAGTTTATTAAGTTTAGTTAGTTTATGTAGTTCTCTTTTTCTGACTTGATAAGGAAGAAAAAAATACTTTTTCTGATAAATTACACAAACCCATACTAAAGTTCAGTGTGGCCTCCTACTGTTACCATTGCATTACTACTACCAGTTTGGCCTAGCTGATTTTGCTTCTACTGTTTTTACAGAGGTCTTGATGCATATCCAGAGAATTGACATGTACTGGTTTATGTACAGGAATTGTGTATATATAGGAAAGCCTAAGACATTTGCTCTGATATATTTTACAGCACTTTGCAAAGGGCAAGATAATTTTGTTCATTTTTATTCTGCTTTCTGAAAATGTTGGACACTGTTCTGAAGACTTTCTTCTTCAATTGTCTTTTGTGAGAACTAGAAGGCCTTCGAGGTATCTTAGAAAAAAATAAGAGCATATGTGAAAACATTTTAAAGTTGTTTGCCCTTCCCCTTAGAGCAAAATAAGGACAAATGTTTGTCTATTCCTTTATGTTGCTCACTCTCCTTCTCAATTCTTTCCCCTCCCCCTCTGCACCATATTTCCATAGTTTCTTACATGTATTCCTGAAGAGATTATTTTATATAACCCTTCCCACCTACTCTCAGAAATACCTGCAAAAGACTGTAGGTTCCTGTTTGTTTCCATGTCCTAATCATTAGTTTCAGCCAAATATGGCCTGCAGCTTGACTCTTCCACACAGCTTACAACATATTTTTTTATAAATTTGGAACAACTTCCAGCAAGCAAAAGTACATACCTCATGAGATGTATTAGTCACACAGAACTTTGTCTGTGGAACACCATCAACAATTTGTCAAGCTATTCATCTAGGTGAAATCAACCAACACAGTGTTTTATACTGACACCGATATAATTGTCCGAACTTGAAAGTTAGGATCCACTTTTTTACTTACAAAGACATTGTATATAAAATATGGAATGAAAAAATAGTATATAATAAAAAAAAACATGTATGGTTAATGCAGTCATTGACTGATGGCCATGTGCACTAGGACATGAGTGCTCTAGGCTTGATGGTGGCATAGGACACAAAAACACCTACATCACAGATTTTCTTGTTTTCAAATACATTCGATATAATAAACAAATGCAGTATTTTACTGTTACTCTTGCCCATGTAGTCCCTTTTTGGAGGATAGTTCTTGCAGACATGCAAATCTTTAACTCCTTCTACTCAGTTCTCTTAACTACTAATTAAGGGAGGATTTCAATACATGCATAAACACTAAATATGCAAATTATCCTAAGTTTTCTTCATTATAATGGGAAATTTGGAACAGAGCAATTCAGATTCATTTACAGATATAACATCAAAAATATTTTTTCCTTTGATGGTAGCAACAGTACACAACTTCACTTCAGGTCTTGATTAGAGCTCATCTTATTAAATGTAGTACAGAACACATGAAACATCTATTACAAGAACCTGCTAGTTTATAAACCAAAAAACAGATCCTTGAGGAAGAAAAAATTTACTTCCACTGGAACAGGTGTAACTTGTGGATGCTATAACAATTTTCTCAAACTACAATGAACTCCTATTCATTAATATGCCTGTGTAGCACAAAGTATAACCTAATTTTCTGAGCACCTATTTTAACCATTTTTCTGCTAAAATACAGGGAGGCAAATTTTCAATCCATTCCATGCATTTCACATTGTAGGCTGATACTGCCTGTGAATATTGCAGTAGAAACATCTGTAGGGTGAGGATTCCTTGCTGATATCTGCCCCAGACTGACAGATGCTTATTATTTCAATCCCATCACATCAGTTATTAACATTTCAGAAGAACTGTGATTTAACTATATGATAAGTGGAAGGAAAAAAGGAATTACTATCCCTCTACAGTGTCACACATCAGTAGTTTTCAAGGGACTGATCAATCCACTACTGATCTAAGAAAAGGCAAGTCTTTGTGAGGAACATTTTCTCACAAATAGTGGCGGTAGATAGACCTCCTCCATCTATGTATCACATACCTTCTTAGAATAGTCATTAGCTTCTGTTTTATTAGATTGGATAAGAGAATTTTTAGTTATTTTTAGTGAACTTTGAATGACAATGATTGTGCTTATGATTTTTTGTTTGTTTGATTAATTTAATTTATTTGAACAAGTCTAGGATATAACATAACATTCATGTATATGCACTGTACTTTGCAGAATATGTGAATGCTCATTTTTTCACATACTGCCATTCTGCTATATCAAATAAGACCCCTATTCAGCTTTAAAGAAATAACTGTGTTATAAAAATCAGTTTGGAGAACTGCTCTGTTAAATAATGAGTCTTATTACATTTACGTACTTTTAGCACTGAACATTTTACACCCACATACCTATACAAATGCTTAACTCAAATTTTGCTAAAAATTCTGACTAAAATTTGAAAGGCAGAACAGGCTCAATATTGATGGATTTCCTTGCCATTTTACTAGCTGTACTAATCTAATGTCCATGGATGAAGTGAAAAAATTATTAGACATGGAGCCATGTCTACAAAAAGAAAACAATAAAACCAAAACATAATTGTAAACTGATCATTATAATAAAATATCATCTGATAAGAAAGATACCAGAATCAGCAGGAAATTTTATTTTCTGTAGTTTTCCATATCAACAATGTTCACTATGAATAGTGAGCACTGCTCTGCACTTCTGCAAAATCATTCAGTCTTTTCTGCAGAAGTTTAGAAGGAACAAAAAAGAAATTCCAATTTGCAAAGAACACTGTTGATCTAAAAACTGTCTGGGGTATAACACCTGGAATTTTTCTGATTTAAAAAGATTCCAAAACCTTTGGATGGCTGGCTAGTACATGTATGATGGCACAAGCCAACTCTTCAGAGGCTTGTGCTCTCAAGTTACCCATCACAGCAATGTAGCTTTTATTGGCTTTACACAAAAGCCTTCAAATGCAATTGTTCCATGGATGACACCAACAGCAAATGAGTGCAGAATGGAAGTGGAAATTTTGTTATCAAAAGTAATCATTCATACACCAGACTTAAATAAAAGCTAGAACACAGAGGCTATTCCTTCTCAATATGCTTAGAAATAAATTTTAAAACACAGTGCTTTTTGGCAGACCAGACTTTGTGACAGTAAACAAGACTCTGGCATATGACTTCTTTGAAAGACCTTGAACAACGTCATGCGAAACCACACCCTCTCTTGACAATAAGGAAAGTTCAAATAGCAAGTCAACCTGTTTGCCAGACATGAATGATGTAATACCTATACTGAATTTTGTAATGAACATACTTTTTGCATCTATTTATGGGTTATATTTACAGTTGCTAAATACCATTGTTCCTGCACCTATACTAACTTCAGCACTAGGGGAACAGCCATGAACAGGACAAATTCTTTGCGCAATAGTTCCAAATTGTCTGCGTGTATCAGTCTCATTTTTATTTGCCTCACAGGTCATTCACTGCTATTGTAACCAATTGTTACATTTTACTGAAATATTAAAAGTTTAAGTTAAATCTGATTATGTATCTGAAGTATCATTTTTTTAAAAGTAGACTAAGGAAGATGACATAGTTGTTCTTATGAGTAAAATATTAAACTGCAAATCTTTGATTCAAAATAAGCAAAATAAGCAGTGCCGACAAAAAACTGGAAATACATATTTGAAGGCTGTTTATTTAGTGTGTTCAGGTTGTTTGTTCAGGCTGCCTAAGCTCTTCCAGCTTTGCTGCGTATAGATTCTGTCTTAGACTGCAGAATTCATTAATGGTGCTTGTAATCCTCTGACTGCCTTTCTGAAAACACTGCATTTGCAAGAAACTTCACTGCTCACTACCTACCTATGGGTGCAATTATGCTGCATTTCAGCTCATGTCAGATGTACACTCCTAATGTGTAGCTCCCAAATGTCCCCACTTGAGACACCTCAGTTGACATTTCAAGGTACATACTGGATTTACTTCCTGTGAAACTAAACCTGGAAATTTTCTCCAGGAGCACAGCTAATGGGCTACAGCCACTAAAATCACTGGTCTGCAGGACCAGTCTAAAATAATTTTGAAGTACAACCTCTAGAGGTGCCTACTGTAGGTATTCCACTTTATAAGTTGCCTCTGCTGAGCTGCAATGTTGGCTACTCTATGGCCCTGAAGAATTTATTTAGGGCCTTCTGTGTCATTTTGAAGTTAGGGAGAGCAAAACCCAAAGTATGAACAGTTTTCTCTCCACTGGATCTACAGATTATGAAAGTGAGGCTGATGTTTTGCCCATCCAGCCCATCTTTCTAATTACATTAATAAGAATTAAACAACAATCAAAAGACACTTTCTTTTTCTACTTCTGTTTCTTAGCTATCTTTTAACTTCCTTGATTACCAGCTGCAGTGATGGGCAGTTCCCCTAAGCGACCTTTCAACTACAGCTGAGCAGCTGATTGATGGTGTGTTCAGGTCAAACACAGATGAGCACAGCTTGGAAAAAGAATTAATTGATAGATGCATAAAAACCTGTGGCAATCAGATGAATGGATTATCACCCCTCTAAGGAAAAAAATTATTTTCTCAACTGACACAAAGAACACAATATCAAATTTATGAAGCTTATTTTTATAATAATCAATTTCTCAAAACAAAAAAAAAATCAGTTTATCTCTTCATCCCTCATATTTTTTTATCCACTAAAGTATTGTTGTAATGCATTTGAACACTGACAGTGTGCCCCAGCCAAAACCTGAAGTTATGCTTATCAAAGCCCTCAAGAATTCGTCAGGGCCACTGAAATGTAAGCTGCACTAAATTGGGAAAGGAAAGGCTGAAAAACAGAATACCAAGACAGCAAGAAATAGATAAAGAAAGACTGTGCTGCACTAAATCAAGAACCAATTATATTTTCTGAAAAGTGCATGCAAAGCGTGTGGACAAGACAGAGGGACCAATCATGTAATGCGTGATCGCGTGTACAGCAGTTGTAAAAGTATAAATAAGAGTCTTTTGTAAACAATAAATGGCTTCTGCGAAATCATATTGATTCGTTGTTCGGAAGTCCTGAGCTCCCGCAAAGTATGTTAAACTATTTCAAGTCACATGTTATTTTATTACACAAGTAGTAATTCATTAGATATCTTAATTCACAGAAACACTTCTGAAGTCTTTGGTCAGGTTTACTCATTCTGAGACTGAGGTGTCAGTAACATTGCCAAGATTGTAGTAAGCAATAGTGAAGAAAGTGACAATCCCAAATTAAAGATATTTAGATCAACTAAAATAAGCCAAATACAGACAAAATTTTCCTTCTATTTTTAACAAGGTCAGTGCACCATTTTAGCGACCTCTAAATCCCCAGGTGAATGGGAGAGAAGCACCTCTGAGACCAAACTGGAGTAGGCTGGCCCTGTCCATACAGCCTGGTCTCCTCCTGGTTCTATGTGGTACTTCCATAGCGCTTAAACTGAATTATTACTTGGGGAGTGGGGTGTCCAATTCCAAGTGCCATAATAATAAGAGGACTTTGTATCAGCCCTTCAGAGTAATGTTTGCAGTCTGATGCTCATGTTTCATTTCATGTGCATGGTATGGGTACTGTGTGTAGACATTTGAGGATATGGAAGACTTGGCAGGGATGATAGGGGCAAATGCGGGCCCCCTTGGATGGGGCCAAATGAGGTAGAATCACATGTGCATTTTTCCTGTAGAAATGAATATGGATTACAATGGAAGTTAGTTGTTTTTTGGGGTTTTTTTTTGAACAAATGTAGGTCTAGAGTAATTTTCTAATATAAATGACAGGGACAAGAAAATAAGTAGATTTTAAAACCAAATTATTAATGGTATATAAAAATAGTTATAGATATAATTATGTATAAGAACTGCTTGCACACAGTGAAAAGAAATTTTAGTATGTGGCCTGGATGGTCCCTTCCAGCCCTGTCTTTGTCTGTTTCTGACAATTTTTTTCTTTTTCCCTGGTATCATCTCCTTTCATTGTTCATCTGTGCCCTGAGCTTGGCTTTCAAAGAGCATTATTTACTGAGGTGAGTTCAACTAAAAGTTTGAATGGCATTTCAAAGGGATTCAAAGCAGTTGCTCTTGAATGGCTTCAGGTGAATAGTTTCACCTAGTGAATAGTTTCAAGAATAGTTTGTTTCTTTTCTCTAACCTTTTTATTTCTTCCCTCTCTTTCTCACTGGCTTTCTCTCACTACAGAAGAGACAATCAGTCTGAAAGGAGCACAGTGGGGAAAAGGGAAGGGTGAGGAGACAGGAAAAAACCAGGAATTTATAAGTGGAAAAGTTATAATTACAATAAAATGTGGCAACAAGGTCCTTTTACATACATCTACCCAGAAAACACAAAATTTCAATAAATACTAACTTTTAGTTACTTGAAACATGTTAATCTTTAGCCTTGGAGTAAAATGAATAATTCTCATGTGGCTAGAGTTTGCCTCAGAAAGTTTCTCCTTACTTATATTTTCCCGGTTTTGTAACTGAATCTAAAACAGTATTAGGTCACAGTAAATGATCAAACGTAGCCAGAGTAATTTTGAAGAGCATAAATCAATGCATGGGTCTTGTCTATGAAGAAGATGACGATATGAGTTTGAACTTTCACTGACATTTCAAATTTGTAATGTACTCATTTAATAGCTGCTTACATACGTGATGCATCAGCACTAGGAGACACATTGAGTTTCTTACATCTGTTCCTATGCATCATTGAACCATTTATGATTAGTTTTTGTGCTCAGGTTATAGATGGCTAAATAACAGGTATCAATGCCCTTAGTAGGATTACCAAAGTAGTCTGAAATTTAGTTGTCCATTTTGTTTTGAAAGTATGTTTTAATCCTTCTGTTGTAATTAATATTTCAGAGTCAACTACTCATTTACAAAAGACCTTTCAAAGTTTAAAGTTTCCTAAATATTCTTTCACAAAACATTCAGTCATTCAGGCCAGTGATTTTAATTCTGAGAACAGGATATACTAAAACATCTGACAAGGCGAATATAGGAAATTTTTAACGGGTCCAGAAAATTCAGAGAGAATGTTTATGATTATAAAATGTGGTTGTTTTTCATTTATTTTCCACCCTAAACTACAAGTTTGCAAACTACTGAACAGCAGTGCATATAGAAATGTTCCTGTTGTGTTGCCATTCAATCAGGAAGAATAGCAAAGGCATAATAGTGAGGACCTAATATTACTGTCTCTCAACAGGTAATAACAGGGTTTATACATGAAAAGCAGGCTGCACCATTTCTCCCAAAATCTTATAATACCTCAACATATTCTTAATATAGACTATTGATGCAAAGTCCCTTTCTGGAATGTCTTAGCTGTAGATAGTGAAGAAGAAAACCTGACTTTTTAAAAGAAAACTACTAGACCTACCAAACTGTAGCATCCAAAGTATTCCTCCTCCTCCAACCAATCCCCACACACAAAACTGTTATAACCATTTTTGAGAAGCCTGTTCATAATTTGTATTTTATACTCTGGGCTCATTTCAGAGTAGCCCAAATGCAGTCTTCAGGAACTAATTCTGGCTGGTGTAAAAGTCTTCCTGCATGGGATGTGCATGTGACACTTCATTAGGTTGAGGTGGTGAATAGAGTGGCAGGTAGGAGGGAAGGAGGATTAGGGGTTAACAGGCTTATGATATGAAGAATATGGGCTGCAGCATCATAACATGGATACAAAATAAGAGCACATGACATATGCTACACTAGGTACTGCTACAGTTCAGGGGAGTCTTTTAAATATCAGGATATAGGAGCAGTACCCTAGCCTGTGACACTACTTACTAATCATTATGTTTTTCTACAGAACTCTTAGTAAACATCACTGAAGAAGGACCCTGTATTAAAAAAATGCTGTGTTCATTGCAGTATTTGAAGTTGGTTTTTTTCCACCAGCTTGTAATCAAATGCCAGGATTAGCAGAGGAGGGTTCAGTAAGAAAATGTGGTTTGTAACTTAGGAATCAACTTGCAGTTTAATGAAAAAAATTAATAGAATATTTGTTTTTACCATGGCAGACAAAGTAATTTGTTAAGTGAAGTTTGCACACCAGACATTTCTAAAAATGCAGCACTTGACCTAATGCATTGTCATTTAGGGAAATCACTGTTCCTTTACATTTTGGGAAAGATACAATGAGAATTAAAAGTGCTTTGTTAAACAGTTTTCTTTCCTAAAGATGTGTGCTGTTCATCAAGTACTGCATTGTTTGACATCTTCTATATATTCATTATTTTCTTGTTGTTTTTCTTAACAGCTTTTAAACATTGTTTTAGGACTGTTGTTTTACTGACAGAAATTCTTGAAACAGAATTGTTTTTCAATGCACTGCTAAAAGATGCTCATTCAAGGTGAACAACAGCTTGGATAGCTTCCTCTCTGGACTGATTGACAATAATGCTGAAGAAAGGATTTGCTTTTGAGCTTACTGTTTCACAGTCAAAAAGCTTGCCAGATCCAATAAATCTGCATTTATGTCTAACTGTTCCTCACATCTTTGCTTTCTGTGCTAGAGAGGAAATTTAGGAAAGCAAACTTTAGTTAAAAGCTTCATCAAGTTAGTCCACAGACCATTATTTTTAAAATCTCCTGGTTAAACTTCAGATTTAAAATAATTTCCACATCATCAACAACGATCCTTTGTTCTGCTTTCTAAGGTTGTGTCTCTCCACTCCACATGACCTGCCTTTTTATGTGTGATTGGTGAACAAATGTCATGAATCAAAAATGCCATACTAGTAAGGGAGAGGAGGACCCAATGGCACTTTTACCTTTTTCAGAATGAAACTCTCTTTTGTGTATCTGTGCTTGTGAGTTAAAAGTCCAGGTCTTTCCTTTCCACTCAGCTGTCAAAGTGTGAACCAAGCAAAGGAAATTTAGAGACTAGTTCAATGCCCATTGCATTATTGAGAATGTAACCATTGTTTTCAATGTGTTTTAGAGGACACCTGGAAGTGCTGGTTCAGGTGTTCAGCAATCCACCATAGTCTAAAGTGGAGCACTCACCTGGGCTGAAGATGTGATTTAGTTCCTTGGGTTCCTGTCAAATTCCCCTATACTCTAATAGGGGAAAGCCACCGTGGGAAATATTTTCCTGTAATTTCCAGTGAAACCCTTTGGAATTCATGCCTATGAAGTGCAGAATTATTTTAAAGCTAATGTTTTATCTTAGGGCAATCCACAACAATAACTTAATCTGGACAAGAAGTCACACATTGTGGGAGTGAGAATGTACCTGCCACAGCACTGGTGGGACTTATTTCACGTTCGGTAAATTCCCCCACCCATGGGATCACACCCCCGCATCTGTTTGGTTTGTTCCACCACCCCCTGTTGGGGTATGGCCAGTCCTCCCCTGTGTTTTGGGTGGTTCATTTTACGTACGGGTCCTTTCATGCCCCCTGCCTTCCTCCCCCCGTCGGGAGGTTTTGTCGGGCAAATTGAGCCGAAGGTATAAAGACCCGAGGCTTTCTTTGTTCAGTGTTCTTTTGGGCTGTTCCCCTTCGCAAGAGTTGAAACTCCAAGTTCTCTCCTACCTGTAGCTTTCCTGTTTCCT